>KV428026.1:0-222124 GCA_001632355.1 Sistotremastrum suecicum HHB10207 ss-3
AGGCAGGTACCTGCCTAAATGTCCAGCCGATAATCTCATACTTGCCTACGGTGTATTAGGCAGGTACCCTTGGCAAGTATACTTGCGGATATCCTTAAACGGGCTATATTCGTTGGAAGCCTTAGCAACCTGGCACGTTATCTCTGGGCTTGCTTAAAGCGTGTTGGTATTCTTGACGGGACAAGCCATAAAGTAAGTGTATCTTTCTTCAATTTTGATGATGTCCCTGACCTTCTTTGAAATATTCAGCTCGGCGGTCTCACTCTTGATAATACAGGCAGCAACGATACGCTCGCCGTGGACTTCGGCGAGTTCATCAAGACGCGAATCCGTTCGACGTGGAACGCCACCCAGCGTCGTATTCCGTAAGTCCCTGCTAGTGCTTCAGAGCTTCGCATTACTGATTAATCACTAGCTGCCTTGCTCACGTCGTAAACCTTGCGGTTATCGACATAATGAAATACGTCACCCAGACAGGGATAGCAGAAAACGCAACCCTGATGTGGGAGTTCGATCCAGGGGCGGAGGACAATCGAGTACTCGGTGGGAAGCTGGATGTGATCGCCGCCATCCGTACCCTTGCCGTTAAAGTGAGTTGCTTGAAATAACATGCTTCGTTACTCCTAACGCTAACGGCTTCGCAGATTCAGATTTCGAGTCAGCGTATGGACTATTTCCGGAACATTCAACTGAAACACGGTATCAAGCCTACTCTCAAGATACCCCTGCACAGCAACATTCGCTGGAGCTCCGCTATAGTCATGCTCGAACGCGCATATCATTTACGCAAAGTAAGCACTCTTTACATACATTATCACCTATACCATGCTAAACAACCCCCCCTAGGCAATCGACGTGTTCTGCAAGGAAGCAGATGCCCGTTTCGGTTCCATTACAATCATCCGACCAAAGAAAGGCGAGAAGATTGTCATTCCCTGGCGTGCATTCAAATTCGGTGAGACGGATTGGGCGAGAGTTCGGGAATTGATTGATATATTAAAGGTGTGTTAACTACTCATTCGATCCTGAGTTACGACTGACTACCTGCGAAGGATGCACACCGTATACAACAAGTATTTTCGTCAGAAGAATTACCCACACTCTGGCGCGCTATCCCTGCAATGGAGCGGCTCCATGCAGCTTGGGAGAAGAAGGCCGGTCATGTCCAGTTCGAACTCTACAAACCCGGTATCGAATTGGCTCTCGCAAAATTGAGAAAGTACTATGATGCTTTTGACAACAAGCCGGTATTTGTCCTGGCACTTTGTAAGTCATTCTCTTACTTATTTCATCAACAAACGAAAGCTAATGCATGTACATCTTGCTCAGTTCTCCATCCGTACTACAAACTCGAGTACTTCGAGTTTCACTCAAATGTATCCGATCCGAAGGTGAAGAATATTCGTAAGGGTGTCCGGGCTTCAGGGTGGAAAGACGATGCTTTGAATGTTGTCAAAGAAACGGTGTGTAACAATACTTATCACGGCCATCCTATATACTAATCGAATACACGTCTAGATGGCAAGATATTGGCAGCAAACTCAAGCCGCTCGGCTACAGATGGATGTTGACACACCGACCATCTCCCCAGCTCCCTCTTCGACACCCTCTTCGACACCCTCTTCGACACCCTCCGCACCGTCTGGTAGTGCCGCCGACAACAACAGCACAAACACCGAAGACCGCACCGATGCTCTTGTCGACACATCAAATACTGACATGTCAACTTCGACCCCCACCTCCGAGTCCGCCAATCCCCCTCCCATGCCAATGTTTGTCGACGATGAAGAAGACGAATACGATCTTCGGCGAAGACAAGCCCTCAAGCAATCTGATGAAGAGACTTGGGAATCCGAATACAACCGATATGTGAAGACTTTCGCAAAGGATGTCGATAAAGATACAAACTTAGTCGAATGGTGGTCGGTCAGTACTGTTATGTGAACTCTTTGATTTGCAACTGATATATTTTGATCTAGGTACATAGTCTGCAATACCCGACTCTTGCAAGGATGGCCCTTGATGTCCTCCCCATTCAAGCCTCATCAGTCGCTTGCGAGCGTCTCTTCTCGTCCGGCAAACATACGGCCACTGATCTTCGATCTCAACTAAGTCCTGAAAAGTTTGAAGAGCTTCAAATGCTCAAATTTGCGTGGAAGAGGAAATTGGTAGACTTGGCAGCAGAGAATGAGTGGGAAGAGGCAGAGGTCCGCTCCACATACGAGATGTTGAAGGGTCTATCAAGCCTTGATGATGAAGAGGATGCTTATGATGAAGATGCAGATGTCATTGTGTAGGTAGAGTCGTTCGGTGATACATTATTGTCGTCCTACAGGCTATGCTATGCTAGATAGACCGGTTGCGAAGCGGTCGTGACTGGTCGTGACCGCAACCGGTCACAACCGAGCAACCGGACCGCGGTCTCGGTTGCAGACCCTGTGACCGGACCGCGGTCGTCGGTTGACTAAATGTCAGGCGACCGGCAACCGTAAAGGTCGCCGGTCTGCGCCTGCGGCGGGCTAGGGTCCGGTCGCAACCGGACCTTCATACTCTACTGCGGTCAGTCATGACCCTCTTCTCGATCTCCGAAACTCATACCCTGCTCAGAGCTCATTGATCGAACATTTCGCGCTCAAGGTTTCGTGACAGAGAAACGACCTTTGAAAGTACGTGAAATATACCTGTTCTCCGACAACTACTGAGTGGAAGTTTAGTTACACTGCACCCTGCTAAATACCACTTATCGCCGACCCAGACCAAGAGGAAACCGTCGGATTCCCTTTTCGTATTCGTCAATATTGGCTTCTACGGCGCTCAAATCAATACTGGAAGAACCTTCAACTATCATCGATGCGAAACGCCCTACATCCGTCAATCTAGGCACTTGGGAAGTCCAAGAAGTGCAGCTGTGCGAAATGGGCAGCACGGATGCCGACGGCGCTTATCGAAGTGTCGGAGGCATTGTCCTGTGATATGCATGCATCAAATTCCATCTGTCCTCTATCCCATGCCTCTCCTTCAACCTGTCATTATGGTTCGCCATGGGAGGCGAGCTTAAGACGGTTTCTGTTTTCCGACACCCCTACATGTCAGTCTGACCGTGCTGGATGTCCCGACATGATACGACAACCGTATTTCGTCCCTTCTTTTCTTCATGACTTCCTCGCTATATGCCCGCCGCGTCCCATGCACCCTGGATCTGCTCTCTTTCAAGAATCAAGGAGTTCGGTCGTGCCCTTGATCGGGGTTAGATCATTCATGTGCTACATTTATTAATTTCGTCGCTCAATAAATGTCACTAATAAATCCAACCCAAATTCTACTGATGCATCTGCGGCCAGGATGCTCGTAGAATGCGAGTAGTCGCTTCGACAGCTGAACTAGTACCACATCGTCCGGGGAATGCCTGACGAGCAGCTAGTTTAGGCGATGCCGAGATGCCGTTCGGATCTCACGCTTCCCTCTCCTAATTTAGATCGATCAACAAGTGTAATTCCGCTTTCCAAAACGCGCCATAACGATGCATCCCGCCGATCGCACGATGAGCTCGCTGCGATCAACACATGCACCGACTTCTTCGATTTCCAGAAAACATTAACAGTGTACTATTTATGTCTTAGCTCACAGGCTCCTCTTTGACACGTTCTTCGACAAGAACAAGCTTCAAGACCAGTCGCTTCAAGCTCTAGTTACTATGTTACCTTCTATCTCCCATATTCATCTCATAAACGAATCACAACTGTTCCAATTACCTACTATTCCTTGGATTCCTCACTAGATTTTCCATTTAATGAAGTCCTAAGTGACACTCACGTCACCAAAGAAGGGGAAAAGACATCCCCTTACGTCAAGCTAATTACATTTCCATGTGCAAGGATGCCTTCCTGATGCTTCGTCATCTTAGTACTGGAGGGTCGCATCGAACGTGCGTGATCCTACAGGCCAAATTCACTCCATCTCTGACCGTTCTGAAGTCTTAAAGAAGCCCTGCAATTGCGCAGCAATAAGTCAAGCCCAGTCATGCGCTCTATCCTGTCGATTATCGTGGCCTGCGCCTGTCTGTTACAGGCCTCAGCGCTGTTATTCCCAAGAACAAATGTCATTCTGACCAACGACGATGGTAACAGATTGAGATATATTTTTCCGGAGTGAACAAAGTGATTGACTTTATGTCAGGCTGGGCGGAAAAGAACATTCGTGCGTTCAATTCGGACCTCATCGCTGCAGGGTACAATGTAAGGCCTACGTATCAATCAGCCTGACCTCTGTTCATGATTGTGTTAGGTTTTACTCGTGGGACCTGCCGAAAACGAGTCCGGGACGGGCTCGAAAGAAGCTACTCCAACCGTTCTCAACATAACCTGTGAATTCGATACCTGTCCCATCGGTTCTTCGCCCGAGGGTTTTAACAGCTCCAACGGTTTGTCCGTTTCTCAGTCTTTGAAGCCAGAGCTTGAAATCAGACCTAGTTCGCCTCAACTATGTCAACAGCTTCCCCGTCACGACTATCAAGTTCGGCCTGCAGAAGTTGGCACCGCGATTCTTCGGTAGAAAACCAGATATCGTCGTAAGCGGGTTCAATGTTGGAGGTATGTCGTTCTGCAGCTTTAGTGTGAGAAGCTATGCTCAACCGAGATAAACTTCTGACAGCAAACCTCGGTCCAACAACTCAAATTTCGGGCACAGTCGGTGCTGCTACAGAAGCCGCCAAAGAGGGAGTTCCCGCTATCGCATTTTCCGGCACGACGGGAACACAGATCTCATTCACCGCTACTACACCTTCTCCAAACTATCCTGCAGTCTACGCCGCGCTCTCTACGACAGTCACGAATGCTCTAACAAGGACCGCAAAACCATTCCTCCCGCCAAATGTCTATCTCAATGTCAATTTCGCGGCCGTTACTGCTTCGAATTGCACCTCGCCTGAAGATTTTAGATTCGTTTTCACCCGAATTGAGAATGCTACTGCCCAAACCCCCCCGGATTTCCGGACATGCGGCTCCAACCGATTGCCTACCGAGACCGAAGTGGTCAGGAGTGGCGGCTGTTTTACTTCGATTTCTGTAGGAAGCGCGTTCACCAAAAATGACACGAATGCAGTGGATCAAGCATTCGTGCACGCGAAAATATCTCATTTACTTTCATGTTTTTAGGCCTGTCGATGCTCTAGTTCACTGGTGTAATGCATCGCTTTTCTCATTCACCGCAGCTTGTCATCATGAGTGAAAGATTTGGATACGTTCCATGGCTAGATTACATTCAAAGTTTGTCTCAAATGCCCAGCTGCTGTCTGGATACCATCCGAGTCGGGGATGCCAAGGGGGGATGCCTCGATGCCGCTCGAGTTTGCCGGCAGGACTAGGAGACCGGGCTTCGACGTTGAAACTCCGGATCCGAGCCGAATTTGGGTCGATCCCTGCCAACTGCTGCAATGTCTCACATACAATACCCTGATGTTTATTGTAGTTCTGATGCTTCAACTGATAACCTGAGGAAGAATGGTTCAGAAGACTCCCCCTGGCGCCACGCTGATACCGCGGTCCTCGTGGTCCAGAGCTAGATAAAGCGAGCAAACCCAGTAGCGGCTTCCCAACTTCCAGCGACCTTACCACGATCTCACTCTTCCTGTTCTGGTTCTCAGATGTTCAAAGATAGCCAGTTCTTCTCTAGCTTCTCGCTGGACTCAGTTTCACAACTGTCAACTGTGACACTGCTCTTGTTCATTCCTGCCTTCATTTTTATTGCCAGACAAGCGCTCCCCAGGCTTGTCTTCGCCGATCCACGCCGTTTGGTTTATCCTCCTGGTCCAAAAGGTGTACCGTTCCTTGGAAATGCGCATCAAATGGCTCCCAGCAGGAGATGGTACCAATTTGCTGACTGGGCCTCCCGTTATGGTACGCTGCCCCGATTGACTTTACGAGACCTTGAAGGTGTGACTGAGCTGTCTTTTAGGTAGCGTGGTTGGTATTCGCATAATGAGGCAGACCGTCATTATCTTGAACAAGTATGAAGTCGCTGTGGACCTTCTCACGAAAAAGGGGGCCATATATTCGAGCAGGCCGAAACAAACCCTCGGGTCCCTGTAGTACGTCAATATCGGATCAACTTTCTCCGACCTACGTAATTATGAGTTTTGCAGCGGAGGATGGGACTTTGCTACATCGCAACTCCCCTATGGGGACGAACTCGTGTCTCAGCGTCGATTTGCATATCGTTTCTTGAACGCTCCGGAAGTTACCGGGTATCATGCTTTCTTAGCGGAGAGTGCGAGAATTGCTGTTGCAAGAATTCTTCGAACACCGGAAAATTTCAAACAATGGGTCCATATGTTCGTATTCTCAGGCATCACTTCTCATACTTCTAAGTCGCTTTCGTTGCAGGTCTACTGGGCGCAACATTATGATGATGGCGTACGGTCATGAAGGTCGGTCATTCTCGTGCCTCGCCTTCTTGTCTCCTGAGCCTCACCCACAATAGTCTCCGGAGAAGAAGATGAGTGGATCAAGAGAGCTGATTCTGCCGTTCAAACGCGTTTCGTACTCGGAACTCCTGGGGCTCATCCTATCGACGTCTTTCCAATATGTGAGTCGCATGTTGCCCTTCTCGTCCCTTTATATTGATTTGTGTATGTAGTGGGGAAATTGCCATTCTGGATATGGGGGAAAGAGTTCAAGAAGAACATCGAGGCAATGCGGAGCTCTGCTTATGGCATAAGCCAAGCTCCATACGAAGCTGTTCGGAAGCAGATGGTAAACTTCTATTAGTTCGTCGACGAGCCTTACAAATTGAAGGACCACGTACAGCGCGAAGGCACCGCAGTACACTCAATGGTCTCCAAACTAGTGGAAGATAATATCAAAGATGATGGGACAGTACGTTACGAGAAAGAGATATATGGTATTGCGGGAACGATTTATTTCGGTAAGTCATCTCGTTCCTCGACTCCAGCAAAAATTGGCTCTAGCAAACCTTTCAGCTGGAACGGATACCGTAGGCCTTTTCTCAATCACATTGTCTGACTCTGAAATTTTCAAAGAGCAATGCTACCATTGAAGCTTTCATTGTTGCTATGATAACTCATCCGGATATTCAAAAGAAGGCGCAATCGGAACTGGACGAACTTCTGCGAGGACAGAGACTCCCAGTGCTTGATGATCGCGACTCCCTTCCTTATGTACAAGCTGTATTCAAAGAAACCTTGAGGTGAGACCAGATGCAACCAAATACTTTGTTTGTTCATCCACAAGTTTTCAGATGGAAACCGGTCGTCCCTTTGGGTATGAGGACTCAAATTTTCATTGACAGAATCTCATGATCTTCCCCAGGCTTACCCCATTTCTTAACCGAGAATGACGAATATAAGGGCATGTTACTACCAGCACGCTCTATAATAATTGGAAACACCTGGTGAGATGTATGTGGTGCATTACAGGGCCCCAGACTCCATCATTTATTTCAGGAATATGATGCATGACGAAGAAATATACCCGCTCCCCCTTTCTTTCGACCCCACACGTTTTCTCTTGTATAAAAAAAATAAACCCGTCTTCAACCCGGATATATTGGATCCTGAAGAAATTGCCTTTGGCTTCGGGCGGAGGTAAGTTCACGAACTAGCTGTCAACTTTATTCGAATCTTCTCTTTCAGAATTTGCCCTGGTCGCCATTTTGCCGTGTCGTCGATATGGATCACAATGGCTACACTTCTAACGGCATTCGAAATGTCGCCTCCGCTTGATAGCGACGGAAAGCCGGTTCTCCCGGATTTGGAATTTGGTGATGGGCTTGCTAGGTAGGGTTGGCGTTTTTTCTGTTCTTCAAAAATAAACTCTAGGCCAACAGTCGACCGAAGCCATTCCGTTGTGTGTTCAGACCCCGCTCTGACAATATACCTACACTACTTTCTGATTATCCTCCCGCGTCCATGGCGCGGCCCCTCGTGCGATGACGCCGTTTCGAAGGTCTCTCCGACGAGTTTTTGTCCAACTTGGGGTTCATCGTCATGTTTTTGCCTCGTTCCTCTTGAACCTGACTTGTAGAATTTTGTTGGGACTGTAACAGTGTAACTCCGTGCAATATTTAAACCATCGGGAGTAGATGGAGACTTATCGTGCCGTTGGATGCAACAAAATGTGATGAACTCCCGAAGGCTTTTTGCTTGTAAATTTTGCCGATGTATTTGTCTTGGTGTTTGTTGCTGTTGGTGCTCCTCCGTCGACGAAGAGGTGGCCTGTGTCTGGATCTCTGGGCGACGTGACTTCAATTATTGCTTTGGCCTACCCTGATATACGTGATCATGGTGGAGATTTCAAATCGTTGCGGAGGAAGAACATTGGGCCATACAAAACTTCGATCGCTACCAACAACTTGAAGCCATACCCATTTCGCAACGCTCTGGAGCCTTCACAATACCGAGATTCGGTGATCAAGGGTGAAATTGCAGAGCATTGTCCTATCGTCGTGATAGGTGTGTGCCTCTCGACCTTTCAGTGCCTTTCAGTGTCTCACAGCTGATCATGCCTCCTCCGCTAGCCTACCGCTAGCGAACCAAAACCACCATCTTCTCCACTTCCACTGTCCTGCCTGATGAGCTTGACCTACTCTTAAGCGTCTTTTCTAAAGACGTCACGACATCTTGCACCTTGGATATGTCTACGTATCCCGAGATTTCTAGAGCAACACGGAAGCGGAACCAATGTGCCTCGCCCCCTCTCGAACCGTGGCACAGTCAAGTCTATCAGCTGATGGACGTGGATCTTTGAGGGATCTAGATTTACACCCTTATATATTCTAAGGTCGTCCAAGATATGGGAATTGGGGCCTTTATCGGTTCTTCCAAGATTCGTGGCAAGAGGGGGGCATTGGCAGAATTTCAGACCTGATCATCGTCAAACCCTCGGACCCCGGAGACTGGTTGGTATCCCCCCCACCTGCCTGATTCAGTAGGTCAAAATGATAGCCGAGTGAGGTCCTGCTGAATGCGGAAGGACCTTTTGATGGGACGGCAGCACGGCTTGGTCTTAGCCGACCTTGTTTAGGAAGGACCCAACGACGCGCGACGCGTCTTGAGGCTCTATTCCAACACAAAGATTGGATGTAGACGATTCAAAGGTGTTCTTTGACAGTGTTACGAGTCCTTCAATATCTAACATGCTGTTTCACTCTGTTCCGCGCTCTTTTGTACTCGTCTGGGTCCCCTTTTCACTGTTTCAGGCGTAAAGCCATTTTTTCGACGGTGTGACACAACGTTATCCTTGCACGTGACATCACGAAAATGCACAGAAACAGTCAAAGCTTATGAACGGGGAAAACCTCTTTTAAAATCGGGAAAAAAGACAGACAATATCTTGACACTAAGAAAGACTTGAATATGGAGTCAAACCGTCTCCAGCTATCACTGAAATACTCTCGACGGGAATTTTGCAGCAAACGCCAGAAAGGGTCTGATCGGACCCCCGGGCACCGTTTTTGACCCCCCCTCGCTTGATGATACATGTCCCCGATCTGGATCTCGCCCGCCTCTTGATTCGTGGAATAGGAACACGAGCTTCTGGTTCGGGATCGCGTCATAGGGGGCCCTTTCTGTGCAATCTTCGCACTTCAAGACGCCTAGTCTCTTTCCGAGAACGTGCCTTGGTGTGCCTCACACAAAGCCGTCAAGGCTACCGTTCAACGCCCAACAACCGTTTCCAATCATGTGTCTCGACGGTAGAGATTCCAAAGAAGGGGCATGGTATTTCGAGGATGCTTGCCTACTCTCCGCGTCTCTTCCAGGCATTTCCTTTCAACTGCGGTTGAACTTGGATTCTTCGCACTGCGCCTATATAGGCGTGTACTCCAATCGATGCCACGCTATAGGACGATACTTCATGCGCTAAGCACTCTCGGAGCCGCGTGACTTCTGACGAGCTTCTTTCATTGTCTTGCTGAATTCTTCGTCTTTCATTCTCACTGCACATCACGTCCGGCATGCCAGCGGCACCTCCAATCGGAGTCCCAATATCAAGGCTCGCCATACTGGCGCGATGTGTCGAGCATTCGAACGCGAATCCGGACGCGTACGCCAGGGCCAAGTTCAAGGTATATAAACACTGATAAGATAACGCATTTACTTTGTCTGTATCGTTCGCACAACTTCAGATATTCTAAATCATGGTCGCACCTCCCACTTCACCCAACGAAGTCGCCCCTCTCGCTGCTCACGAACAACGCGATGAAACTCCCGTTATTGGCACGCGTTTCTTGAGCAAGGACACTCAACTCGCTCATTTCTTGACTGCCCCCAATTCCGATCAGTTATTTGCCGATCTAGCTAAGTTGGTCGCAGAACGCGGGGTTGTCTTCTTCCCTTCGCAGGAGATCCATATCGACCAGATGAAGCAAGTCATGTACCGCCTTGGCGAACACTCTGGTCGACCCAAAGAGTCTGGCTTGCATAAGCACCCTCTCACCGAGGACAGCTCTGAACTCGGTGCGGAAGTCTCGGTTATCTCTTCTGAGAAGTGAGTCTTCCCTTGCTCACGGAGAGGAGCTCTTCTCATTATTTGTGATTTAGAGGTCTTGGATTCGCAGAGTATTACAAATCAACTCGCTCCAGCAGCGGATGGCATACGTGGGTTAGCCTTTTCTCTGCTTTCCGCGTGGTGCTCATGAGTTTGGCATAGAGATATCACGTTTGAGAAAGTGCCTTCAGGTAAGGCTTGATTCGTTCTGCTTTCTGAATGGCGATCTGACTTTTATTCGTAGACTATAGCGTGTGTATCGCAGTTCGGAAGAAATCGAAGCATCCACTAATCATTCCGCTGCCACAGATGCTCAAAATCCATACTCTTCCTGGTGGTAAGTTCATTCTTAACCATGGCTTCAGGCTGCGAACTCAACGACGCGTATAGTTGGTGGAGATACTCTGGTAAGATTTGACTCGTCTTCCGACGTCCTCGCCTAAACGTCACCGTCGTCGCTACTTCTAGTGGGCTAGGTGAGAAATCCGCAAATCATGTCTAAACGGTCTGCTAACACCTCCTTCTAGTGGATACGATGCCTACGATAGATTATCTCCCGCCTTCCAAAAGTTCTTGGAAGGGTTGACCGCTGTCCACAACGCCGATTTCTTCAACCAAGTACGGGATCTTCATTGGTGTAGAAGACTCGACCTCTCATCGCCTCTCTGCAGTATGCTAAGAAGATTGGCATTCCAATTCAGCAGCTTCGTGGAAATCCGGCTAATGCCGGCGAAGACCTGACTGCGGTTCAGTAAGCTTGCCCTGCATGTACAATCTGTTCCTAAACTGAATGTGACTTAATCAGCCCCGTCATTCGCACTCACCCCGTTACTGGTTTCAAGACGCTCTTTGTCAACAGATCGTACGTCACACCTCCCCGATAGCAAGCCACGTCATTTATCTGACACGAACCCAGGTTCACCAAGAGCATCGTTGAGCTGAGCAAAGACGAATCCGACACACTCCTCGAATATCTCTTCCGTCATATCGCCGAAAACCACATATTGCAGGTCAGATACCGATGGGAGAAGAACGACATCGCTCTATGGGATAACAGGTTCGCACATCCTGTCATATTGGGCGACATTATGCTAAACCAAATCTCCCGCATCTCACAGATCAACCTTCCACACCGCTACCTTCGATTACGAGTCGACTCGTATTGGAGACCGCGTTGTTGGGATCGGCGAGAAGCCTTATTTCGATGCTGCGTCGAAAGGAAGGCGCGAGGCTTTGGGACTTCCTTCCGTTCACCGCGTGCGAGCGTAAGTGCTATGCCGCCGTTGATGTTATCACGGAGCTTAACATATCAATGTAATATTATTAAGGATATATGACTTCAAGGGCGACAAAAACAACTCTTGAGTCGTTCGGCTGTATTGTACCTGGGAGCGCAATGGATGTCTTACCGCTGTATACATGTATGCTTATACTGCTTTTCAACTCAATTATGTATCAGAACACTTGTAAGCTACGCCACAGACTTGCTCCGTATTGCCTCACGCACTTGGATATCCTGCTTAACACCCAGCCTTGCCTCTTACAGAGCTCAAGAACGCTGCTCTCGATCTTCCTCGGCGATCCCAGGCTACTCCCTGAGTCTGACTCAATTGAAGATGAGCTCCTTTTGACAATCTCACAAAATCACGGGAGGATCCTAATGGATCTGCGTAGGGTGACGTGACTTGGGTGACGAAAGAAATATCAGCATGGACAACGCAGGAACTTGTTTTCTGGATGATGAATCTGGGCCTACCTACCCAATAGTGAGGCATGAATGTCCGAACGGAATGAACCTTTCCGCTTCCTTCGACCGTTCATTCCGCCCATTTAACCAAATTTCATCCAGAGAATCACTTGAGATGTGCGGACCCTCTTTCGAACGTAAATTCTTGATCAGCTTTCCCATCTCAGAGAGTCTCATTTTCAGGTTGTCCTTGTTTCTTATCTCGTTGTCTCGTCAAAAACGGAGTCAAAGTTTGTAAATTCAAAAGGGTCGTCAGAAATTGAAAGCACATCACTTTTAAACCCATTTTTGAAACCTCAGGCTTCCACGAAATGTTATTTCAGAACACTGGACGAACTATGCCCTGACGTTTTGGCTGACCCATCGATGACGGCGGCTGTCTGAAACGGCAATATCGGCACCGAAGTCGGAGTTTCAACCCTCCAAGCTTTTGCAATTCTTGCGCAATCGCCATGTGTCGCAGGCTTGAAGCACTCAGCACGCCGATATGTCAGGGCTACGGAGACCGATATATAAGAGTGATAAGATAACTGCTATAGCGTCTCACGAAGGATCCTGAGCTGTCCACGTTCCTGCTCTCCACGTCGCATCCCATTCAGAGCGGTAACATTATCACTGGCAATAATGGTTGGACCTCCTCTCTCTCCTGAAGAACCAACACCATTCTCTGCGCACGAGCGTCGCGATGAAACGCCAGTCATCGGCACACGCTTCTTGAGCAAGAATACGCAATTAACGAATTTCTTGACTGCGCCCAACACCGATGACCTCTTCACCGAGCTGGCTAGACTGATCTCTGAACGCGGAGTCGTCTTCTTCCCCTCGCAAGAGATCAATGTTAGTCAAATGAAGCAAGTTATGTATCGTCTAGGAGAGCAAGGTGGCCGACCGAGAACTTCTGGATTGCATAAACATCCGATTTCCGAAGATAGTTCAGAGCTCGGTGCTGAAGTCTCAATTATTTCTTCAGAGGGGTACGTTGTCGCTCGATGTATATGGTTCAGTGTCTCAACATCATGTAGGGGTATCTTGAAGGCCGATTATTACAGCGGAGGCCGTTCAAGCAGTGGATGGCATTCGTAAGCGCACTACTGTCTCATGATCAAGGATAAGCGTCTAATAATGAAATAGAGACATCACTTTCGAGAAAGTGCCGTCAGGTAAGACTTGATTGCTCGTAACGATCCCATAAGCTCATAGCGAAACCCAGACTACAGCGTATGCGACACATAAAATTTCGTTTGCTGATATTCTCTGATCAGTTTCACCACGTAGATGCTCAAAATCCACACCCTTCCAGAAGGCAAGTCCTCAATCAAATCGCCTTAACTTATACTCACCATTTCATAGTTGGAGGAGATACACTCGTGAGCTCTGATCCCGTTTTTCATTGGCGATAGCTAATCCTCAATAACTCGAATCTTTCAGTGGGCCAGGTGAGATTGGGCATTCCTACTAAGAAAGTGGGCTCACCATTCCACACAGTGGATACGACGCCTATGATAGATTGTCACCAGCTATGCAAAAGTTCTTAGAAGGCTTAACGGCTGTTCATAATGCTGACTTCTTCAACCACGTACGTCGCCTCCTAGGAATTGCTGGAGTGCGAATCTGACCGAATTGTAGTACGCGTCCAAGCATGGGATTCCTATACAGCCTCTGCGCGGTTCTCCAGAGAACGTCGGCGAAGATTTAACTGCTATCCAGTACGTTCTTGTGTCTCCGATGTCTGACTGATATACTGAATCCCGCGTGAAGTCCCGTCATCCGAACCCATCCTTTAACGGGATACAAAACTCTCTTCGTTAATAGAAAGTATGTTCTTCCCCAACCTCTGCGTTATACACGACGCTCATCAATGCCCCAGTTTCACAACTAAAATCGTCGAGCTCAGTAAAGACGAATCAGACGCTCTTCTCGATTTCCTCTTCCGACATATCTCGGAGAATCACGTCTTGCAAGTCCGATACCGGTGGGAGAGGAATGACATTGCCATCTGGGACAACAGGTGCGTTCTCCATTTTGACGTTGTCATCTCGATGAACTCATGTCTGGTTGTAGAGCGACGTTCCATACTGCCACGATTGATTACAGTGAGACTCGGGTTGGGGATCGCGTGGTAGGTATCGGCGAGAGGCCATACTATGATCCCGCGTCGAAGGGTCGGAGGGAGACCTTGGGCCTTGCAGACGCACGCACATTGAAGGCGTAATTCTTTGTGCTGTCCGCTTTGTGTTTTGGATACTAGATACGGTAGATCATCACGCGCGAATTCCAGACATTCTTGGTATTGATCGGAATACGAAGTCACATCTGTGTCTGCTTAAGGCATAGCGTGGCCGACGTGCTGCACGACGAGATAACCCGAGGAGGAAAAGCGGCATGGTGCACTAAATCGTATATCGTGAATATCTACAGGCCGTTATTAGCGCAGCTGAATGCTACGCCGACAAGATTTGCCCGATAGTCGTCGATGATCTGCTGTATCGATACCTATCACGATCATTAGCATCTATCGAGTTCCGTAAAACCGATAGGAGAAGACTCACATAAGTCCCAGCAATAAGAATGAACAATCCAATCACAATCAACGAATAATTCAACACAGTCTCCGAGCTCCTCCAAAAGCCCTTCCACTTCCTCTCCCCAGGATAAAGTGTCAAATACGCCATTCCCCAAAATATAAATCCGAACCATCCATCAAAGAGGGACGACATCAACGAAAGCATATCGCTGAAGAAAGGGATGACTTCTGCGATGATGAATGCGAATATCCATGTGATGGCTATTATACCGGTCCATGTTGACCAGGCTGTGAAGGTGTTTGAGTAGCGGTGGTGGGAGTTTGCGAAGATGCGGAAGAAGATGAAGCGGGCTGAGACGGACTGTATATATGCATGTCAGAATGGATGAATGAAGCAGGATGGGGGGAGGGACGAACGGAGTAAAGGGATCCGAGGTAGACGATTGTGGGGATCGCGAAGCTGAATGCAATTTTCTTGAAGGTGGGTTGGAGGGATCCGAATGCGGGAGCGGTGATGTATTGGTTTCCTGCGCTTTACATCAGTCTCGCATTCTGGGATGGAGGAGTGGAGGTGGAACATACCGACGAAATGATACATGATGGCACCGCAGAGCGTAAAGAGGATGATCTCACATATCGTGACAGCCCAAAGCGCTGGACACTATTCAGCAGCGAAACTTTCGACGCTAAAGATGACTCACCTTTCGGGAAGTCTTTCGGCTCTTTCATCTCAGCGATGAACTATACAAGAGATAAATATGAGCCAAATGTATCGGGAGAGATACGTACGGAAGGCAATGTGATTTGGCCGACTGCGGCGTTTGATAAGGATATGTAATGACTTGTGGTGATCGCAAGACATACCGAATGTGTAAGTGATGTTCAGGAATGCACCCATTGCTGAAACACGTATAAGGAACACCGATGACGAAAAAGGCAGAGGTTTTCACCAGTCACAAAGGTAGTGCCTTTAACAGGCCACGCAGTCACCAACGGAGCTTCTCCAGCGATGTATCCAGCTGGGTGACTTTGCACACCCGAAAAGATGATAGCGAGCAGAACAGCAATTCCCATCGTCACAGCGCTGAACGAGCCAAGGATACTCAGCTGGCTGAGCGTACGGGGGAGCGTGACGAAGAAGCATAGAATAGCGGCGATCGCGCTGAAGACTATCGTGCATTCAGCGCCGTTGGAGAGCGTATTGAGAAGCTTGGCTCCGACTAGACAATGGAGGGCTTGGATGAAGACGTTGTTCAGGATGAACATGACGGCGGTGGCATTGTAGGCCCATTTCGAGCCGCCGAAGAGCATTTGGCCGATGTCGCAGACATTTTGGAGTTCGGGATGCTTGAGGCAGAATCGCCAAAGGATGAGGGAGGTGTATTGAACGGATGCGGCGACGGCGAGGGTCAGGATGACGCCAGGAACCAAGCCAAGGACGGAATACGACCTGGAACATAATGAGATAGTATTCAATCAATAAGATATATCGTACTGACCAGGGAAAAGAGAGGATAGCAAGGCAGATGTACTCTGAGAAAATCAAAGCCGCAGTCTGCAAATCTAATCAGCAAGGCCGGAGAAGTCAAGAAGACAACGGAAAGACCTTCTGCCAAGAACACGTCCTATACTGAATTTTATGGCCTTTTTCCTGATCTCTCTGTTTCCCAATAATAATGCTGGCAGCGTCGGAAGACGTATCGGCATCAAATTGGTTGAAGTTATCGACCGGATGACCAGCTTCCTCGTCCTTTGAATATTCCCGGCTCATAGTGGATCGTGAAGAAGAGATCAACTGGGCTGTAAAACCACTGGTCCATGCGATTAGCTATATGCATAAAATTTGCCGGGGATGGCGTGATAGGAGAGTGCTCCGATCGCATGGCGTCTTCGCAAAAAATGCCTGGACTTCTTTGTGGGGTTCAGGAGCCCCTGAAAATTGACAGACGGCGGCCGAGTGCATCGAGATCCTGCGCAGTGAATAAATTCTCGAAACGTCGTCCTCGTTGTCGCTGACGATGAGCAGCTTGTTCGAGGCGCGTCGTCAAAATTTCCCACGGCACTTTGGTCATCGCGTGCTCCACTATCGCTCTCGCATTGCGGCTTGCTTCTCCAGCTGCGTCAGACTCGCTTAGGCCATTCTGGTCGAGCGCTTCGACTTGCCTGATATCCGGTCGATATCTATCCCGGTGTTCCTGTTCTTGAAGCAATTGAATTGTAGGCGACGATCGACTTGGACTTGGACCTGGCAGATGACTTTGACTCGAACCAGAAAAATCACGACAACTTTCGTAATCGACAGGGCAGACTTCATGCAGGGGCTACTCGAAATGTCTTTAGGGCTTCGTGGAACTATGACGAACTTGATGGAACGACAAGGGCCTTACATGGGAGGCGAAGTCGTCATGGGAGGATCTATGAAGAAATATATCAGCGACAGTTCTTCCGCTTCCTGTGAACACGATGGATTCAAGGAGTCTAGTCTTATCTTATCGCACCCTCGGCATCCCATTTTGAGAAGGGGTCTTCGATTTGATCCCGTTCAAGAGCTTACGAAACGTACGAACGCCATAACATTATTCAGCCAAGAAGCTTCCAAAGTATATTGTAAAGGCTTCAATAGGATGTCTGAGGAAACTCTTGGTCTGGAGGCAAGACTCAATGAAAGCTCCTCAAAAGTATGTTAAACTTCTCAAATATCAATTCATTTGATAACTTATGTATATACCGACGACAACTTTAAGTAAGGATTCAGTAGAGGGAACGGAATGAGTGTTCTACTATTTTGTAATATGAATAGCGAATGATAATAAGTGACACCGACCCAAATAGAAAGAGAATAAGGAGAGAATAATAGAGATAATAGGTACAGTCGATTTTGTCCGTTTAAGATTTAGGCCCAAGTTGCCTTGATGTAATCAGAGGCGCGCTCAGCAAGAGCGTAGATGGTGGCCTCGGGGTGACCCTCGATGATGAAAGGCTATGAAAGTTGTTAGTTACTTCAATATATAATTGAGTGAGAGGAGACGTACGAAGACGGAGTTGTCAACGACACGGAGACCACTGACACCGACGACCTTGAGAGTGTTATCAACGACACCATCTCCTCCCTTATGGCTCTGAATTCTGTTGGTAGAAGTCATGTGATAAATGGGAGTGGTGTTGTTGCGGAGGTAAGTATCGATCTGAGCGTCGGTCTGGAATGCGTTCTGGTCGAATGCTTCGCCGAGCTTATATCCAACCCATGCTTTGTCGTTCATGAAGCGACGGGCGTCTTTGAAGGCTGCGCGGGAGATTGCGAGATCGTATTCTGTTTCGAGGAAGGCGGTATCGATGGTTGGGAATGTCCAAGGGGAGGCGGAGTTGAGCGTGATGCTGCCACGGGAGGAGGGGGAGAGGATGACTTGGGACAGGGTGAGGTAGAAGCCTGAGGGACCAGGGACGGGAAGGAAAGATCCCCAACCATCCTATCCAATATAAATTAGCACAATCCATATGATTAAATGAAGGAGACTCACAATCCACAAGAATTCGTACTCGGCAGCCTTGGGTCCAGAAGCAGTCTTAACACCAGGATTACTCTTAATGAAATCCGAGTTATCCGGGAATCTAAAGAGACCCATAGCAGGCGAAACAGTATCGACGAGTCTTCCTTTTCCAGTCGCATCGTAGTTGGCGATAGCATCAGCCAAAGCCGTCGAGTTCTCGCGAAGGAGATCGAGAGAGTTGGTGGTGTTCGCGACCCAGTGATTCGTGATGCAGGGATGATCGATGAGATTGGAGCCGACTTCTGCGTTATTGAAGATCGAGGAAACGCCGACTTTCTTGAGGGCGTTTTTGTCGCCGATACCGGAGAGGAGGAGGAGGTGCGTGCTGCCGATGGATCCACCGGAAAGGATGACTTCCTTCTTGGCCTTGACGGTGTAGACCTTGCCTGATACATGTCGTAAGTATTGACTAAATAGCTGAGTTTTGCTCGTGGATTTACCTTTGGGTCCGGAGGCGAATGTGACACCGGTGGCTTGAGGAGCGCCCTTGACCTTGGTGTTGAAGAGGACCTTGGTGACTTGTTGTTCGATCAAGACATCCAAGTTGGGACGGGAAATGTATTGGGGAGCAAGGTAAGCGGTGGCGGCGGATGCACGAGTAGAGCCGTTGATGGTAGCCTGGAGCCAACCTGAGACGGAGAGTCAGTTATGTATCAATTATGGAAGATAGTGAACATACCGAGACCGAGCTGGTTACCGCTGTTAGCGTCGAGGATGAAGGGCCAGTGGGATGCCTCGTTCTGTTGCGTTTGGAAGATGAAGGGAGAGAGCTCGTTGGCGGCTCCGGGCAAACTGACGGCCAAGGGGCCGGATGTACCGTGGACGGAGGGGTCGTATTGTCCAGTGGTATCGTGTCCATCGGCGGGAGGGGTGAAAGTCTCCAACTGCAAAATTCGGCGATTAATATAATGAAAGACGACGCGGAGTAAGGACTGACTTTAATGAAGTAGTTGTAGATGTTCTTCCATCCCCAAGAAGAGTCACCGGTCCAGTTGGCGATGTTGTCCCAGAAGTCAGATGAACCACGGGTGAACATCATGTAGTCTGAATGGATATCAGAGACTGAACATCACGCCACGGGAAAATACATACTGATGGAACTGGTGCCACCCAAGATCTTGCCACGCTGGTAGGTGAGAGTACGTCCCAGGAGACCTTTTTGAGGAACGGTGGTGTACTGGAATTATTTGTTAGTTTATCTTCTAAGAACTATATATTAGGGACTCACGTTCCATGTCCAGATCTCGTTGGGTGAATCGCTGGGCGCGAAGAAAGGAATGCTGATGTCCTCAAGACCGGCATTGCTATGAAAAGATGAGCGCGAATAATGGACGCGTCAAACGATGAACTCACTTGATACCGGCCTCGATGAGCAAGACCTTCCAGGCGGGGTTCTCAGAAAGTCGATTGGCAACGACACTTCCTCCAATGCCAGCTCCAACGACAACAAAGTCGTAATCGTTACCGATTTTTGTGGGGTCGGTGAGAAGCGCTCCTTTAACTGCCTGGGAGCCAATCAAGAGAGCGAGAACAACAGAGGATAAGCTGATCATGTTTGCAATCTTTTGAAGGGGTATTGTGTAAGAGATGCTTTCCAACTACCGAGTTGGGGTTGTCGACACTGCTCATAGCTCTAGCGAGCGTTGACTTTTATACGCTCCATTTTGCGCAGTGACACTGAAGGCGTCGCAAGCACTATGGAGCACAAACATCGAATATGGCAGTCCGGCCTAGCGATGACTAGTATTGCGATGTACTGAGGAGTCTGAAGACGAGCGTTGAAACAAAAGTGATCGAAAGAACCCGCGGAATGTCCTTCGACTTCCCCTGAAACCGTCTCCATTTGGAAAATATCGCGCGAAGGGGGAGAGCCGATTGGATCAGAAGCGGACCCTGAACTTGCGCCCTGGCGCTGGGCCCCGACTATTTCGCACTCCGACCCCTCTCGTGCAACACGGTCATCTCGAGCTCCTGGGCCACTGACTCATGCATATCTGATCCGCATCTCGTCTAGTTTCTTCCGTTAGCGGAGCCAGGGACGACGGTCTCAGAGACGAACTGTCGGAAATCACTCGGCGTGCTACGGCACCCGATGCATCATGATGGACTCCCGCCCGGCGATAGGCCACCTGCGCCATAGCCGTCAGATCCACCTCTATCCAGGAGATCTCAGGATCAAAACGCTAAATTTGTATTTCTGAATGGTTATACCGACGCCTTTGGCTCTCCTCAGTCAACGCACTCTATTCATTTTGCGCATTCGTCGCATTTGTCGCGCGTTTCAGTCCCAACAAATGTAACACCTGATTGATGTTTCTGATTCTTCGATGCTTTCATAAGCCCGACTCTGCATCTTCCTCTTCTTTGACTCGCCCAAGAATCCCACACTTTCGTGGGGAGTGGCGTTCGCTCCGACTCTGCTTCCACGCCGGCAAGCTCAACTCCTGGGTATCGGCACCCTCCAAGGAGCCATTCAGTCCTTCTACTTGCACGGTAAAGAAATGACGCATTTCGCTCTGCAATACCTGACTAAACCTCCTCCTTGGCTCGTGAGCATCAATTCCTGATGCTTGATCCAGGAACTTTATTGTCAAACCCTGAAATTGGGGGCCTGAATTCATTTGCGGGGATGCTTGCTCGATTCTTGTTGGTCCATGTGCTTTGGTACCGGCTTGATGACATACCAGTGATGGCCAGCTTGATCATATCCAAACTTGCGACAACTGTTTTTGTGGGAGCGTGGGAAATATCATAGCAAGATGGCCCAAGACTCTCCGGAGGGATATACAGGGTATAGCCGAGGCTCAGTATTCTGCCGAACTGCCGGAATAGTCTTCTTCGATCTGACGACTTCTTTTTTGAGCCTGCACATGCTTCTTGGTAGTCAAGCGAAATGTCACGATGGCCCCACCCCTGGAATTTTGCGCACCACAACGATAGTCATCCGGTACAAGCGGAGCGGCCAATCACTCCTTGCCTCATGGGTTAACGGTGTCCTATTTGCCGTCTGTTCAAGGTCTAGCTCAGAGTCCTCAACGGACAGAGTCGGCGACTTTGCGTTGAGTCACCCTGCAGGAACATTGCTCCCGCATCGCATCAACACTGTCCACGCGGTTTTGGGTTTCAGAGATTTCGGAACTCCCGCAGTCCGTAACAACAATGTTTGGGGGTTCAAACATCATCCTCTCAATCTATGACGACTGCGTAGGAGGTCGTATGTGGTGCCTCGGCAAATTTAGAGAAGGTCTCCCCGCATATATCGAATGACGACAGACTCGCGACTCTAGCGTACTCTCCCGACCCGACCCGCATTTCAAGGTTGGAGACGCCACCGAGCCGTTGATCTACGAGCATAGCGGGATCGATGATCTGAACCGGCCAGGGGCAGCGCATTTTGAAAGCTTCGAGAAAACCGTCGGGAAGGGATCGAACGTTGACCAATCCACCTCCATTCTGGCTTGCCTGAGCTCAAGCTACGGCACTATCATAGGGTCGAAGATTATTTCACTGCTCCATAAGGGGCACCTCATATTATGATCAGTAGTCGACATCGACAGTAACGTGTAAGTTGAATGTTCCATCAAACGTTCTTGGCTTCCGGCACTTATTCGCTCTCAATCCAGGCTCTGTCGTGTTTGAGGTCGAACTGAGACTTTGAAAGGTCTGGAGGCACGAGACGAGACAATCTGAGGTAATTTGGCTATCATGTGAACTGTTTCTGACTATTACATGTAACTGAGAGAGAACAGCCTCAACACAGCCGTGTCTTGTACCGAGGAAAACAGATTTTGTAAGCTCTCTCTACGAAACTGGCAATATCCACGCCGCCGCACGCGTCTCCCGATTTCCCGTCACTGCTCGACAGCTCGCGCTATGGCCCCGAGCCCTGCGCGCCCAAAATGACACTCGGTGACAAGCGGCCTCCTCGAAGCTCAGCTGGTAGCACTCCTCCCTGCCTTTCCATTATCCGTTTCTTCTCGTGACGTTCCACAATTTGAAGATGGCCGCCGTGTCATGGAAATGCAAAATCGTCGGGCGCGACGGGATCTCAAAGTACGAATGGAGTAAAGGAACACTGAATTGGGCCCTACGCACGTATTTGATGCGTTTCTTTACATCAGATGGGACTACTAAATGGGCGCGTTTCGCTCCGGTAAACGTTATGCACCAAATCCCTGAAAGTCCTGAGACTGCGGGGCAAGGAACACGGTTGTTTCGATCTCTTGGATTCTGCAATGAAATGAAAACGCACGTTCCCGATCATATAATTAGAGTCGGAAGAAGCAGAATACCCCAATTGAATTAGCTTCGGTCTCGGAACAATTCGCCGGGGTATAATGCCGGGTTACCGATTTTATTGCCGGCAGGCGACTTATTGCGTCCTGGGAAGAATAAGTTCGGTTGTTTTTACTGACGCGAACTGACGACTTTGAGGAAAATCATATCGCGCTTCTCTGCTTCATTCCATCATGTTCTATTATTTTTCTCAATGAAAGTAGAACGCAGTCTACGTTGAAGCGACCCATGAAAGAACAGAACCTCCCCGAAGCTTCATATACCGGTCTTCAACGCACTGCAGACGCTCGACTCGACGACGCTCAGGCTTCTTCGCCGACGTTCATTCGGGTACCGCCTACTATATCAGATGAGCTTTGAGTCATTGCGCTAGTCTGTCGGTGCTCTCGGTGCGTATCGTAATGTCGCTCCCAGTCGCGATAGCTGATGTGGACCATCTGACTTGCTATAACCAGGACTTCATGCCTTTGAGGCAGGTCCACGCCAAGAATCTATACTGAGGGCGTCTTTGAAATAGCCATGGGAAGGTATTTTGAATTTCATTTGTTTAATCTCCGTTGATGTCGACGAGCTGACTAGTGCCAAAGTCTCGACATAAAATATGTGCGGTGTCTCAGCATCCAAACTCAAATTCAAACACAATTATAAGCTCGATCCCGGATGTTGCTATGCTTGTGTTCTTCACGTTTCAGATGGCGGTGTTGGCGCGGTGCATCCTCCTACGCATGGCGTTCGGTCATCTTGGAACATCTGGCGATGATATTCTCCACTTTTTATTTCGGTGTGTTTCCGGAAACACGTTTCCATCCGTCACATCCGCACCGATTGTCGTCTCAGACCCAAACAATTATTTCTGTCATTTTCGGTGGCCGAGTTCTATCACGGACCTATCGGGATAAATATTCCGTCTAGTCGCAGCTAAGTCGCTCGCCTTGCTTACGTAATCGATGACTCGCTCGGTTATACTTATTTCAGTCTGACTTGTGTTTCCAGCGTTGAAGCATCGCGGTTTTCGTCTCACACGGAGGCCTTACATTCCCCATCACTTGTCTCTCATACACGAAGATCAAATTTCTCTCGCGTATCACGGAAGGAACTAAAGAAATAAATCAATGTCCGATTTACTTCGTGTTTTTGAGCCGTTTCGAAGCAGGCAACGATTTTGTATTCACTGATTGCGGATTAGATGACGCTGAAGCCACATTGATGCCGTCAGTCTGCTCCGGAGAGTACTGATATTTCGCGTGATTATTAGGCCAGAGCTCGTCATGTACTGTGTTGGGAAGGACGAAGCGTGTGGGTAATCTTGGACGGTAGTCACATCGCAAATGACTGATAATCCAAGAACGTCGAAGTGCTCCAAGGTGATGCACTGCTGCCATTGAGTTGGGTCGGCCGAGACAAACGAGTCAACAACGGAACCGGTGTATGCACTGCTTCTGCTATACACGGGCGCTTGTCGAGTCATGCTGATCGAGGGGTAACCTGAATTGCGAAAGCATAAGAGGCTGCTGTGAAACGAGCGTATCTGCACAGAAACGTACCCACCTTCTCTAAAGCACTCTCAACTCCCCTAGCATGCCTTATCCTTGCACAAGCAAAAAGTGCGAGCATGGCTTCCGACACGCGACTTGGAGCCTCCGTGACACTTCATGCTCCCAAGTCCAACGATCCACCACACTCCCCGCCTTTTCGCTCGAATCTTCGGATTCAGACGAAAAGTCCATTCGATCCCTCGCGCTCGATAGAAAGACAGCCCAGAAAGCTTCGGATCGTCGAAAGACGAAGCCCTCTCATAAGGACCGAAGCAACCATACGAAAGAGGGCAGCATCAGAGCCGGAGGAAGACTCGCTCCAACCCACCTCCTTAATCAGGCTATCTGGGTAGAGGAAGACCGCCAGCGTAGCCTACGGGTCAAGGATGACGCTGCTTGCGAGGTCTGCGAGAACATGAACTCTGAAGAAGATCGGCGGTATCTGGCCGATATAGTTGTTGATCAGTCATCGTCGGGGGCACGTGAGATACCTCTTGTGCATATCCTTCGTCCGGGAAAGAGTCGACGTGAGTGTAGATCGTGACTCGGTGGAACACGCTGACATCAGTCATAGCATCTGGCGTCGCGGGAGATTTCGAGATCATACCATACAGCAAGCAGGTCCTGGAGCTGGACTACGATATTGCCGGACCTAGCGGAGTCGATCAATCTGAAGACGACCTTGATTATACAGACTGGGAAGACCTCGATTTCGAGGCACCGCTCCGACGAGCAACGTATGCGCAGATCATCCAGACGTGATAGATGCTCGGTTATTCTTCTGTATTGACTCTTGTTCTTCCGACATCTTCTTCATAGAATCATTCTTATACATTGGCACGACTCGTTCATCTAGAAATCATTGTTGTATTTCCTAGTCATATGGATTCGATGTGTTTCTTATATCCATGGTCTTCGGAGTTTCCGACTTGCATAACGGCACAGCAAGCCTGGGAGAGAGATTGTGAATTTCTGTAGAGACTCGAAAGACTGGAGTACTGTACCTCCTCGCCCGAGTCGCCGCTATAAGACCAAGACCCCTACACAGTATTCGTCGCTATTAGATTTGAATTAGAAATTCCTGTTGCCTAGTCGCTTGGTATTATCGTCTTAATCTGTGGCTATGTGATTGATGCCTGAGATATGGCATGAATGGCTGAGCACAATGCAGCTCGAAGTCGGCAGCAAAAAAGATGTCCGTGACGTCACGTGTGTGACGCAGTTGTAGCATGGTTGACTCGGGCTCGCACGCCGGTTGAGGCTGTCCGGGTGGCATCCCCTATTCTCTTCCATAACCTGCTTTCTTGAAGTCCCAAGTCTTCAGCCATGGAGAGGCTTGAAAGCTATCCTGAGCTCATGTCCATGACACTTGATTGTTTGCAAGATGCTCAACTCGCGACTTGTGCCCGAGTTTCGAAGTTGTTTTTTGATCGCGCTATCGAGCGCCTATATCGACATGTAAGACGATTGGATGTCTTGTTCGAGATTCTGTCGCCACTGGTTGGAAAAACAAAGGAGGTGAGCACAACGGCTTTCGGAAAGATCCCGGCTTGATCTGATCATCTCTTCTCGTAGTTCGCTAGAGCACCCTCACCTATTGCTTGGAAGCGTTTTATGATCTACGCGGCAAAAGTCAAGAGCATCGCACATGTTCAAGCAGAAGCATCACTCTCCGATTCATTCTATCTAGAATTGACGACGAGTTTACCTGGCCGTGTCATCTTCCCCAATCTACAATCGCTGCATTGGCACAGCCGGATTTATCGGAGAAACCGCCCGGACATACGAAATTCAACAATATTCATGCACAAGAATCTCTCACTTTTGGAGATTGGAGATCTCTCAGGAGATCATTCTGCGTTTCTCCAGAATTTAGCGATCGTTTGTCCGAACCTTCGACACCTTAGCTTACGATCTACGGGAATCATTACTGCTCATGAGGATGATGTCGTCAAGCTGATCGAAGGACTCAACTCATTGACTGTTATACTACTTCCTCAAGGATGGATCACGACCAAAATCCTTTCAGCACTATCACAGAGACCACTTCTAACGAAAATCGACTTCGCCCCTCCGGAGGCAGATCAAACCGAAGTATCAATAATCACCCCCTCCTTCGACTTCGCCGAATATGCATTCCCGTCCCTCGAGCACCTGAGCCTCGAATCCTCCACAGCCAAATTTATCGAATGCATGCAATCCCCGTTTGCGCCAATCAACTTAACTTCTCTCAACTTGACGTCATATGAACTGGAGAAGCCTGAAGAAATCCAAAACTTCCTTGGTGCTGTTCCTGAGATCCTCCCTAGCCTAGCTCATCTCACCCTGTGTTCCACTTCAACCTCCGTGGCACACCCCGTGGAAGAGGTCGCAGACATTACATTCGAGTGTCTTCGCCCAATAATCGATACTGCAAATCTGACGTCATTTGTCTTTGCGCATGATTGTGCCATTCGAATGGACGAAGCAGACATGGCATTCCTAGCCATGAATTGGCCAGCTTTGAGAGAGTTGGAACTTAGCGTTCGAGCCCGGTGGGCACTTGACGAATGTTATCTGACGATGGGGGTGCTCCTGCCTTTCGTAAGGCATTGCAAACATCTGCGACGCCTTGGAATCGCATTCAACAGTATCCTCCCACCTTCGTCATGGCCCGAAGTCCGGGAAACATTCGGCCCTCATTTCCACGAGCTCAACGTCGGAGTCTCTCCCATCGAGGACGTGAAGAACGTTGCCATCTTCCTCGCCCAGATCATACCGGCTCACGCGTCCATCGTTTGGTCATCGTCGCTCCCCAGACCCAAGATCTCCTTCCCTCTCACACACGACGAGGATGACGCATGGGGTGGCTTAGGCGCTCTCGCAATGGATGGCATAACAGATGCTATAGATGGAGCATTTGGCGTGAATCCCGAGTTTGGCAAAGAGTTGCAGAATCGTGGACGTCTTTGGGAAGATGTCTCGAAGGCTTTACCGGTTGTCTTTGAGGCGCGACAGAGGGATGAGAAGCGCCTTCGCGACTTCCAGGACGAATTAGCTCGTTCGGAAGCTCGGAATAAAGCTCTTGAACGAGAGCTAGTTATTCTGCGAGATGCAGTCCCTGTAAAGCGGTTTTGAAGATGCCGGTCTATTTTTATTGGGATTTATCACTCGTGTATTATCATGACGCCGTGTTGTAACTTGTAAGGTGTATCTTGTTGAACTTCTCCTGGATCACTCTCTTGTATTTGTTCGCTTCACCTTTGTACTCGTTGTCAGATCGATAGGATGAATGATTGTCAAATGTTGGACCGAGTGTAGCAAAATATATACAATATAAAAAGTTTTGTCGTATTTGTGTCGTGTAAGTGGCCTGAAACTCCGACCGCCAACGTCAACCGTGAGTTGACCATTTTTACCTCAACACTTGCTTAAGGGTTATACGTTTCAGATTCTAGACCTTGGTTGGTATTATTGAAGGCAAGGTTGACGATTGAAGTCCGCTTCTCCCCAAGTTCGAGTATGGCACGCTGCGCAAGATAACGCTTGTCCATCTCTTTGCGCTGCTTAGCACGTTGATTCTGGAACCTGAAACAAACAAAGGTCAGATTAGGATTCAGGAAGTGAGGTGGAAGACCGCAACTTACCAGAACCGAATACTCTCTGGCTGCTTCCCTATAACATCCCCCAATGCCACGCGCTCTGCTTTACTCGGCTTCGGGTTGATCTTGTAATAGGACTCCAGTACGTCTAGCTGAGCTTTAGTAGCTCTGCGACGCGGCCAGGTTGCGCGACGAGTATAAGTCAGCTTCTCGTCTTCCTTGGTGGCTTCTGGAATATGGATTGAGCGTCCAGTTCCGTCGAAAGGCGAGGGTGTGGACTCTGTCGAAGAGACGGTTGACGCCTGCGATGACACTGAGGTTGGAGGGGATGGAAGTGGTGTCTGCATGTGCCATGGGGGAAGAAATCCGGCAACGGGTGCTCTGAGAAGAAATATCGTGAGTTTCTTGACGTGGTAGGAGCATGAACTCGAAGAACGTACGAATACGCTGACAATTGAGGAGTGTAGGCGAGAAGCTTGCGCATTCCTCGTGGAAGGCGACTTATAGGTTCTTGACAATATCCTGGAGCTCCAAACTCGTCTTCAGGCAGCTTGAAGTAGCTTGCATGTTGTGGCTGAATAGTGAAGCTCGGGGACGGCATGGGGCCCGTGAGGGAAAGACCGAGACCTTCAAACAACTTCACGTGAGTGTGTCGTTCAGCAGCTACGAGACTGTACTCACAATTGGAGGGCGGAAGTTCAGGTCGAGTAGCAGGATGCTCCATGAGCTCTGGTATGTTGATCCCAGGGTTGCTGGCGGCAGTGAGGCCTCGTTGCGGCGGTGAGAAAGGTATCGCGATCGAGGGGAGTGGATTTTGAATTCTGGCCTTTCAAGACATGAGGACAACCGTACCGTATGGAAGACTGAAGCTTACTGCATGAGGGTTCTCAGGACGTACGATGGGTGGAAGACGGTATGGTATAACAAGCGCGTCTTTGCGGCTGTTCTGGACGTCTCCAGACTCGGTGTGGCGAGAAACCACGTCGAAAGGTTGGGTCTGCGCATGGTTTTGGTGGGCCTCGCAAGCGTCGCTGTAGGATGCATGCCCGTATGTTTGCGATTGCGGAAGCTGAGGATAACTAGTGAGTACAGCCATGGGTGAATGGGGAGACGAGAGAGGGCGGTGTCAGGGAGAAAATGGATGTCGAACAAGGACAATGGCTTTGGGGTTGCATATACTCCGATTCCGCAGTGACCAAGCAACGAAGCCATGGGAGAACTTTCGAGCCCAAACAAATATTCGCTTATGCGCAAGGCTCGATCGGTACGCGAATAGAAAATCGAATATTCGGAGAAACTCGAAACACAATTCGCTTGAAGCTCGCCTCGAAACCAGGATCGGGAGATCGACTTGGCCCTGATCGATCGGGTTGATGGGAGTTTAATATTTCTGAGCCGGTGCCCGGCTTGAATTCTTCGCACTTCCCTGGTGGGAAGACATGGGAAAACAAGTCACATCGAGTATTGTACAAATCTGATTTAAATATATAACGACAATCAAATACCACTTTGTAAACTCTTGATGTAATTAGTCATCTCGGGAAGAAGGAAAGGGCCTCGCCCGGTAATGTGAACGTCTTGCTCAACATTCAAAACATAGTCCCTGAACGCAATACTTCCTGGGGCGATAAAAAACGTTCCCCCACGCCAGGTATCTTTGTGCAACAGAATGTGCAGCTGCTGAGCAGAAAATGTCAAGACAAGGTGTGCTTCATGAGAGACGGTCTCTTCGCCAGACAAGTCGACAGCGATGAAGAATTTGAGTTCTAATCGTAATTCCTCGGGACTGTGACCACGTTCCAGCCTCGGGGGCTCAAAACGGGAGTTGGAGAGTGGAGGAGGGAGGAAGGCATTAAGATGGACGTGGTCCATCTCGCCGCCTCCCCAGGATACCAGACGAATGATAGGATGGCGGTGGTCGTCTAGGCCGCACAGGATAGCCGAATCAGGGCCCAGAAAGGCCAGGTCAGATACTGAGAGCAACGGAGAATCCAACACTCTCTGAGCTCTTAAAACCCATTCCTATCGTCGAGATATCGATTAACACTCCATAGCGGTCAACCACTGAGTACTCACCCCTAGGACCGTGTTAGTCCCCGTATTATAGACTGTAACGACGTCCGGGCGTCCGGAAGGGTGATGCAACCAACCCAGCAATATCAAGTTTCCTTCTCCCCGAACTAGGAGCCGACTTAAGGCAGATGTATCCCGGGGGATACTCCACCAGATGTCATGGAGCGACGGTCGGTAGGGTTGGATCTCCAGGGCACGCTGATGCCCAGGGCGCGAGATTCCGACTCGAAAAAGTCGGGGTTCTCTGGACGACAACCTTTGAGCAATGGAAGCCCGAATATGAGCAGTTGTCTTTCATCAGAGAAGTGAGATAGATACCTAAACAGCTGCCAGGTTATACGAGAATCAGTCCCGTCGATATCCACAACTCGTAGATCGGTGAGAGCCACTGCTCTTGCTTCTGAGAAGAGGTCTGGCAGGACCACTGGCATAGTGGATGACATGAGGTCGAAGGGCAGAACTTGGATGATAGCGCTGGGTGTTCCAGTCTTATATGGCCTGGAGTGCGATAACGGGGAATACTCCCGCTCATCGATCCCTGCACCATGTGTTCAAGTCCTAGTATATGAGGAGAGTGGTTGGCTGCCACGGAACCAGAGTCGCGTTGATAATCACGGCGTCCAAGAAATTCTCTCTCCATAGAATCACAGCCAGAGAGGGAAGACCAAACCATACATCTGGCAAGGAGGTTATCGATGAGAACTTGTTCCACGAAGATGAACCCCGATATGGCTCCATCAAGTGACGAGCGTGGGGATTCCCGGCGATTGGACCTACACAACGTGATATACTGGGACGGGCGCAAAGTATATGCCAGAAAGAAATAAGTTGGAAAATACGAAGAGACAGAAGAATGCAGGGTTAGCGTGTGAAGGTCAAAGTATTGCCATAGTGAGCAAGGTTCGATTGGCTAAAATTATGAAACGTGTCGGCTCCGCCGAAGTACAGTACAAGACGATCGGAACAGTCACCGAAGCCCCTTTCGCAGGAAATTTATGTATTTCTGAAATTCAGTCCCTGAGAAGATATAACGCGTCGTAAAACCAGATATATCTTCTCCAAGCCTGTTGATCGCAGGTGAAGCCACGCAAAAGCCCAACTATTCGTGTTTTCGGGATACCCTTGGCCCTGATTGTCAGTCAGCTGGAGGCGAGCAGGGTGGCACCGGAGACAGGGACGATACGGTCTGTAATGACAGAAGCAGTCGGTCGTCAGGAGTGCTTACGACACGAGATGCGAGGTTCATCCGTGCCTCAATAGCGCCTCCACTGGGAAATGATTTGAGTAATTGTGAAACGCCTGACGGGAAGAACACGTTCTCTTGTCTCTGTAGCTGTAAGTAGTAGCTCCTTAGAGGCCATTGGCCAGGCAGACAGGTGCTCCCTTTGCTGGCCGGTCTGGGCGATCGGTCCGTTGATATTTTCCTCGCGAATCCGGCAGAATGGTAGAGGGGCTTGTGGAAAAATGGGGGCCGATGAATCACTAGAATCTAAATGGACCTAAGACCATAGAAATGCGCAGTTCTTCTGGTCACTTGTCTCACCACTCAATTTAATCGGAGGAGCGGAACGTGTCCGACTGCAGGGAAAAAGATAATGGGGTGTCTCCGAGGCCGAGAAGCGGGAGCTTATGCGCCGGCGTCTTGCCAATCTAGATGACGATCCAGATCTCCACGACTATCGCCTATCGAGGGCCTTAATCAAGGGAAGTTACCCGAAAATATTCTATGGAAATCCGCGACTGGTATGGTCGGATGTGCCGGTCGGCCCTCCGTTATTTCATGTGGTCTTATTCTTGAGAAGACTTCGCCCAGTGATTGTACGACATAAGCTTTCTTCTCTCGACACGGTAGACTCGTGTTTCACGACTGACGCCAGAGCAAGGTGGCCTTAGAACAAATCCGTCAATGAATGGCACCCTCCGAGAGAAGTCGACAGGTCGATGACTCACCGTTGGCAATTCTGGCCAAAGTACAATGATGCTTTGGCTTTATCCTACGAAAGCTCCAAGCTCTTGCCGACGAGGAAAATGAGATTAAAATCGCTCTCAAGCAACCAGGCACCAGATTCTTCTGCAAGATTTCTGACCGTCGGGCAATGAACGCCGATATTATTCTTTGCACGGAAACAAGAAGTAAAGGGCAAAAATACACTAGGCGAAGATCCGATCTCGGTTCGTCTAGCTCGCGTGGGCCATTGTGCGTTGATCGGCTGTTTCACTCGAAAGCTCCCAGGCGGAATTACGGACGTCACCACTCTTGTGGGAACCAAGACCTATTTCCCAATCTGTTCAGTACCCTGAGGTGATGAGCTGGCTACAGCGCTTCAAAAGTCGAGCCCTCGTCGTTGGCGAAAATCACGCTTTATTGAATAGAACACCCCCTAGAATGGTCAGATGAGATGCGGGCCGACGTACTGGATGGCACCAAAGATTAACGGACGTAGAAAGCAAGGTTCCTTTTCTTATCAGTCGCTGATCCGCATCGCAGGCACGGACGCATGTAGTTGTGTGCTGCCCCGGTCCAACTTCAGTCAGGTGCTGAGCTGGAGGAAAACCGGAATGCTCGGAAACATTTCTATAATCATTGGGATCAGCCGAATATATTTTAATACAGTTGAGAAATTACAAAATTGATTGACAGTCTGGGCACGCCATACCAACCTGAACTGAGCTTGCGTAACGCTGGCAGGGATTTGTTGATCGCTGACTAATCTAAATTGACACAGAATGCCATAATGTCACTTTCTGCATGCTTCGCCGAAGAAAAATCTGTCAGAACTGCAAGTTTGCGATGTCACCGAGCCTGTGCCTGTGCCGTCGCTGAAGAAGGTGTAGGTAAACACGAGCAAACAGCCCGAGCTTCAGGCGCCGCTCGAAATCTCGGCCGGCGGCCCCGGGTAGCAACATGACGTAATTGACGCATCTGCTCATCGTGAAGTCTACGTCGGAGACGCCATCAACACAGCGCGCTGGATGCATTTAAACTTCTTGCAGCACTATTAACTTGAATTTATCTCTATACTGGTTGGATGAGATCAGAATCCCCAAAAAGCGGTAAAATGCATGCACTATGCATGTTTTGCTTGGCACGAAGGCGATCCACTGGCCAAAGTCCGCTAACTTGGCAACGCGCTTTTATTCTGTACCACGACGACGACGCGTCCAAGATCATCAACATCATCGTTGCTCTCTTCGTAGTATAAGTAAGAGCAAGGTAGTGAGCCCTACTGTTTCTCCCTTTGCGCAGGCGCTAAATTACTCTCTCAAGACGAAGAAAATCGGTGCATCCGGCCGCCTGCATAGCATACCGCAGTAGCCAGTCTACATAAATATCCTATTCAACTGCACCATCCTCAGCATCCTCAAGATACCCACACACAGCCATGGGCTTCACATCAGCACAACCGACTCTCCGTCAATCGATGACTTCAGGTCCTCACACTCATCCAACGACCGAAGAAAAACTCGCATGTAGACACGGAACGTGTGCATCTGCGAATCAATGCCACTCGAAAATGATATCGAGGACTTTGATGCGAGCTATGATGACGATGATGTTCGTCGGATCGTGTCTTTTATTGTCGGTTTTCATGGATTTTGGGAATTTATTCGGAGAAGGCGGTGATGCGCATGGTGGCATGTTCAAGAGACAAACTGGGGGTTCGGGGGCTGGTGGCTCGACTGGGAATACTCAGAGTCCTTTCATAAAGAACAAGCGTTAGTTTTGTTCTTTTTCCACTTGGAGGTGAATTTGGCTAACGTATCATTCAGTCTACCTCATCGTCGTGCTCGTCGGACTATTCCTCGTTTTAATCGCCGTAAGTCCTGGCTTTGCACGGCGATCGAACATCATGTTGATAATATATATCACAGGCCATATTTTTGTCTTTCTGGTGCTGCAAAGGTGCCTTCGAGAACCCTTGTTGTTGCCCTTGTTATCTCTGCGCGTGCATTTGCGGCCTTGGTAAGGTCCCTCTCCCATTTCGGAAGATCCATGAACTGATTCGTTCCACTAGAATGCCTCGAGTGTCTCGCGTGTGGATTATGCGCCGCCGGTGCGGAAGATGTCAATGTGTAGTCTGCGGCCTGAGGCTCTCGGACTACGTTGCCTTCGTACCTCCATATTCGAGAACGGACTTGCTCTCTTTCTTTATCTCTACTACTCCTAACGCTCCATCGAACTTCTTTATCTCTACAGCCAATGCAAAGGCTTCTATATCAGTTACTTCCGTGACCCTGCGCGATTATCCTTTTCAGACGTTCGACACCCTGAAACATGACATCAATCGGGCGTCTGACTATGCTCAAGCGCCCAGCAACTCGTGTGCTCAGGGTTCCTCACAGTCCAGAATTCGAGCTAGTGAAGTGACCCAGCCAGATTATATTTCAGAGCATCTAAACATCACTATGCATCACTTGTATCCTACCTCCAATGAACCACAGTTTGAAATGGACATCACTCGAATAACCCTCCTTCCTTCTCGACGTACTCTGCTGCCCCGAAATACCGCCATATTAAGGGAGCATCCAGATCCTCTGTCTCTTCATCTTTAGTACCCACAATACCCGAAGTCTGGTAAACGCTCTTTTTCTACAAACACGAACATAATTAGATGAGCTGAGCCCTTTCAAGAAGGTAAACAAAGCCTACCAAGCCGAGCGAAAGCTTGATAGCAGGTTCCCCAGGAACATACTCCTCAAGCTCACATTCATCCTCACCGCCACCACCCTCTGAAGCATAACAACACGAATCCCGATTAATAAGCGCCAACACATTCCTCGCAGCAAGTTCGCCTTGATAATACGCATTATGACCAGCTTTAATCGCTCCAAATGCATCAGCTGCATCGCCTATCACGAAGATCCGACCATCGCTGTAAGGACGTGGTTTTTCTTTCTTGGCTGTTGATGAAGGAGCGGAAGTGATTCCGAGACGTTGGAAGATTGCTGCGAGCTTTGGGTCGGCTTCGTCTTCTTCTTCGGTCGGAGGAAGAGGAGCTAGTTGGAGAGTCCGTAAGACGCGCGCGAGGCCTGTCTTGTCGTCGATTGTGTTGGGGGCGTATTGTTTCAGAAGTGATGTATTGGGGATTTGGCCTGTGCAGAGGAGGAGAAGGTCGTAGGAGAGCGTACGACCTGATGTTGTGCGGACTTCTTTGAGCTTGGGTGTAGATGGGAGAGTGTCATTTGAGGGTGAGGAAGGAGATGTTGGGGCTGTTGATAGAGGTGAAGGTGTTGAGTCTATTTCTGTGAGGCTCGCGGTGGTGGTAGAGAGGGAGTCGGGGGAGTCGGGAATGGCGGATGTGTCGAGGACAGAAGGTGATGTCGGGAAGACGAACGAAGGATCTTGGACCTCCGGCGTACGACCCTCATCCTCAGCCGATGTCGGCGAAGGTAGAGGTGGAAGTGCGGGATCCGTTGCTCGCGGAAGCGGTTTCGAGGGGACATCGGAAGAAGATAGCGAAGAGAGATCGAGTCTGTCGTTCAAGATCGTCCGTACTCCGAGATCGTCAAATGATTTGATGACTAAATAGATTAAAAATAGTCAGCATCCATCACCAGGCACGAGAGTAGGAGATTAAAGGGAGTTGAAAGCGTCGGGAAGAAGAAACATGTGAGAATGATGGGCGGGAGGGAATATTTACGAATGGGGAAGGAGGTGGGGACGTAAAGATGGCGGGAGGCGGGTGCGGATGAGAAAGATGGGGATGGTGGGACGAGAAGGGAGATATGATGGGGTAGATAGACGAAGATCAAAGAGACGCTGCTTACTTTCAGAGTGCATGACGCAGTCGAAACGAGGTAGTAAGCGCGAGCGTGAATGGAGCAGTGTCACGTTCTTCTCCGGATAGACATCCTTGATATCCGAAGCGAATTCTAGGCACGACAAATTGCTAATGAGCTCTAATCCATAGCAATTGAGGTCAAAGTGAAAGTGCACGTACGGATACCAAGTGCGCCGCCACCGATGATGAGAATTTCCTGCGACTGTCGGATCCGCTCTTGACCGCGGACCAGCCATTGCATTCCAGCCTTCTTCGTTCCAGGGCTTTGTCTTTCCTGGACCTCCTTTCTTTCCACTTCTCCGTCTGATTCTGCACGACCTCTATTCTCCTCAAATCCTGCGTCCGACCAGATGTCTATTGGTTCAGGGAGCTTTGATCCAAGCGCATAGATACAATAATCATATTCGATGGTGTCTGAAAGAGCGTATTGCGGGAAGGAGCGAGAAAGGGAGATGTGGGTCGAGGAGATGGATGTAACATGGGCGTGGAGGACAAGGTGGCGTGATGAAGATGGGAACAAGCCAGTGTACGGGATGACTGGTCACGGTCACGAGGTCAGCTCGAGCTACTCCAATAGACTCGTTAACGACGTACAAGCTTTATGTTCATGTCCCGGGAGTACAGCATACCGAGGCAGCACATAGAGGTCTACGCAGCTAAATCATGAGCTCGCTCCAGAACACAGAAATAGAAGACTGACGGTTTGCATGGCTATTCCTATCGATGAGCACGATCCTCCAGTTTTCAGGCAGTCCTTGTGCTAAAACCGCAGCTGCACGAGCACCTAGTAACGATTCAAGAGCAGATGGTCGGTGGGAGCAGACACGGAGTTAAGGAGAAATGTCTCACCACCGTATGAACCACCAAGAACGACGACGGTCTTCATTCTGGGATCCAAGTCTAAAGGCGGCGGGGGGAGCGGCGGGGAGGGGATGGTAGGGGATGGTGGGAGGGAGTGAAGATGCACTGGGGAATCGGGATTACACTCTAGTCTGATAAGATGCGCGCCACCTGATATTTTTTGGCTGTAATCTTTACTCCGTGGGTTTCTTATGGCGCCCCGACAGCCGGACTGCATCGGGTGTACACTTGGCTGACTAACACTGTAATCACCCTTTGTAGTCGAGTGTACTCCACTACAACAGAATTGGTAGTCGCATTACAAAAGATTTGTAATCTGCGTACCGGTCGAGTAAAACACTCTCACGCGTAAGCCGGTTCCGTGTGAACGACGCCGACACAGCAAATCGTGTACAGCGCATACCTCTGTTCACACACGACAACGTCCGCTGTTTGACACAGCTCATGAAACTGTCAGATGCCCGGTTGCTATCCTCCTCAGTTCAGCAACCTCTTTTAAAACGTGCGCATCGGGCATTGACTAAGGAGGTGCTCCCATCTTTACGCTGCGGCCTCGCTAATTCGAATGACTCACTTCTTCAAAGATGCAAAGATGTCTAGTTACCGTTTATCTTATCGCCTCATACCAGTCCTATCTCAGCCCAAAATGCGTGACTCGTCGACAGATCTCCTGCATATTTCGCAACTCGCTCCACGGCCGACAGGAAGCCGATGCGCCGACGGCTCGGCCGATTGACATCCTTTGTGGATCCGAACGCTTTCCGTGGACTTCTTGCCATGATTGGGAGGTGCTCGAGATCAAAACTACAGTGAAAGATGAAACAGTGACCTTTTGACGGACTCTCTCGGGAACACGGCCTCCGTCTGCTACCGGCGTCCTAGGTGCTCCGCTTTGAGCGTCTGGTCAGCGAAATTCCGGAGCTCTCTCAGTTCAACTAACGCTGAAGACTGCGAAGTCACAGTAGTGGTGGGATTGGGTTACGAGATACTAAGCATCTTTGGTCTAGCAACTTTTCGAAATGGATGAGTGTTCTAGGCCATCTGGATATCTTTATTGATTCTCGTCCTATCGTTGAGGTGAGTCTAATCAATCAATATCTTCCATGTCGAATGTTTGTGATATCATTTTCCAATCACTCCCATAAATTCGATCAAATTCTTGCGACTCTAGGTTAGCGTCAAGGATCCGGTTCCGAACCATGACTACATAGTTGGACAGGCTCTAGTAAACAAGGGTTATCTTGAGACCGCGGAATTTAGGCGCTTTTATTCTTATAGTACGGCTTCATCTTTCCGAATCTCCAAGCATGGCGAAATCAGTACATGTCGAACTGCCTGCGTGCCGCAGTCTTAAGCTGCGAGTTGATTCAGTCGAAGTCAACACTTTCAACTTCGGAACGCTCTTCGGAATGGAACGAACGAATCGCGAAATCTGATGATCTAAGTCTGAGGACTGGGACCATTATGCGCAGCTCTAGTTTTGTGCTTCAACGAGATTCTTTCTCGATGATATTCTTGACGATATGCCAACTGGCAATCCCGATTTCGCCACTGGGGCCTTCATCCTTGCCAAAGCCACGTGTCAGAACGGCATCTTCCGATGACGGGATTTCCCGAACATCACGTCCCGCTCAATTCACTTCTTGCTTTTGACCTTTGGATATCCAAAGAACGCCAGAAGCAAACGCATCCCACAGAAGAAATTGATTATTAATTGAGATATCTCGCCGTTCCCAAGGATGGAAATGTTTTCTTGTCAACATTTTTCTACCTCCCTAAATTCATTCGTTCTACTCCCGTTCTCGACCCAATAGTTACAACAGGACTTCAGGAGATATTGACGAGAAGATGCCAGCTCATCAAATACCAAAAGACCGCGTCATGAGTGATGAGGATCAGGGCACAATCCCTCTCGTCATCGAAGTCACTAAATTACGTTTTCTTGCTGGGCACATATTTCTGGGCCCGCATTGACTCCTTGGTAAACTGATCTCCCCGAAGGAAGCGAGTAGTAGCCGACAGAGTCGTGGAAAAGGCTTGGAAAACAAGCGGGCCGGAGAAAGAAATATCGACGGGAAGATCTCAAGGTGCGGCTTGTCTTAGGCTCGGAATAAGACGAGGGAACTTACTCATGTTTACGTTTCAGGTTCAAATAACATCCGCGGATCTCGATACACAACCTCGCTTCGGAACAAGATGGAACCCTGCGCAAGAAATCGCGGAAACGCCGATGAAAACAATAATAATATTCAGATGTCTTGAAGGAGAAAGGATTGAATAGAGATAAGTGGGTATGTTCAGATGACTTGACAGCTGACAAGTCGTGCGACTGACATGAAGACGTAGTCGTCGGAGAAATAAACAGGTACAAGCAGCACAAGGTCGAATTTTCACGTTCTTTCTAACCCTGACCGCGCAGTATCATATTTGATCTTCCCGCCTTGGAATAAATTACAAGAATCCGTTGTCGAGGGAGAAGAATGGGACGGCGGCTAGGTGGCTAGCGAGATCACCTCGATAAAGCCACACTTCGATCTGGTTTACGGGATTGCATGGGAACGGAGGCAGCTCCGGGTCGAGGAACCCCTCAGGTAATTCAAAGTGTCATTCTTATTCCTTATCCGTTAAACGAGATACGCATACCCTCGATACTCGCGGGTCGCACGATTTTTCGGTTCATTTTCTCGATTCGGAGTTTGGGTTAAATTTTGCACGAACCGAGATTCCGCAGGACGCGTAGGGAAGAAGGGTGGGCGTCCGGGATGATCCAGAGTGTTGCCTCGTTGTTACCATGTGAAGAATAGTCTGGAATGTATTCGGAGACTTCGCCCGAATTCCATTCGAGTGACTTGGCCAAGGGCCACTCTACGTTGTCCTCCCTCCATCCCCCATGTGCATGCCTCATCACGCAATCCCTCTGAAAGATATATAAGCCACACTGTCTAGTCTCTATAGAGACGTTCCTCAGTCCTCTGCCGCGCTCCAGGACCTATACGACTCTCTCAGAATTAATGGCGAATTTTCCTGGACGGTGAGGACGACTCGTCGATTGTCTTCGTTTTCTAATCCATTTCTAGGACGATACTTGGCCCTCCCACCCAACTATACTCTATCTCATCACTGGCTCGTCATCGACGCGATCGTCAAAGCCTACGAGTCGCTAAAAAGCCTCCACCGTCGGCGCCAACATCGGCGCCACCTACCCTTTCGACGGTCCATCCCGTGCCACCAATTTATTTCAACCGCCCCAGACTCGGGCGACTCGATGTGTAAGTGTCATATCTACCTACACACCCAGTCGTCGCGCCATTCCCGTCGTCGAAGAGCCCCTATACAACACTCCCAGAATTAATGACGAATTTTCCCCAAAGGTGAGGAAGACCCATCGTCTGACTTCGTTCTCTAACCTGAAACCAGGACGCGGCTTTACCATTCAATCCAACTATCCACTCTCTCATCACAGCCTCGCCATCATTCCGATCGTCGAAGTCTACGAGTCGCTGAAAAGCCTCCACCGTCGCCGCCAACATCGCCGCCACATCTCCTTTCGACGGCTCATCCTATGCCACCACTTTCTTTCAACGGCCGCAAACTCGGGAGATAGATGTCGAAGGATCACACCTACCTATACGCCCGGTCGTCGCGCCCTCAGCGTCTTCTCAGAGCTAAGTAACGTTCGTACATGCTGCGTCGTCGGTTGAACTTACGATCAGTCTACTCGGGCCCGACAACTCCTTCTCTCTCATATCAAACATAGGTCGCTGGTGAGTGAGATTCATCATGACTTCATTTACCTTGGTGCTCATCCATCACCACAGTGCCACATGGCACCTTCGGGGTTGCATACCAGGCGATGGCACCCGCAGAATTAAGCTGCTCTAGCGCCAGTATCATGTCGAAGCCACGACAGCGCGGAGTCAAGGGGCGCATATATAATGCATCCCCTTTGTCCCAAGCGCTGATCGATGGCTCGATGCCTTTGATGAAGTTGCGAGCCCATGTGGGCGGTCGACCTCACACGCTTGTCTGGAGTTGGCTTTTGCTCGCCAGCGAACCGACGGAGTCGTCTTTCATCGTGATCAGTCTCCGGGGCGGACGTTCAGTCTCCAGGTGACTCTTTGAAGTTGACGTGGGGGGTTAATCGTCTTTGTACCCGGAGCTTCATGGGGATTCGCGTCTCCGTCCCAGTCACATTTCCATTTGCCGCTGGTTTATACAGTGCCACCCCTTACTACGACCTACCGAAGACTCACTCGCCGGCTCATACGCCCAAAAGTCGCGCCCTTGCGATTCTTCCACTGTTAAGTAATCTTTATTCACGCTCCACCGTCTGTTGAGCTGACGGCCACTTCACTCAGGTCCAACCACCGCATTTTCTGCTCACCACACTGAGAAACTTGGTACGAATAATTGTCAACATCCTTTAGACCTGTATTTTCACCTGTTCCTGCAGTGCCATATCGCCATCGGTTTATCACACGACAGATTTCGCAGACCCCACTCGGTGCACTAGTTTGGCACTAGGGATGCGTTGTGGCACCGACACCGGGAGTCGAGGGTTGTCATAGATATGACTTCCCAGTTGTCACCGGTGTTGAGGTGCACTATTCGTCTCCCATCCCGGCTAGCCAGTGCTAGGAAGCGGTCGAATCCGTCCGCTACCTCCGCTTGTCTGAGATCCTCCGAGTCGGCTCTCGAGTCACGAATTCGTCTCGCTTTAGGCTTTGTTGAGAAACAGGACGTCGTAGCCCAGATATCGCCTTCCGCTTTGCACGGGTGACTGATGGTCTACATCGCGTTTGTTTTCTCAGCGTTATTTGGAGTTGACCTTGGGCTGCATGAGCCCCACGCATACGGTGGAGCTCCTCAGCTATTAGGTCACCTTAGGTGAGGTGATTTGAGGATTACAGCGGTACGAAGCTGCCGGGAGTTCAGGAACGGTAGCGATACTATGTGTGCTGAAACTTCTCGGCATCTTCACCGCTTTTTCTGGGTTACCCGATTCGTCCCTCATTCCCTTTTGTCGAGAAACAGCTCGTCGTCGACCAAACGTCTGCGTCGTTTGGCACTTCGATGCATGAGCTACGTACTATTTGTCTTCTCTTATCGAGACCAGCCTTCGTCGGCGATTAGCTTCTGCGGCCTGTCTCCGATGAGCCTCACGAGCGTAATCAGCCCACTACACGTTCAACGCTGGACGTTCGATATTCTCGGTCTCAGTATCAGAAATGGTGCTATCTAACATCTAACGGATGTCGAGTCGCTTATTGGAACCTGGTTGACAGTCGATCACCGGGAAAAGGGAGTAGTGGCGGACAGTCTCAGAATATCACTCTCACTGGCTCTACGTTTTCTCCAACTGCCTGGGGCTGCAGATTCTCATATTAAGAAGAGGCAGCCACAGGCTGTCAGAGAGGGTAAGGCCAGGGAGAGATAATCCAACAATGTAGACTTGCGAGTCATCAGTCCACTATTGTTAGATGTTGTAGCATTACTAGGTTGGGTCTAATTTCCTGATGTATAGCGAGTATCACAATTGCAAATTTGTTCCGTGAGTTGTGAAGATTATACGAATGAAAACTTTCTACACTTTGTTCTGCTATATCTCCGTCCATTCGTAAACCAATGCATGACTCCGAGATCCGACCGTCGGAAACGGCCTGACGACCCGAATTCTGGAACCGAAGGCCCTTCTCTGAGCTTGTCGATTCAGTCTTTCTCTGCTCGTGCACCTTGCTTCAAGTCTTCTTCTTCTTCGCTCTCATCAACTCAAACAAATCTATCCATGAATTCGGGAGGAGCTCGAAATGAAGATGACAAGCTATATCAACCGACCCCAATTTCGAGCTCAGCTTTCTCTCTTCACACCCACCTCCAGCTTCACCGATGATGGGCTCACTGTTCTTAGGAACTAAATATCGTGGTATTGGGACAGCCCGAATAAAACCGCTGCCCGTGCGCTGTGTGCTCAGCACAGCGTGTGGTCGGCCTACTACGAACGAGCTGAATGTTGCTGCAGGACTGGCTGCGTGGTCTCGTCGTGAGGCGAGGCACTTTCCTCCTCACTGGGAGGAGAGTTCAAAGCGCGAATCATAGCCAGGGAGTGGACTGACCTTGACTTCTTCGGAAGTCTTGCTAGTCGGTCCTTAACTTCCTTTGGAGGCTCCGAGGTCTCTCTTCCTCTTTCATAAACCGATGAACTGGAAGGGCGCATCGATACTTGCACTGAGCGGGGCCTTTTAAGGATACTGATGGGGCATGAGTCGCAATTTGATCGTAAAGTGAGTGATGCGGTTTTACTCTCAGTCTACTCATGGCTGAAGATTGCTACGTTCGCTTGCCACATCTCCATGTCTCCTTACAGTGCCAAGGTGTTGGTTTAGTCCATACCTACTACACTAATAAATTCCGAACCAACCTTCGTCACGCGATGTCCTGCGTACTGCTGCGTGATGGATATGGTGATGCCTTCACCGTCATTGACTGTGAAATCCTCGAACGACATTTAGTTTGTTGTATCGCGTAGTTATAGAGCTATGGAAAGTCAGCCCCTCTCGCTACATCCGTCTATTATTCGCCCTGCATATATCACTTGTCGAAGCTAAGGCCCTTTTCTTCATTCTAATGATATCCATGAATGTGCCTGCAATCTCTCAAGCAGCAGGGAAATATTCAGGCAGAATATAGTGCAGCTTCGCCAAGTCTTCCGAGGTAGTTGCTGGCCGCATAATCGAGAACTTCATCGCACCAATGGACTCGGTCAAAATATCACCTTCTTCAACTGCAGCGTGGAGATCGGTGAGAACAGCGGCAGTGACATGACGTGAGATTTCGGCATTGGTTTTGAGCGTCTTAAATACGTCGGCGACAGTCACGGCTGCTTCGTGGGGTCGCCATGAATCGTAGTCGGTAGCGGTGGCAATGAGGGCATAGCTAACAACCTGGATTAGACACAGGACGACATGACTGAGAATGGAAGTACCTCAATTCTGCCTCTCTGGCGAGTTTGGCCTCGGGGAGAACGCTCATATTGATGATATCACCTCCCCAATGTCTGTACATCTTGCTCTCCGCCCTCGTAGAAAACTGAGGACCCTCCATACACACGACACACTTGTCAGTATGCAGATCCACGTTCTTCGCGTCCAATGCTTTCTTCACTTCTTTCTCCAGCCAGGCCGTCAACTTTCCACTAAAGGGGTCGCCGAAACCCGCATGAGCCACCACACTGGTGCCTTCGAAGAAACTGGCAGGTCGGATTCCTTTGGTTCGATCGATGATTTGAGAAGGGATCACGAAGTCGCCGGGTTTGATTTCTTCTCGGAGGGAACCGACGGCAGAAAATGCGATGATAGCTTTGACACCGAGTGACTTCAGAGCGGATATGTTGGCGCGCACTGGGATTGATGATGGAGAGAAGGAGTGGTTGCTGCCATGGCGCGCAAGGAAGGCTACAAGAACACCAGATGGCAGAGAAGCGATGGTGATCGGTGAGCTAGGCAGTCCCCAGGGCTAAGCAACACACAAGCGCCACTGATCAGCCAAGCAATATTTATGAAAGAATGAACTGGTGCTTACAGTCTCAGGATGGACCTCTTTTCTGAAAACTTTTCAGCCGCTCGTTATCTCATTGACTGATCGATCCCGATCGCTTACAGGACAGTGAGGTCTCCCAGATTGTAGAGTCCACTGCCTCCAATGACACCGATCAACACTATGATTTTATTTGAGAATATATCGATAGCTTGACAAGGATTTACTTCACCTTTGGGTTCTGCAGACATGGTCGTAAAATTCGGCAACGGCAGAGGAAACGTCGGAATCGGATCGGCTTGAGCCTTGTTCGAAGGTTCAAACTCCGATTACAAGGCAGGAAAGCCACGGCTCACGACACTTTCTGCCTGAAAAAGGAAAATCTGGAGGTTGAGCTGTTCTCATAATGGCGCAAACAGTCAATGCCGAATACTCATCGGTGCTGTCAATGTTCAAACTGAACGAGTCCAGGGAAGAGGAGCTACTTGACGCACAAAATGGCTTCGCGCCTCGGATGCGGCAACTTTGCGATGACCAGTAAATTTCTTGTTGTATTGGCCGTCATGAGAATTTGATACTTACAAGCCTTTGCTAATAGGATAGCTGATGCAGAGGACGCCCGACGTGATTTTGACCTAACACCGGAGGAACTGGACGCGTTGAAGTTGGAGAGGGATACATGGGCTTTGTTGCAGGATCTGTACGGGTACGTCATATAATTGTGGCATCACTCATCGGCGTATGAAATTTCGGACTGTAGGTTTCGACGGACCCAGCCCACCCCAACTCCCAGCCCTCGAGAAGTACTTCGCGACAATCCTTACACCCCTGCCTCACGACTAGTTCATTTCATCAACAAACAATCACGAACTACAGAAGAGCTCCTAATCGTTCGTGAATGGCTTCACTCATCCGCACCTCCACCCCCTCAACCCGAATCTGCGAATGGCTACTGGAGTTTCACGAAGCAACGCGTCTTGCATGCCAAACGAACAGGAAACCCCAAATTTGCAGAATCTCTAATCTCAGAGCTGGACCCGGACGCGTTGGCACGTGCGGAACCTGGGCATGGATTAGCACCTGAAGATGATGCGTTCGAGACTGCTCTGCTGGAGACTTTGTATTTACATATACGGGCGGGGAGAGTATTCGAAGCGATGGATGCTTGCAAACAAGCCCAGAGACCGTGGAGAGCTGCCAGTATCCGAGGCTCGATTCTCTATTCTGCGTCTGCCACCGGTATTTATTTTATTCTATCCTTAGAACCTTGCTCATTCGCACTTCGCCAGTTTCGTCCAAACAGGACGAAGATGTCATGGACGCTGACAGCTACATCTCGTCGGGAAATAAACGCCGGAAGCTCTGGAAATCAAGTTGTACCCATGCCGTCCTGAATGTATGTCATTCAGCAATGATACTTTGCATCTCTGACTCCCCTCTTATAGCCTCAGTTATCCGAATATGAACGTGCCTTCTATGCATCCCTGGCTCCATCCTCCTCTACACTCCCATTCATACTCTCTGTGTGCCGGACTTGGTCAGACCATTTATGGGCTCGTGTCTGTGTGCTCTACGAAGAGAAGTTAAGCGCCGAACTGAAAAAGATCGGCGGTGGTTATTTTGAGGGAGGGTACGAGCCAACACGACAAGCAATCCAGGACCCTCCGGTGGAGATGGAGTCCGATATGGAGGATGAGTTCATTCGTACGCTAGAAGGCATGGAGACCGTTTCTGTTGAAGACGGGTGGGTGGTATACATCTAATATATTGCTCGGTCTTATTAACTGATCCTTCCAGACCCGGGCCTGGTGATCCTTATCACGTCGCACAACTTCATATCATCCTCAACCGGACCGACTTGCTTCTGGAGAAAGCGGCTCAGTTGTTCGATCGAATACAAGGACCCGAGCATCCGGGGTACGTCGAGCAGCTCACCTTGCACTGTCTCTGCTTCAATGATGAGATAGATATGACCGTTATATCCGTTTCTTTTCACATCTTTCACTTTACTTACGCCATCTCAATCTCCCCACTCCTGCCCTTGCCGTTCAAGTCATCCTCCAAAAATACGTCGATCTCCTGGAGGTACAGAACCTGAAGCTCCTTTAGTACACCTTTAACAACTCTTTCCAGAGAACTGGCGAGCGCGACTTAATCGCACAATACGCTGCCGCCCTTGGCGACAATTCAATTGAGCGTTACGCGCTCTTCCTCTCCAGTTTACCTCTCGACACCACTGTTGAAGCCCGATTCGATTCGCTCAATCTCGCCGGTCGGTATGACCTGCCCGTTGACTTGGTTGCGAAGCGGACAGCTGAACTGTCTGTGACTGAGGCTTTGAAGGTGCGTTAGGATTGCAGCGAGAGAAGATTCTGCTGATGATGAACTTGCACAGGAACTACCACATCCATTAGAAGTAGTAGAAATCGACGAAGAAGCGGACCTCAGTTTGGTGGAGAGGTTCTTGATGCGCTCGACAGAGTGGACCATCAGCAGTACTGTGACGTATCCGCATGCTTTGGTCCAGTCGAACACCTGTATTCGCTACTTCCTCGGTCTGTGTCTCTTTCGTATCAACCGGTTATCTTTCTCAATGTGTCTGAGCAGGTGTGGGCAAGCCTCAAGCTGCCGAAGCCATTCTTAACTTCCTTCCTCAGGATGTAGGCTCGCAAACGTCAACTGAGGAACAAAAAGCCGAACACATCGCTTATCGATATTTCATCGCTGCTTGGGTCGCGTACCGAAGCGTTCAACAGGTCGCACACAGCGAAGAAGCTAGAAGTCCAGATCAGCGATACTTGAAAGACTACTCGGTCAGTTCCATGGACTTCCGATGCGCGTCCTTCTGACGGTACTGACTTCTTTCTAGGCGAAGATTGAAGATCTGAAAGATAAAACTCTGGAGCTTCTGCAGCAAGATTGGTTGCAACCAAGCTACGACGAGGGTATGATTACATGGCTCCGTATTAATCGACATAGTGACGATATATGGATTTCAGATGCGGCACGAGATCATGATCTTCGGCGAATACGGAAGATGTACATTCCCGAGCTTATTCTTCGTCTTCATCGGGCTCTCTTCGACTCCCGAAATCATATCCCTAAGTATGTCACTCTTCTCCTCTTCTTGAATCTCTAGCTCATTACTCTGTTCGTCAAGGAATCACAAGAGAGTGTTTGATCTGGTCAACATTGTTGCAGACCAGCGATATAACCTTACCTTGGAATTCTCTCGCACGGGCTCTGGACAGCCTAATAGATTGAAGGCATATTTGGCTGAAGTGGAGAAGGCTGTCGTTGCGGGTTTGGAAAAGGGTGGCTCAGACCCGTTCTTAATTGTGAACCAGTGACATATTAGCGGGTGATATTTCTAGTGTTTTATACTGTTTATAATAGCATAGTTTCGTCTGCTTATACGCGGGCAAATCGTGCTCGTCGGATGGCTGGTCGGATCGGCGCTGGATGGCCGCTCTTAAGCTTCTCCATAACGACAACTAACCGATTCCTCGACTCATCTTGGGATATACGCTATGTGCACTTCCTTACGCTGAAGGTCGTCCTCACAGACTCAATGCTACACGCCGAACCGAGTTCACTGCGCAGGAGAAGCATGACCGGTCTTCTCTCACCACGACAGAAGCCGCCTTGACACCGATGTACTAGTGATCTCACGTTACGACCTTCCTTACTTGCTTGGACGACCGGTACCGGTACCTCTCGAGATCTCTCTCCTGCAGCGTCGTACATCTCCACCGCTGAGCCGGAAGGCTTGTCAATCTCGAGCACGTCAGAAGGGTGGATTGATAATCTGGTGCCATGTTTCAAAACCTCCCTTAAAATCTCGAGGTTCTGTCACATGGACTGGTCGAACGCGGGGTATCCGGTACCAGTGAGCGCAAATAATGCCTTCAAGCAGCCTTGCGCCCGACAGCGCCGAAGCTTCTATATGGTTCCGTTCACTCGTAACCGTGACCTGAGAAGAGCTACCACCTTTCTTGCTATCGGTCCCTTCATCAACACTTGTCACGCCGTATGATCCATCGAGACGACGTACGATTGTCTGTTGTTTTGACGGACACCGTCGGGACTGATCATGGTCAAATCACTGGCGACAGTGCGTGACTTAATCTTTCGTCCCTGAGCAGATTTCTTCCGTCTTTCTCATACCGTACCAGCCCCTGAATCAACGCCATTGATCCGCTGGGACTTTGGAAGCGCATCTGGAACCTTGCCTTGAGTCAGGACATCCATGTTCCACATGGCTTCAATTACTCCTTGGAAACTCATTTCCGAGCGAAGTCAAGGGACGGCTCTTGTTCGATGTCAGTGCCTATCTACGAGTCATTCGCTTCGTTGTCCTGGATCGACGCTACTACTCACTTGTGGCATGACCTCCTGCGCCCAAAATTTCGTATATGTCCGTATGAGATTGCGTCCGAACGACACAGTTTTTTGGGTCGTCGTCCGTCCATTGATACCGAACACGCCTCTTATCTCCCTATTCATCCAGCCCATGGTACTTCTCCCCCGCTTCTGCGCCTTCCAGGTCCTTCTGTCGATGAACCACATGGAACAACCAACCGTGCTAACTGCGAACGCAAATGACGTTGACTGGTTATTGACTCGCGCCCATCTGTCTTAAGCTTCTGCTCGCCGTCAGCGGGAATATGTCAGTGGGGGTTAACAGGTTTCGTTGATCGAGACCGGTTGCTTCACTCGGTCCATGTATTTCTTAATAATGCCCTGGACTTACTTCCTTGCCTGGAAATCCAACATCGATATAAATATGGCATAAACCACAGCTTGAATTTAATCCAACACAGGCCCGGGATTCATCTTCAGCCTTTACGCTCATGCTCAAAATTCTCTTCATCATTCTCCCGCTGCTGATTTCATCAGTATGCAGCAAACTGTTTACCGATCCTACGTTGATAGCCGACGACTATGATTTTGTGGTTGTTGGTGCGGGGATTGGCGGAAGTGTTGTAGCCAATCGACTGTCAGAAAATCCAAGTTGGAAAGTGCTGCTCATTGAGGCTGGGATGGAGTATGTACGATTTTACTTAATTGTTCCTTTCTTACATTCTTATCTTTCAGCAACGCCGGATTGGAAGCAATCAGTACACCTTTCTTAGCACCAAATGACTCTCCTAATAAGGAATGGACATGGAACGTTGGTCTTCACGTCCGACCCGTGTATATCTTTACTGACAAATCTCAGTATACTACAGTTCCACAACCCGGACTGTTGAACAGAACGCTGACTTATCAAAGGGGCAAAATATTGGGCGGTACAAGTTCTATCAGTGAGTATACATCCCTATGAAGCTCAACAATAGCTCAACGCTCGATGTCCAGATTTTATGATCTACACTCGGGGTTCGACCGACTTCTGGGACAACATTGCGAGCTACACGGGCGATCTTGGTTGGTCATGGGCGTCGATCGTGTCCTACTTCATCAAGGTCGGATTTTACGAGATCTGAGCTACATGATGCTGAATGCGCTCTTAGTTGGAGTCGGTCACGGCTCCTGCAGATCACCATGATACGAAAGGTCAATGGCAACCCTTGGCGCATGGTCTTTCCGGACCTCTTGCAATCAGTCTTCCTGGTGCTTCGACAGAGATCAACAAGCGGATCGTTCAGACAACGCGGACGAATTCGTCCGAGTTCCCATTCATCGTTGATGGAAATACCGGGTTTCCTCTTGGCATCAGTACGTCTTCGCTCTCCTTAAACCTCTCAGTATTTGATGTCTCATCACAACAGGTTGGGTCCAAGCAACTATCAACGACACCCTCAGGGCCAGTGCAGCCGCAGCGTATCTTGCTCCGCAATACCTAGCTAGACCCAACTTACACGTCTTGATTCAACAGCAAGTCACAAAAGTAATATTCCAGAAGAATGGTCGAGGGCTTCCGCATGCCACTTCAGTCCAGCTGTCGTCCTCTCCGTCCTGTAAGTCGCAGCGACCCTTCGATTCGACTTCACGTTGATCCCTTCGCAGCGCCAATCTTTACGGTATCGGCTTCCAGAGAGATTATTTTATCGGCGGGATCCATAGGGAGCGCACAACTTCTCTTGCTATCTGGTATCGGCGAGCAGGAAGCCCTCGCCGCCCAAAATATCACCTCAGTCTTCAACAATCCTGAAGTGGGTCAAAACATGATCGACCACCCGTGCCTAGTCAATCATTGGATCGCCAATTCGACTAACACCCTGGATCTACTGTCGCAAAACACTACCGATTTCAACGCCGCGGAGGCGCAATATGAAGCTACTGGTGAAGGCGAGATGGTCGATACCGTCTCCCCGTTGATCGGCATTTTCCGTCTTCCACCGAATTCGGCAATTTTCAAAGAATTCCCCAAAGTGAAGACCGCCAGCGGGCCAAATGCGGGGCAGTTTGAGTTTCTATGGCGGGTGAGTGCTAATTGAGGCATCGCCAAGATTTCATCTCAATGTTGCTAGGACGGGTGGGCTACTTTCCTGCCAGTTCCCTATCCGAATGGATCCTACACCTCGGTCAGTCAAGTTGTACTCTCGCCAGCTTCACGTGAGTCGTCGTGGCATTGGCTTCACAATACACTAATGCTTAAACAGGTGGATCCCTCGTGCTCGCATCGAGCGATCCATTCACGGCGCCAATCATCGATCCAGGCTTCTTAACCAGCGAATACGACGTTCTCATGTCGCGAGCAGCAGTCAAAGCTTCGCGTGATTTCATGAATACTCCGCCTTGGAAAGGATTCAATATGGGTCTTGCCCCCGATCAAGCGGATGCTGTCACCGATGACGAGATCGATACATATGTCCGCGAGAACACGACACCCATATACCATATGACCAGCACGGTCAGAATGGAAAGCAAAACTGGAGGAGATGGCGTGGTTGATAGTTCGCTACAAGTTAAGGGCGTGACTGGGCTTCGTGTTGTGGATAACTCCGTCTTCGTAAGCGCCTTCGTCCTGGCTGTGGATAGGAGAACTAAGCTATTTCATTCCAGCCCTTCATCATTGAGGGTCATCCCGAGGCAACAATTTATGCTCTTGCAGAAAGGGCTTCTGATTTGATTAAATTTACCTGGAAAGACTTTTGACCACGTGTTCTTTCGTAAGCCTCTGACCGGCCAAAAACCTATTTATCGTCGAAGAAGCGCAAGTTGGGACATTGAGGAGAGGTCCGCCGCCGATGAATTCTTGGGTAGACTAGGAACAAAGCAGATAACAAGCATTGATTTATCTAGTCAAATTTAAAAAACAATTTGCACATACACCGGTGATGATAGAGCCATCATCTTTCAAAGTCCCTGTAGGAACTAATGATTGGAGAAGTGCAATATAGATTGTTCTTCGACTTCAAGCCCTTATTATTCTCATCATTCTTCAGGAGACTTGCATATAAACTGAACTCCTTTGCGGATCAAACTCCAGAATAGGTGATCCCCATCGTCGATATAATGAATCGCCGATCCATCATGTAAAGCAACAAAGAGCATTGCAGCGACAATCATGAGGAATGAGAGTAGCACCCGGTACAGTTGTGAAATATCTTCGCCCCGACCAAATTTTGCAGGTCCTTCAGTGATGATATCACCACCATAAGCGCCGGGGAAATCATTCACTGGCTTAGCTTCTTCCAGGGTATAACCAAGTGACGAGGACACCCCTGCATCCAATGGCTGAGGCGCTAAAGCCTCTACCTCGGTCATTGAGTCGGATCCAGTATTGTCATCAACGTCGGCAACATCTTCGACTTCGAAGGAGCAAGTCTCTGTGATCGACAAACCATCGCTGGACGAGTCTGAGTCCAGCGTAGTCGAGAGTTCGACATCACTAGTCAAGTCGTCCCGTTCCGTTTGCTCTTCCTCCCCTATATCCTCTTCCGATGTTCGGGGATGTTTGAAGGCTAGTGTGGGACTCGGCGTCGTCAAGGGCTCGGAAAGCGCCTCCGGCTGACTGTCAGCATGCTCGGCGGCGACGCTCACGGATGAATGGGTCGTGGGGATTCTCGCTACTGGCGGGGATGGTGGGACGGGAAGCGATAGCACAGAATGCTCCTGCACCGGGGCGCGACTGGCTTGAAGCTCGTCAGGGGGTGCATGGACTCGACAGTAGGCCTTCTGGCTTCCCTCAGGAATCGTATTTGAGCACCGAGCATTCTGCTTTGTCATTGCAGAACACAGAGGGCGCGGCAGTATATGTTCATATTTAGGATCATCGGTAATCAGAGTAACTTTCGGCCAAGATATATCAGAGGCATACGAAGAGGATAACATGAGAAGGCTTACCTTTCTTCGCCCTGATATGCTTCCCACATAATATCCCATCTATAGCCCCATGTGAACAGCGTTTACGGCCGCCAATGATTGCACAGCATAGCTCTTTGTTGTTCGGCTTGGTGACTCTCAGACGAAGCGGGAGTTCGTCACTTGGTTTAAGCACTGAAGCAAGTAGGAGGAAATAGTTATAGACACTTTATCTGTTCAGATGAAGTGCTCAATGAAACTCACCATGCGCGTTGTACGGTGGAGGGTCATCGTGAGGTATCTCTTCCCGTGCCAAGCCAGATCCAGTATCTTCTAATCTGCCGCGCGGAGGTGCAGAAGTCTTCTTGTCACTAGAGCCATCCTTTGATCGGAAAGAAGAGCTGTCTGGGGACAATATATCAGGGGGTAAGCCATCTGAGAGAGCGGCATATTTCGTACTGATTCTGTAGCCGCTCAGGGTCTCATGAGCATCAAAGCCATCGACTGAATTGTTCGAGATTATAGCACGATTGGACATGACAACCTGGGCCAGAGCGTGGCATAGAAGCAAGAGTCTCTTCGAATCACGAGCGGGTAGGCAGCCAAGTAAAGCGAACTCGAGGCTGAATCGTCTGAGCGAGATACGGTTAATTCACTGAATAAATGCCGCACACATGATGGGGCTTCGAACTCACCTATTATACGCAACCTGGTGGAAAGGATAATACCACACCTCTCTGCAGGGTCGAGCAGTTTAGTCAGATCATGCGTCCCTTTCACCATTGTTCTCTCTTCCCCGAGCTCGATGTCCCATTCCGAGTCCGAGTTTTACTAGGGTCGTCCAGTTATTGAGGCGGAGCGCACCGAGGCTGACAGCTTCAGTTGACTATTCTTCTTCCAACTAAAGAGGGAATGCCAGCACCGTTTTGTAGGCCTTTTGTCCGACGGCTTTCTCTGACCATGCAGGATGACTGAGAAAGCCCGTTTCGTTGGAAAGGCGTCCGAAGTCTTGGCCGTCTGGTCTTGACGACTCGGACTACGCTATTGTAAACGCATGCCAGCCTGTACTTGGCCTGTACTTGGCCTGTACACTCCATTCGTAGGCCTTAGGCTCGGTCCGCGCCTCTGAATAGAGCAGCAAGATAGGGTAGACAATAGAGAATTTGCAGAGCTTGTAGAATTGTCAAGAGAATTGTGGACTGCAAGACCAACAAGAAAAGGTGACACCCTCGGACGAGCACTCGTATTACGTAACCGAGTACAACGAAATAGGTTCCGATGTCGGTGTCCGGATGTCGAGCTAAGCACTACCATCGCTGTATGTACCATTGCGTTGCACAGTACTTGGTGCAGGATGCATGATAACAAAGATTATCCCCAGCCTGTCCCAACAACTAGAAACCGCTAACAGAATGTATATGGATACACTGGGTATGGTTAGTGATATATGATCAAGTTTCAGTAACTTCAGTCCGAATCAGTCGTTGACTTCCGCTCGTTAAACTAGCGCTCTGCTATTCATCTTGCCCATGGAGACCACAACAGCAACCGGGCGAAAATAGAAACATGTTCTAGGTCCGCTTCTCGCGCTCAGGAACGGACCGAACAATCTGCGTCTCACCTCAAATTTCAACTGAGCCCGATAGCCCTCGAAGAATCTCCTGAACGGTGCATTAAACTCACTCACACATGCATTGCGTCTCTCACACAAAATCTATCCCCTGGATCCGGAGAATCGTCAAAGTTCAACCGATGAAAAATGCACGAACTGTTCATACAGCCTAACAACGTGTTTGGGCGCAGGGGAAACGGGAACATGGCATTTCCGTCTCGCACTAGCGAGAAATTCACATCGGTGTTTTATTTAGTCCCCGGAATAGTATCTCTCGGCAGTGGTGAAGGGTCCCCTGATCAGGTACAATAGTCAACACATGGATAACACCAGTCAAACCCAGAGCAACTCCGCGTTTATTAATGAAAACAGCGCTTGTTGACACCTCACCTCGGCGAATTCTTCCCTGTCTTTTTCTGATGCCGATGGAAATCGTCCAGCCATCAGCGGCTGCGGGAAAATTCCGAGTGCAACAACTACAGCAATACACGTGTATTGTTTCTATAAGGTGACGGCCACATCTCTCCCTCGGTACTATTGACAGCTGACGAAAATACGCGTCACTACTCGTAGCAATGCTTCCGACTTCAAGTTCCCTACCGTTCTTCTTGGCCTTATTCCTCTGTGTCCCGGCCTCGGCAAAGATACTTACAGACCCAACGAAGATTGCAAGCCAGTATGATTTTGTGATCGTTGGAGGAGGAACAGCGGGAAACGTTGTCGCCAATCGGCTTTCAGAGAACCCAAATTGGAGGATATTGGTGGTAGAAGCTGGGGTCAAGTGAGTTTTCAGAAAATCTTACTCTTTGATAGCGCCATCGAATGCTAATGCCCTAAACTCACAGTAATGCAGGGATTGAAGACGTCAGTGTCCCATTTCTTGAAATTGATGCCTCACCGAACAAACCCTGGACATGGAATGTGTGTGAATGACCGAGCGACGTTCAGTTTACTAACCTGATGCTAGTATACCACTGTCCCCCAAACCGCTTTGAATGGTCGATCTATGCAATACACGCGTGGGAAACTCTTGGGGGGATCGAGTTCAATAAGTTGAACCATTACCACCTATCCCTTGTATAATCTCTGACGCTCCAGGATAGATTATATGATGTATACTCGTGGTTCTTCTGATTATTGGGACAACATAGCACAGTATTCTGGCGACGAAGGCTGGTCGTGGAACTCCATGTTACCATATTTCAAGAAGGTAAACCACTTTTTCAGTCTATTCTTTGATCGTCATTCTAAGATATGTTTAGCTGGAAACGTTCACTCCCCCCGCCGATCATCACAACACGGCGGGAGAATTCAATCCTTCCGTCCACGGATCTAATGGACCTCTCTCTGTTTCCCTACCTGGCTTTCCGACGGAACTGAACTCTAGAGTTTTCAATACCACAAAGATAGCATCTCAGAGTTTTCCGTTCAACCTGGATGTAAATAGTGGTAATCAGCTTGGAGTTGGTATGTCGTGTCGGCGTCTTTTTTGTTCTCGCCGCGTTGCCTCACCTCAGTTCTGTTCAGGCTGGTTACAGGCTTCCATCAACGACACTGTTCGAGCCAGCTCTGCTGTAGCATACCTTGCTCCGCAGTTCATATCACGTCCTAACCTGGATGTCCTCATTCAACAGCAGGTTACAAAAGTTCTCTTCTCCACATCTGCCAAGTCAGCACCGATCGCGACGGGGATAACATTCGCCGCTGGACCTGGAGGTTTGTTCCGATCAATGTCCGTGAGATCACGAGTGACGGTTTTTTTAGCTCGTAGTTTCACAGTCAAGCCATCTAAGGAAGTGATACTCTGTGGCGGATCCATCGGGTCGACTCAACTTCTTCTTCTAAGCGGCATCGGACCTTCTTCCCAGCTCAATGCTCATCGCATTCCTGTGGTTTTATTCAGTCCTCAAGTCGGTCAAAACCTCATCGATCATCCGGCGATCATGAATCACTTCATCGCAAATACGACTCAGTCCGCGGATTCCATCAGAGAAAATGCAACCGTTTTGCAAGCGGTTGAAGAAGAATATGCCACCCTAGGACAAGGGCCGTTCGTAGATACCGCATCGTCTTCAATCGCTTTGTTGAGGTTTCCGTCGAGCGAAAGCGTCTTTCGGCAATTCCCGGACAGCAGCGTTGGGCCGAATTCAGCTCACTACGAGTTTCTTTGGGCTGTACGTAGTTCTTCAGACTAAGAACGTGAGGGCACGAATGACGACGTCGAACAGGATGCGTGGGTTGGTTTCTTGCCCACGGTTGCGGCTCCAGCGACTGGAGCTTTCACGACGTTAGCACAGGTTGTTGTTGCACCTGCATCGCGTACGTTTCTTCACTCTCACCGTCTTTCTATATCAATAATCAAGAGAAACAGGCGGCTCAATAACACTTAGCTCTTCGTCGCCCTTCGACTTCCCTATCATCGATCCTGCATTCCTGACGTCGGAATATGACGTAAAACTTTCGCTTTTGGCTTTCAAATCTGCGAAACAATTCATGGCTCAGAGTCCTTGGAAAGGATTTATTCTGGGGCCGGCTCAGGATTCAGCAAATCTGAACACTGACGATGAGATTATTGCGTACATTCGGAGCAACACACTCACATTGTGGCATCCAACTGGGACGAACCGGATGGAGGGCAATGGCGGGAAATCCCAGGGCGTTGTAGATCATAATCTGTTGGTCAAAGGGGTCAGCAAGCTGAGAATCGTTGATGCAAGTGTCTTTGTGAGTAATTTCAGCATTGTCTGTCGTCGAGTTGGGCATTGTCTGTCGTCCAACTCGACGCATGACTGGCTCATATGTCTTCATATCTGTATGGAATTCTGATGACTTTCTTTCTTTTAGCCCTTCATCGTTCCGGGACATCCAGAAGCGACTGTATACGCGTTGGCAGAGAGGACCGCAGATCTAATCAAAGCTGCGTGGGCGTAAAGAATATGTAGCTGAGCGGAAATATTCGATGCATTGAATTCAACATCACTTAGTATAAAGATGTATGTAGTCGATACATCGTCCAGCATGAACTGTATACAATTTGCTCTTGTCGTTTGGTCGTTTCGAGCGGTCGTGGTTCGGGACCTGGATTTGAGAGCGAATGCGAATTCCGGTCTATGAAATAGCAACCGGAGATATCGGTTTATCGCCGTCTCTTTTTCTTATGACTTGTTCTCGTCATCTTCGGTCTCTACTCGCTGTCAATTCGAGTCGATTCGTGGGCCTTACACCAACACTAGACAATCATACGGAGAGAGTTTGACCATAAGTTCTCTCGCTCACACCTTATAATTACGTTAATAACGAGGAAACGATGGTAGCTATCCTCGTAATGCCTCATAAGCCGACCGCAATCTAATCTTGGGTTCGGATGCTCGTAGCCTTCAGTGACATGTCCTTCGTGTGCGGGGACCGTGATTGAGTACAGTGCAACAGCCGGAAATGGATTCTGTGTTTCGTGTGGCACCGTCGTGGAGGAGAACACTATCGTTTCGGAGATTACGTTTGGGGAGACTAGCGGGGGTGCTGCTATGGTCCAGGGCAGTTATGTTGGACAAGGCGCAAGTACGTGTCTTACATTTCTACTGCGATGCCTATTCTAAATGACTGGCCAGCGAGGGCGAGGATGAATGGTCCTTTTGGCAATAGGGGGAATATGGAAAGCAGAGAACAGACGATGATGAACGGTCCGTCCATCTCTCTTTACATATAAATAAACCCTAGCTGATCAAGGGATCCTCAGCGAACAAGAAGATAAAGCAAATAGCTGCAGCTTTGCACCTGTCCGAGATAACAGCCCAGAAAGCATCACGATACTACGAACTCGCCGTCGAAGTCAAATTCACCAAGGGCCGCAAATCAATATACGTTGTTGCATGTTGTCTCTATTGCGTTTGTCGAGAGAAGAAGGGCAGCCAGATGCTGATCGATTTCTCGGACCTACTCCAGGTAGACACTCCTTATATGCACTCAAATTTTCTCGATTTATTCATTCTATTTCAACAGGTAAACGTCTTCGAGCTGGGCCATACATATTTGCAACTCGTTCAAACACTGTCTCTCCATCTTCCACTTGTCGACCCATCACATTACATCGCCCGCTTCGCGGCTCTTCTCGAATTTGGCGATGAAACACCTCGCGTTGCCCTCGATGCAACCCGCCTTGTATCCCGCTTCTCGCGAGACTGGATTCAGCAGGGTCGTCGACCGTCTGGCATCTGCGGAGCTTGTTTGCTTATCGCAGCACGGATGAACAATTTCCGGAGGAGTGTGCAGGAGATTGTGCAAGTTGTCAAGATTGCGGATTCGACTCTCGTGAGGAGGTTGGAGGAGTTCGGAAAGACTGGAAGTGGGAGTCTAACTGTTCAAGACTTTCGAAGTGTCTGGCTTGAGGAGGAGAATGATCCACCCGCTTTTGGAAAGGAAGAAGAGAGGCAGCGAAAGAAGGCTGAGAGGGAAGAAAAGGAGAATAACAAGAAGAAGAAGAAAGGAAAGAAGAGGAAGCGAAAACGGGGTGAAAGCGAAGAGGCCGAAGCAGAGGCTGATGCAGATGATGAACGTGTCGACGAGGCTCCGGATGCAGAAGAGGACTTACCCGCTGCTGCTGCCACCGTGACACCCTCCCCCGTCCCTGTGGACCCGCACCTGTTGAACGAAGGCATTTTGGCGGGCGTCGTCAGTGATACCCTGGGACCTTCGAATCTTAATGGCGATCCTTTGTTCTTGCCCGACGATTCTACCGCCACATCAGATCTTCCTCCACCCGAAATCGATCCCGCACTGCTCGGGGAATCTGATTCTGTGCCTCCCGATTCGTCAGCCACGGTCATCGCACCCACCCCAGATGCAACACTGGTGGACGATCCGATTGACAACGTTCTGTCTAGCGAAGTGACACACTTCTTGACGAATGACAAGGGGACCGATCTGACATCAGCTTTGGACCAAGCCGAGACTGCACGACTGGCGAAAGTTGCCGAGAATGTCGTCGACGAATTACAGGGGCTGGATGAGGAGGAGCTGGATAGGATGCTTCTGACTGAGGAAGAAGTGAAGATCAAAGAGAGAGTATGGGTGGAGATCAACTACGATTATCTGGTCAATATCGCAAGTAAGTTCGTCCTGCTCCTCGACGAGCTCTGTCCCTGATTCTTGTGCAGAGCGAGGCGAGAGTACGAGCACTGAGAAGAGTCGAAAGGTATGCACTACGCTCGGGGTCCATAACAGAAGCTGACATACGTATAGCGCCGCAAGACGAATAAGAACAAGGACTCATCATTGAAGGGATCGACGCCATCTGAATCTGTTCGCAATCTTGTAAAGAAGGCCCCGAAGAAATTTAGCAAGCGGATTAACTACGATGCCATCGAGTCTATTCTTGGACCCGGGGCTGGGCCTGTCAAGGAAGGGAGCGTACCCCTTCCGTTATCGCAAGACGACGAGTATGGAGATCTTGTTCCCATGGAACAAGACGCAGACCGGACGTTCGACGAAGGGGAGGTTGTCGTCGAAGAAGCTGAGCCCGACGGAGGAGTTGGGATGCAAAGAAAAACACCAACTGCAGCTGAGAGTGCTCGGAGTGATGGTGAGGAGATCATTGAAGATTATTGGAACAGCGAGGGAGGCGGAGGAGATGACACTTATGATGTTGATGTTTATGAGCAGGAGGTGGATTAGCATGCATTCAAATGCACAGTCGCTTCTTATTACTATTACTATTACTATTACTATTGTTTCTTATCAATGCTAGCTTTGTAGTGCACTTGGTTAGAATACATCTGTGTTGCCTGGGCAGGGCAAGGGTCCATCATCGCCAATGTATTCTTGGCGTCGCCACCTCAGTTTCACTCATTCACTACGCTCATGTCGAAATTTTTGGGCAAGATTGAACGTCTTGTCGATAAGATTCCAGAGGGAATAGAACATGGCAAAGCTACTATTCAAGGTGACTTGACCAACATCGCTCATTCTTGATCTAATCGATGTTCAGGGATCGTGAACCCTAACCGTTCGTTTCTTCACGCGCGGCACCCGACGCCTACTGACGACGAACAGACCGTCACGATTCGCCTGAGGAGAAGGAACATGATTTGATTCGAAAGGAGATCAACGCTGGTCATCGATACGACAGTTTCGCTGGTATTCGAGAGAATAACTTCGTGAAATGGTGCGTTCATTGGTCTTGCGACTATCGCACTGAGCGCCGACGCCGCCACAGGCACATCGACGGGCATGATTACATGTACGCCGTCTCCGAGATCCTGGACTCTGCTCAGCAGTGTATATTCATCCTTGTAAGTCTGCAAGTTGGAAGAACGTGGGATACAGAAGTTCGCGATTCTAATTCACTTGCGTAGGATTGGTGGCTCACTCCCGAACTCTACCTTCGTCGCCCACCAGCACATCATCCTGAATGGCGTCTCGATCGTCTTTTACTTCGAAAGGCTCAGGCAGGGGTGAAGGTATACATCATTGTGTACAAAGAGGTCACCCAGACCATGAGCATGAGTTCATCCCATACGAAGCACGCGCTCGAGGATTTGCATGAGAACATTGCGGTGATGAGACATCCGGATCACATTGGTACTAGGGATGATGTCGAGTTCTGGAGTCACCATGAGAAGGTGCGTTTCTTTGATCTTCGATTGCGACATAGATGGTTGAGCGGTGGCATCACAGGTTGTCGTGGTTGACAATCACCGAGCCTGTGTCGGCGGTCTCGATCTCTGCTTCGGACGATGGGACACCCACACGCAGTAGGCGCCTTTCCTCCACCGATGAAGTTTTGCTTAACAGAGGCATCAGCCCCTTGGCAGACGTTCACCCGACAGACTTCAGCCTCACTCTCTTCCCTGGCCAAGACTACAATAATGCCCGTCTCCTCGACTTCCAACACGTCGACAATTACGTCTCCAACGCGATATCAATCCTCGAATCACCCCGCATGCCATGGCACGATGTACATATGACTTTTAGTGGGTTGGCAGTGTTGGACGTGTGTCAGCACTTTGTAGAGAGGTGGAATGAGGTCAAGAAACGCAAAGTCCGTCCTTTTCTCCTGCTCGATCTCCCTCCAGGATGCTGGCTGATGCTCCGATCGTACAGTACGCCAAAGACGAAAGATACGACTGGCTCGCTCTACCACACGACATTAATGTCGCGCCGACAGAAGCTGTTGCTCGTCATCCACACTTTCAGCACTGGTGCGACAAAGGCCGTGCATTCCGGCAAAGATTCCTTATCAACCCTCATGAATTTCAATGGAATCGGGATGAGGAGGATGAACAAGTATATCCGAGAAATCCGGTGGGGAGTTGTAGAGTTCAGGTAGTAAGGAGTGTGAGTGATTGGAGTCACGGAGTGTTGACCGAACATTCTATCCAAAATGCTTGTGCGTCCTTGTCGTTGTGGTCATCTATCGGAGAGAGCTGACAATAGAGCACATAGACTGCCAATTGATCATGGAGGCAAATCACTATATTTACATCGGTACGTGAGCATATTCTACTCCGTTGCTCATCCGTTTCTGACCGTACCTATCCCATCAGAAAACCAATTCTTGTATGTCCGAGGACATTCTAGTGAGAAGGAGACTCATCCGCGTATAGCATCTCCAATACAGGTCCTAACGGACCGGTCAAGAATCAGATCGCTGCTGCGCTCGTGCAGAGGATATTGATGGCCGCACGAGATGGACAAAAGTTCAAAGTATGTAACTCCCTCCTCTCCCTTCTACTCCACTCCAAGTCCCGATCTTCTTTCCGTTCTCTCAACATCGACCCTCCGTATCCCTCATCAGATTCCCTTCCGTCGCAGTTTCCCGCGATTGTGCTGATGCTAATATGTTATCTTGCAGGTTGTGATAGTAATTCCCGAGGTTCCGGGCTTCGCAGGCAATATCGAGAAAGACACTTCCCTCAAGACGATCCTTGCCGCTCAGTACCGTACGATAAACAGAGGAGGCCATTCTATTTATGAGGAAATCAAGAAGGCGGGATATACTCCGTACGTTCATGCACTCAATCTAAGCCGTATGGTCAACTAAGACGAAGTAACTAGGGAGGACTACTTGAGGGTCTACCATCTGCGAAGCTATGATAGAATTAATGCGCCTTACAGTCAGTATTTTCTTCGCCCATTGTCCGCCGATGGAAAGAATGCTCATCCAGGCGACAGATACGTACATCAAGCAGATCCAGGACAATAGCGGTGTATCATTCTACGAGGCCCAGGTCGCTCTTGCCAAACAATGGATCGTTACTGCCCCGACACCCTCCATCGCAAATCACTTCTCAACACTTTCTCTACACCGAACTTCGACCACGACACCCCAATCAAAGCCAGTCCCGATCCCCCAGACGGTATCCATCAAAGTCGCGAAACCCTCTACAGAAGGAATCTCGCAGTCGCAAGGATCGCAAGATGTTGTTGAGGTCCCCTTACCGGCGAGTGAGAGAGAGGCCGTTGAGAAGATCGAGTCGTTCCAGGAGGCTGCGAAAGCAATCAGAGGGGATGAAAGTGTCAGTGATAGTGTCGCGCAGCACATGATGAGAGATGCCACAGATCTTTTGAGTGAGATATGGTTAGGGGATGAACAGGAGGAGAAGGATGCGTAAGTCTCGTCTTCTCGTCGTGACCTTCTTCCTTCCTTCCGATTGGGTCTCAATCAGTCGTGTCCTGGATCAAGCTGACGATGTTGCTTTACAGATACGTATCCGAAGAACTTTACATTCACAGCAAAGTTATGATCATCGATGATCGTCGCGTGATCATGGGTTCGGCCAATCTGAATGACAGATCCCAACGCGGCGACGGCGATTCAGAGATCGCGCTCGTTGTCGAAGACGGAGATTTGCTGGAATCACGTATGGATGGGAAGCCTGTACGTACCCTCACTCCCTTATTCGTCCGAGGATGATTCTGATAAGAAAGCAGTATATGGCGGCAAGATTCGCAGCTACACTTCGAAGGAAGTTATACCGTGGTAGGTCTTCTGCACCATCGCCTTCGTACCCTTTCCGAATGTCGTCATTGCCGTACAGAACATCTTGGCCTCATGCCGCCCCAACTTGTCCCATCGCCGACGGAGCCCGTAAACGACTTCATGCACCCCGCTCCAACACCCAACCCCGACGAAACCCAGCTCGCCGAAGATGCTTTCGTATCCGATCCATTATCAGACGAATTGGTGGATCATTGGAATAAAACGGCGAAGAAGAATCGCGAGATCTTTACGGAGGTCTTTAGAGTCGTTCCAAGCGATCTGGTCCATAGCTGGAGTCAGTACAAGGTATGTACTTCTTAATTTCTCTGCTGGATCCACGTAATACTGATATCGTATTAACCAGAATTATGTGCCGAATGTACCGATTGGGCATGTTGCCCCTGATGTGCCGCTCGACGTGGTAAAAGCGCGTCTGAACGAAGTACGTCTTTTCTTCTATCTTGTGGCGTGGTGACCGACGCTTAATGATGGTATTAGGTCCGTGGAGCATTAGTCGAAAGTCCCCTACAATTCCTTATCGACGAGAAGGATCTTGTTGAGAACTCCGACTGGATGGGATTGAATCCTACGTTACCGGTCTACATCTAACTCCGATTACGCTATTAAGATAAGGGAGAGAATCTACTAGTCTGGGTCTAAGGTTTGGGAGAAGGATCTAGAGGTGCGGATGTAAGTTGGAGATCTAGTATAGTGTGATATTGTACGAGCGGAGAAGTGAAAAGCGAAAATGTACAACAAGAAAGCAGGATAAAGAGATCTACTGTAGGATATTGATGATGCGAAACTTTGTGATGTCTATGAAACATGGGATTTTAGATGCTACAACAAGGTGAACGAGTGGACGAAGTCTAGAGAATGGAAAGAGGAGGAAAGAAAGTGTAGTCCGAAGGAATGAAAGAAACCGTCCGAGCGATCGAAAGTCCGTAAGAAAGACATGATGAAGAAGAAATGAAAGGAAATGAAGAAGAAATTAAAGACTGAAGAGCCCTCCGGCTCTCTTCCTTCCTCCACCGAAAGGATAGACGAGCACAACACTACGACACTTAGATTAGCCTAAGCGGAGAGAAGCTGAAGGATGGAACGTACCTCGCGAACAAACCAACCGTCAATCCGATAGCCACACTAACAAGCTGCAACGCAACCTGGAACCCAGCTTCATAACTGGCGGTCGTCGCCGATGACCCTCCTCCCGTCGTAGTAGTCGAGTTCGTCTGTTCTTGCGAAGCGAACGTGAGGAGACCGCCATTACCCAGTCCAGATGGAAGCTGGAACATGATTCCAGTAATCATCACAACGAATGCATTCCCTCGACTCCAACTAGTCCTCCCCCAAAGATTAGCCAATGTGCCCACAACGAACGAACCAACAGCCGACGAGATATCCGAATGGTTCTTGAACGCCGGCGTAGAGAAATGATTAGCTGTCCATCCTGCACAGCTTATGAGGATAGTGATCGGCATCTCCTTCTTGAATAGGGGTGCTTGATTGCGGAGGGAGAGGAAAAGTGAGAACATGGGCACGCAGAGGAATGCCCAATATTCGGAAGGATTGGCTTGGTACCATGGTGCTCCGGAGTAGTGCGATACGGAGCATTCGTAGTCTTCTGAACCAAGTACTTGATGGTGCGTAAGTGCGGTATAGATCTGAGCGCCTATTGCCAATCCGAAGCCGAGGAAGAGCTGGAGATGGAAGAGTTAGTGAAGGATATATGAAGACGGCTAAGGGGCTTACGGAATACATGACTGCGTACATCATACGCACAGATCCGCTGATGATGTTCTTCGACGCAAGTTCAAGGGATCCAGATAATACGATAGCACCGGGTAGAATGAGGACGACGGAAGATGATGCGATAGCCGTATAGCAGAATTTATGCGTGGCGGCGAGAGCAGCACAGATGAAGCTGAGCAGCGTGGCGATCGCGATCTCAAAAACATTGGAGTAAAGCTCATTGCGGCTACACCATTGCTGGGCAGCAACTAGCAGGCATCCAAGCGGGAACACGACAAGGGAGTCGATAAAGCTTCCTTTGAACGAGACGAAGCAGATGAAGCTGCTGCAAAGCCCTCCTATAGCAACCACTCTCCATCCACGATACAGGACTTTCTCCTTATCCATGAGCGTATCGAGAGCCTCTCCGGCTTCGGTGAGATAACATTCGTCGTGGATAACTTGCCAGTAGATATGATGGACCGTGACGAGCTTTCCGAGGTCGAGGGAGGCGACTTGCTTGATGAATTTGAGTGAGGATGTGAGTGTCGATGGATCATCGAATGATATTATGATCAGCGAGGGGAGATAAATGCATGAAACGCGTGGAAGGTCAAGGACATGTGCGGTAGATTGGATCTGTGATTCGAGACGATGAGTTGGCGCGCCGAACCTGGTGGGAAAGGGGGTGAGCAGATGTGGAACGTATAGGAGCTGGGAACACTGACATCATAAGTGCTCTCGCTAATTTCATAAGGAATTGTTGACGCTCCAAGACTTCGCCAACATGCCTCGTAATCTGCAACAATGAATGTTCTATCAGCGTATATTCTGTAACTTCAAAACGAAACACTCACGAAGATTTCCTGCTTGATACGTTTCTCTCTTTTCTTCCATTCTCTCTTATCTCTCCTAATCCGCTTTCTTTTTTCATTCGTTTCGTCGTCGTCGCTCTCGGCATCGGTGGTCGGAGTATTTGTGCCGGTGCCGGTGCCGCTCCGACCGAACCCGAACGAATGCGGAGTATCCGGTATACCCGAGATCTTATCTTTGAGCCCAGCCCAGCTATTTCTCATACTACCCGCGGCCGTTTGCGACCGGGAGCGAGAATTTGGCGACGACTGGTCAGAATGAGGGAGTGTCGCGGAATCATCCCCATCGAGAGTAGACCAGACACTCTCAGAGCGAGCGTTGGCCATGCCATTGGTGCTGCCGAGCGAATGCAGTGGAGTTTTCGCTTGTCGCTTCGTGGACAGACGGGGTCCATCCCAAGAATATCTGTGGGTCAAGAAGATTAGGTCAATAAAAGAAGAGGGCACGATTAATTGGGATCCGAACCGGGATAGATGCCACCCTGGTCTTTTGGGGTTTGGAGCAAGTGTGCTCGCCGTCGGCGCGGCAACGCCTGAGATATTGCCAGTTGAAGCAATGAGGGAACCGAATACGCCCCCTCCATTTCGGGCGGCGGCAGGTCGTTGGCGGTCTACGACTGCGTTGACCGCGGGAGAAGATATGTTTTTCAGAGTTTGAGTGGCGACTTGTTTGGCGGAGGAGGTGGATGTATGGATGAAGCCTGATACTGTATCGTATGAAGAGTTTCGTCGATGGTTTTTTGGGGTTTCCGTGGTGGACGTTCCAATGAAGCTGGGGCTTTCGACGATGCCTGAGACACCCGCGCCTTCATGTTGCGCGTCGTAGAGGCCAAGGAGGGAGGACAAGACTCCACTGTTCGAGCTGAGTGGTGGGATGCACTTGGTAGACGTAGCTGGTGCAGCCTCGATGTCCTTCGAAGGGCTCACCTCCAAAGCCTCTGGTTTCTCCTCCTGACTGGAACTCGTCGACCTCTTTTTCGTAGAAAAGAACGTGACCTTGGATTGCTCCTCCTCAAGAGCTTTAGTAAGAGTTCTGAAAGCTTCGCGGTCTTTGGCCTGTTCGTCAAGAGAGTGATCCCACTGCACTCGACGGTGAGCAGACATTTTCGAGTTTGAGTTCAGATGATCTCCGAATTCCGCCCGGCAGTCGAAATTTGAGCTAGCCGGATCTAGACTGACGTAGTTTGTGACCGTGACAGTCACCTGCTAAAACTTTCTGACTCGTGCAGATTTCTTTGCTTCGTGCTACCATGTCCCATCCCACTATCAAAGGTGCGTGTTCATCGTTTTATCAACATGAGATCGTTCTGACTTGGATCTTCAGATGGCTGGTTCCGTGAAGAGTCTTCTCAATGGCCTGGACAAGCCATGTCCATCAAGGTCGCAAAGGTCTTGCACACCGAAAAGTCCAAGTTCCAGGACGTTCTTGTTTTCCAATCCGAAACATATGGAAACGTTCTCGTATTGGACGGTGTGATCCAATGCACCGAACGTGACGAATTCTCTTATCAAGAAATGATCGCCCACATCCCTCTCAACGCCCACCCGAACCCCAAACGCGTGCTCGTAATCGGCGGAGGCGATGGAGGCGTCGTTCGTGAAGTCCTCAAGCACGAATCAGTGGATCATGTCGATCTGGTCGATATCGACGAAGCTGTTCCTCGTGTTTCCAAGACTTATCTCCCACACATGGCTGCTCTCCTCAACGATAATCGTTGTTCGGTCCATATCGCCGATGGATTCGCCTACCTCCAAGATCCGAAACTCGAGAAATACGACGTAATCATCACTGATTCGTCTGATCCCGTCGGACCCGCCTCAGCACTTTTCCAACCCCCATACTTCCAACTCCTTCACAACGCTTTGAATCCGGGAGGTCATATCTCTACGCAGTCCGAATGCCTTTGGTTGCATCTTCCTTTCATCAAATCGATCCAGGATTCGGTGAAGAAGATCTTCGAAGTTGCTGAATATGCGTTCACGACGATCCCTACCTACCCTTCCGGTCAGATTGGCTTCGTGATCGCTAAGAAGGCAGGAGGTCCTCCCCGCGATGTCAAAGCTCCTCTGAGGACGGTGCCGGGATGTCGTTATTACAACAATAACGTACACAAGGCCGCATTCGTCCTTCCGGAATTCGGACGGGTGTTGATTGAGGAGGGCAGGGATATTCTCCCTGATCTCACACCGCGAGAGGAGAAGACTAGTGCAAAGTCTTCTTCGACGAAGAAGATTTTGATTCTCGGATCAGGATACGTCGCTGGACCTTGCGCATCGTACCTCCTCCGATCTCCCAACAATCATCTCACCATCGCCGCTCGTTCGACTGCATCAGCGTCAACACTCAAAGACACCCTCATCGCAGTCAACCCCGCAGCGCACAACCGCATCACTCCCATCGCCCTCGACGTCAGCTCACCCACCGGTCCCGCAGAGTTAGAAACCGCCTTGAAAGACCACGATCTCGTCATCTCCCTCATTCCCTACACTCAACATGCCACCGTCATAAAAGCCGCCATCGCCACCAAAACAAACGTAGTCACAACCTCCTACGTCTCCCCCTCCATGCTCGAGCTCCACGAGCAAGCTATCAAAGCCGGTATCCTCGTCTTCAACGAGATCGGCTTAGATCCTGGTATTGATCATCTTTACGCCGTCAAGACCATCTCGGAGGTTAAGGCGAAGGGAGGGAAGATCACTGAGTTTGTGTCTTTCTGTGGTGGTCTTACTGCTCCTGAGAACGCTACCAACCCTCTTGGATATAAATTCTCCTGGTCTGCCCGTGGTGTCCTTCTCGCTCTCCTTAACCCAGCGACCTATATCAAAGACGGAAAGAGCCTCTCAATCCCCGGCGGTGGCTCAGCACTGATGGACTCCGCTACACGCTACTCTATCCCTCTCGCTCCATCATACAACCTCGTCGGCTACGCGAATCGCGATTCATCGCCTTTCAAAGAGAAGTACCGGATCCCAGAAGCCGAGGTCATCCTCAGAGGGACATTGAGATATGCGCCTTTCGTCGGTATCATCAAGGCTCTCGTCGAGATCGGATGGTTAGATGCTACGACCAAGGATTGGCTCAAATCGGGAGCAGGATCTCTCACCTGGGCTCAAATTACTCAAAAGGTCCTTGGAGCTTCAACCGCTTCTGAACCTCAGCTCATCGCTACTATCCGCTCTAAAGTTCCTGAAGCGGATAAGAGTGTGATTGCTGCTTTGAAGTGGCTTGGGATCTTCTCGGAGAACGTTGCGGATGTGCATAAGGATGCGAATCTCCTGGATACGCTTTGCAAGAGACTTGAGAAGATGGATGAGATGCTTTATCATCCTGGAGAGCGGGATTTGATCATTTTGAGACACGAGTTCGGTGTTCAATGGAAAGATGGATCTTCTGTACGCCTCTGTGATCTTGATTCTTGATTGATAGGCTAACTCATTCCTGCAGGAGAAATTGACGTCCACCCTGGAACTTTATGGATCACCTCAACCGCCAGCCCCCTCCGCAATGTCATTGACCGTCGGTGTCCCCTGTGGCATCGCATCTCAACTGATCTTAGACGCACATCCTTCTCTCGTCGGAGAAGGTAAATGGGGTGTTCGGGCACCTTATGATTATGAAGATGGTGGTGTTGAGGTTTGTGAGGTTTTGAGGAAGGAGGTTGAGAAGGAGGGTATTGGGATGGTTGAGAGGTCGGAGTAAAATAAAATCTTTGTCGTATGCGCATGCGCGTAGACAGTTCTTCGTTGGGATAGAGACTTGGGTAGTGATGAGAAATCGTTTGTGATCCTGAACGTATCGAGACTACACTTCAAAGGTCCCTTTGAGGTACAGGTCTGACGAAGGACGAGCGCTTATTTCGACATCATCGACCACAACCACGACGACGACCATGAGCGCATGAGCTCTCATCCTGTCACTCCATGGAGCCCCTAAGCTTCATACAAGCTAATCTCTGAAGATATTCTTCTTGACTCGCGCCGTTCGCAAGGATCTGGCCCTCCTGAATATCTCACGTAGTTTCTGCACGCGCCGGACTGGCAGTTACTTCAAAGTCCGTAGGGTGGCCTACCAGCTGAATGCGCTTTTGACAGACGGTCTTCATGTGAGCCTTGATGAACCTCCTTAATGATCGATTTCATGGAGCCGTTAGATTGCCACAACTGAGCTTCTCAGTTGTGGCACAGTCATCCAATTTGCCGGAGCAGTTACCGATGAAAAAGTATTATCACTGGAGTAATACCTGTCAAAGCTGAAGTTCATTCACACTACTTCGCCATCCCCATACTACTGCCCATCGGATTCAGAAATTGTTTACGAGAATAATCCGTACCCACCCTGATACAATCCAAGTCATACAATCCGATACATCAACTTTCCGGCGCTTTCTTTACTGTTGGCTAACGCCCATCTTTACAAGCTCCCTTCCCAATACGAAGGATGACGCCCAGGTTCAGGGGCTCGAAACAGCTGTCAGGCACGTTACTCACACGTTTATCCGCGACTGTGCTCTTCGGATTATCGTGGAGGATGGAAATCGTATTGAACGGCCTCGAGCGGACGGTTTCTACGCCTTACTGAGCCCCTGGATGGTCTGAGATCTGTGATTTGCATCCGAATTTCAGGGACATGGTCGTCTGATCCTGCTACATCGGGAAGCCCAGTAGGATGGATGTCGTTGAGAAATCCGGGAGCTTTCTACCGATGTCTGAATTCTCGATCCAGTTGCAATTAACCCTGGATATAATAACCTCGTTGGGCAATCGGTCAAGACTGGCAACACATATCGCCCTGCCATATCGATAACTACCCGCGGGTCTGCTGATCTATTCGATCTGTGGGGGTGACGTTTATTGAGTACGTCTTTTGGAATGCAATCGAATCAGCAAGCTGTCAGGAACGCTTGTCACCGCTTCAATTCAACTTCTCCTTTCGTCTACTCCTTAGACTCAAAGTCAGAGGACTTCCTGCTCGGTCTCTTCCGCCCAAATCTCTGGAAGGCAGTTACTCTGTCGAAGATATAAAGACGAACTTGCTTCCGATCCTTCAGTTTTGCGACCCCAGCATTCCCAATATGCGTTCAGCGGCGTTTTGTTTGCTTGTAGCGTCAGTCTTTCAACGCTATCAGGCCCTTTTTGTGTCGGCAGCTGTGTTCCCGACGTGGGTGCCTTCTCCAAGTGGTCGTCCGCACTGTGAGGTAAGCCTGACAAATTGTCTCCTTCTTTTGCAATCTCATCATTGTCATTTAGCTGGTGGAACTCGTTTGTGAATGCCCTGATGGAAGTAAGTTTACACCTTCTTCATGAGTCTGGTCTATGGGGGGTTTACCGATATCAATATAGCCAGGACAAATTTGTATTGTTCTGCGGCTCAGTTGGCCGAAGGGTGCTATCAGACGAATTGGAGCCCTTGCTAGAAATGGCTTCCGAAAGCGAATGTCAGAGATAATCTCAATCGTTCAGATGGGGAAGATCGTATATCTGATGTGTAGTTAGGTACCGTAGTTTTCTCCGTGTTCCTGTGACGGTGCTTCTGGATGATATTTTTATCCAGCTTGTTTTCTACAGGAGCGATGTAGCGCCGCCGTGCCTGAGCACAATTGAGATCTATGGCTTGTGTTGCGTCTATAAGAGCAGTGAAGTCAAGATTCATGATCAACGGACTCACCCTTCGATCCCAGCTTTGACACTGAAATGATTGCGTTCTCTGCTTTGTGCATTTTCTACGCTGCGGCCGCATGGGCGTCCCCAACTCCCATACTTCCTCCACAATGCGAGGTCAGTATACATTCCTCTGCTGTTGAGCGATACACTTGCTTAGTAAGCATGTTGCAGCGAGATATAATTCCTGTTTGCGATTGTCCTGGGAAACGTAAGTATGAGATAGGAACTCGTCATCGAGGCATAATGATATATACTAAAATGGTCTCCTCTTTTTTATTTCAAAGTCCCAGCGGAAGGAGAATGCACGACACTACAGCTTTGGGAAGGATGTCGCAATAGTACATACAATACCTGCCCGATTTACACCGGGCCATTCGGATCTTATTCTCCTACCGCGACTACTACTAGTCCTGCGAGTAGTTCTACCTGATCGGAACGATATCAACTTAATTTCTTGTCGCGAGCCCTTCTTTACCTACCTGCTAAAGCTCGCCGACCAAATAGTTGTCAACAAAACGTATTCCAGCTCCAAGTTGTCCAGCCCAACTTGGCTGCCCAAGTCAGCTAGAAATTCGAGTTTTCTTCGTCCTCGCCAGCCGCTTCAAATCTCCTTCACAGTTGCATTGTCTGCTGCACCCTTCGTTGAAGTACACGTGACCTGATACACTCTTTGTCCCTGGCCGCACGTCATCAATCTCGCAGTTAAGACACGACCTAGACACCCCGGCGCATCCGCATATGGTCTGAGTCCTCGGTGCGGGCTTCTTGGAAGCTCAGAGACGATGATTAGCTTTCAGTAGAATGTTGTACCTCCTGTCTTGCTGATAAGATAGAAAATGGTTGCATACGTCACCTAATCCACAGCCACCCTGCAACGATGTTTAGGTACTCGAAAACTCTTGGACGGGCCTCAAATCCTCTCGTTACTCCTAATTACTATACTTCTGAAGGATCGCATGGCTTGATCCCCTGACATGGGTTGCGAATCCAGCAGTTGAGACGAGATCTTGATGCGGAGTTGTCCCCTCAGACGCCTCAGGAGCTTTGGCAGAGGAAGATGTTTCCTTCTATGCCAACCCTCTTATCTTTCGTTATCATATAAAGAGCGCGTGGATTCCCCTCTGTGAAAGCCATTTCCGCCCCATCTACCCGTCAAATGATTTTACTCGCGAAACTGCTCGTAGTCTACATGTTGATCATGTTCGCATCGAACGGCTGCAATCCTACAGCTGCCCCTGTCCCGATCATCCTTGAACGAGAGGTTCCAGAAGACCCAGAGTGGAGGGATGGCTGGGGCTCTTTCCTGCCAGTACCAGCGCCGTGAGCACCATTTGTATCTGATCAAGAGCTGCTTCCTCACCGATACTTCTACCACAGTACTGTCGGTCACAAAAGGATTGATGGCAACGAAGTCTAATAATAACAACCATCCTCCAATTTACCCTGAACGGCGGGTTCGCGGCTGTGAACAGACAGAAGTGTCGATAATGAACTGGTCAATCTCATCGTCTTGTGACCATCTCTTGTAACATGGCCACCAGGAAATCGCATGTTAGCTTGACCAAGTGTTAACTCAATTCCAATGTACTATAGCATCTATGTCCCTTCAATCGTATTGTGCCGCAGTCCCCAAGTAGTTCTGGTTGATCAGTTGATACTCGAGTCGATTGCATGGCGCCTGACTCGCCGGCCCGGGTGAGCTCCCGAGTGGTATATATCGAGATAGGACACCGTGAATAGCCACCTTGATATCGCTGGGGAATGATACGAATGAAATATCTATAATTAGGTACATCTAAGGAATAGCGCAATTCTGCTACTAACCACAACCCAACCGCCCACGACCGTCCTAAGCCCAAGTGGCCTTGATGTAATCAGATGCGCGCTCGGCAAGAGCGTAGATGGTGGCCTCGGGGTGACCCTCGATGATGAAAGGCTATAAAAGTCATCAGTTAAACTTCGATATATCTGAATGAAAGAAGACGCACGAAAACAGAGTTGTCAACGACACGGAGACCACTGACACCGACAACTTTGAGAGTATTATCAACGACACCATCTCCACCCTTATGGCTCTGAATGCGATTGGTAGAAGTCATATGATAAGCGGGAGTAGTGTTGTTGCGGAGGTAGGAATCGATCTGCGCATCCGTCTGGAACGCACTCTGGTCAAATGCTTCGCCGAGGTTGTAGCCTTTCCAGGCTTTATCGCTCATGAAGGTACGTGCGTCTTTGAATGCTGCGCGCGAGATATCAAGGTCGTATTCGGTGGTGAGGAAGGCTGTGTCGATGGTGGGGAAGACCCATGGGCTGGCGGAGTTGAGGGTGATGGTTCCACCTTAGTTTGAATGTAAGAAGGCAGTCGAAAGACGGTAGAGAGAAAACTCACGAGATGAAGGAGAGAGGATGACTTGGGAGAGGGTCAGGTAGAAGCCTGAGGGACCAGGGACGGGGAGGAAAGATCCCCAACCATCCTATCCAATCCAATATACATTAGCACCGCTCAAAGAAGAAGAGGAAGAAGCTTACGATCCACAAGAATTCGTACTCGGCAGCCTTGGGTCCAGAAGCAGTCTTAACACCCGGATTACTCTGAATGAAATCCGAATTATCCGGGAACCTGAAAAGACCCATAGCAGGCGAAACAGTATCGACGAGTCTTCCTTTTCCAGTCGCATCGTAGTTGGCGATAGCATCAGCCAAAGCCGTCGAGTTCTCGCGAAGGAGATCTAGAGAGTTGGTGGTGTTCGCGACCCAGTGATTCGTGATGCAGGGATGATCGATGAGATTGGAGCCGACTTCTGCGTTATTGAAGATGGAGGAAACGCCGACTTTCTTGAGGGCGTTTTTGTCGCCGATACCGGAGAGGAGGAGGAGGTGCGTGCTGCCGATGGATCCACCGGAGAGGATGACTTCCTTCTTGGCCTTGACGGTGTAGACCTGGGCTGTTAGATATCGTAAGTATTGACTAAATAGCTGAGTTTTGCTTGTGGAATTACCTTTGGGTCCGGAGGCGAATGTGACACCGGTGGCTTGAGGAGCGCCCTTAACCTTGGTGTTGAAGAGGATCTTGGTGACTTGTTGTTCGATCAAGACATCCAAGTTGGGACGGGAAATGTATCGAGGAGCAAGGTAAGCGGTGGCGGCAGATGCACGAGTAGAGCCGTTGATGGTAGCCTGGAGCCAACCTGAGACGGCGAGTCAGTTATGTATCAATTATGGAAGATAGTGAACATACCGAGACCGAGCTGGTTACCGCTGTTAGCGTCGAGGATGAAGGGCCAGTGGGATGCCTCGTTCTGTTGCGTTTGGAAGATGAACGGAGAGAGCTCGTTCGCTGCGCCGGGGAGAGAGACAGCGAGAGGACCGGAGGTACCGTGTACGGATGGATCGTATTGACCTGTGGTGTCATGTCGGTCAGCGGGAGGGGTGAAAGTCTCCAACTGCGATTCAAAGATCAATATAATCAAAGACGATGTGAAAATAAGCCTGACTTTGATGAAGTAGTCATAGATGTTCTTCCATCCCCAGGAAGAATCACCGGTCCAGTTGGCGAGGTTGTCCCAGAAGTCAGATGAACCACGCGTGAACATCATATAGTCTGAATGGATATGAGAGACTGATCACCCCCCTCGAGAAGAATACGTACTGATGGAACTAGTTCCACCCAAGATTTTGCCACGCTGGTAGGTGAGAGTACGCCCGAGGAGACCTGTTTGAGGAACGGTGGTGTACTGGATTTATTGTTAGTATGTCTGCTAATAAATATGGCTTGTATACTCACATTCCATGTCCAGATCTCGTTGGGAGAATCTCTTGGGGCGAAGAAAGGAATGCTGATATCTTCGAGACCGGCATTGCTAAACAGCAGTGAGCGCAAAGAATGGACGCGCCAGCGATAAACTCACTTGATACCAGCCTCGATGAGCAAGACTTTCCATGCGGGATTCTCAGAAAGTCGATTGGCAACGACACTTCCTCCAATACCAGCTCCGACGACTACGAAATCGTAGTTATTGCCAATTTTCGTAGGATCGGTGAGTAGCGCCCCGTGGGCCACTTGAAGATTCGCCTGAAGTGCGATAGCGACTGAAAGAATGACCGATTTGAACATTGGTGAGTGGCTTGTCAAGGTGACTTTTGAGAGTTAGAAGCCGAGACTTGTCTGAGGTCGAGGATGGTTCGCAGCGAGGACTTTTATACAATGCACTCCGAGTCCAGTGTGACGTTGAGTTTCAACCAGCTGCTATTTCTGGAACTCAGAGCAGAAATATCTTGACCTCATGATCGTCGAAGGCTGTGGCAAGTTGAGTGTGGTTGAATGCAAAGTTGCATACAACGCAGGCGATCAGGGCAGACTCGGAGAAGCCGGGCGCTGAAATCCGAAGCGAACGAAGCCGGAGCCGGCACGGAAGCTGATGCTCTGCAGCGAACGCTTATTGGCCCTCTAGCACCATGGCACTGATGCTAGCATACGAGTCGATCTAAGGACCTTCGATCAACCCTGTGTTCCGCTCTGTGCTGTCTCGACTTCGTGATGATTGGTTGAACCTCCTGCATATCGGGATGATCGTATCACTGAGTCGTGCAGACCTCGTGGAAGAGTCAATTGGATTGCGTTCCAACGCTAGACCATTCTCAAGCCAGTGCTACTTCTCAACGAAAGCGGAGATCTACGGGCCAGGCGTCTACGGGCCACTCGAGTGCTAATTCTGACTGGTTAGTGATCCGATTGCGCTATATCATATATCGGCCATCGCATAGCTTTCTGCTATACTGGACTTCTCCAAATATTCTGAAGAGTTGGGATGTGTACTGTCTACAATTATTATGAGAACCAAACGCTCATTCGATTGAATTCCTGGCGGTGAGAAGTAAACTTTGATTCTTTGATGCCTGCCTGTTGGCTCGGGCTCAACCTGCTACTGACATTCGCCCTAGCAAGCTGCATGCCACGCTCCATGAATGGCTAAAGTCCGCTCACCATCGATGTCTCAAGTTTCTACTTCGCAGTGATGAGTCACGTCATATCTTCGCCGGGCGTTTCCGTTGGATTCAGAGCTTCCGTAGTAGATCCGCAACATGCCAATTCAGGGAGATCTTGCTTGATTTTGGCTTTCAAGTTTATTGTGCTCCCATGCCTCAACACCAAAGCGAAACGTCCCAATGGTCAATGTGTGACTGTGTATTGAAAGCAATGTATCGGCTACACCACTTGATACGATTTGATACGAGGGTCCAGAAGATATCGAGTCTCAGAGAACGTGCGACGTGATGGAGAGTCTCTTATATTCTCGACCAATAAGCGTTTTGCACGCTCGCGGCGCCCGAGGGATATTCCTTCTGTTCCGACAGATCCGCACTGAACCTATCAATTGTATCAGTCAATGGAATCCGAGTTCATGAATCCAGTACTATCACATTTCAACTTGCATGAAGCTCATCAAAGCCAACTAGCCTGAGCTGGGAAGATCATTTCAAAGACATCGATATACCGACTTCAGTCAGATGTGTCAGTATCTCGCCTCGAAATGTATGAAGGATCGAATGTGTTGGACTTTGACCAAAATGGCAAACGCTGACATCCAGGAACGCACCGAGCTCTGTCAAGCCATGATACTACTGGGCCCTGACTCAAAGCCCCATGACTCGATCAACAATTGAGTTTCGGTGCCCCTTCGTTACAGGCACAATTCTCTCACCCCCTACGTGACGCGGTTCAGGCACGCTTTAGCCCAACGATTTTCCGTCATTCTTTCATGGCGAACTTGTACGTTGTCGGTATTGGATCGATATGTTCAACTCGGACGGACTCCGGAAGTCACTCAAATGGACGCTTTGAGGGTTTTATAAGAAGGGCTCATGCATTCTCACCACTCTCCCAATTCTGCTTCTTCGTGGCAATCGAAAATCGGACGAAATGCGGTCCCTTTTTGCTCTTGCTGTTGCTTCAAGTCTGTACCTCTCAGCGTGGGGTGCTGTTGTATCTCCTATTCCTACAAGCTCTATTCATTATCACTGCGATGTGAGTACCCACCTGTCAATGCGAGTCAATCATTAAGAATGCTGCGAAAAAGTTGATTGAGATTGTGTGCGAATGCCCAGGCGGATGTAAGCATTTACCGTTTTGTCACGTTTCACCCATGGAGTGCACACTGATTACTTTCAATCCCATAGTCCACAGTGCTTGGCCCTGTACGAGCGCGCAGGTTGCAGAAGGATGTTACCGTGGGAGTTACAGCCCCTGTTGAAACGACAAGTAGGTTACAGTCGTCAGTATACCAGGTTTTGTGGAATCTGATGGACCTTCACGAGGAGGAGAGATATGGGAGGGGCCACGAATACTGTGATTGGACACCCAACATAGAGGACCACCTCATTCGTCGGGGAAGAGTGTCATATTGTGGTCCCAGAAGAGTTCAATGAAGTGACATCCACGAGGCAAGAAAGTAACTGGTTACAACGGAAGCATGATCATTTATTCTGCAATTCGAGGATATGTTTGCTTCTGGAACGCCCTTTAGTAGTGACGATGCGTGTATCCAACTTCAGTCTGTCGACGCTTTCGTACGGGACTTGCATGGTTGGAGCAAGGGAATGTCGAAATTTTCGGGCTTCTTGGGGGTGATATCATCACATCCTGCCATGATTGACGACCATTCTGCTGTCGACAGTAGAGTAGTTTTTGGTAAGCCAACGAAAGATTGGAAGCGGGACGAAGGGAAGCCGGCAAACTCCGGAAGTTTTCGCGAGGCATTCACTCTCATCCACCGTTTCGGCGGATCCGCGTTTCAGGCAACGATTGCAATCGATTAACGCTGAAGGCTCAGCTCTTAACACTCGAAACCGCTATGCGTGAAAGGCTCACTGTTCTTGGGCTCAAAGCACATCGTCGTCTGGTCCACTGCGCAGCCAAAATGCGAGTCAGTGCCAAAGTTCACCAAACTGAATAGGAAAATTGGGGCCCATGTACCACATCTACCTGCGTCATTATCGGACTTTCTGCGTCTTCGATGTCTCATTTGGACGACTAAAATTTAACGAAAGCTAAGCCCGAATACCCGATTCATTTTCCTCTGGAGCCTGCATGATCTCAGGCCTCCACTTATTTTGACGGAGGCCGGACGCCATGTTCTCGTGGTCTTCAAGGCGCTACTCCCCCCTACGATTCTTCCGATAATAAGAGAGAAAGCCCCTGAACGATGTTTTCATTCGGTCGTACCATCTTTTATGTCAATGCCTCCTGCACCAATATTGTGGATTCCGCAAGGGAAGGCAGATATAAGACCGATACTCACTAAGCCCCCAAGCATGCATTGTCGCCATGACTTGTTTCATCTTGAGAACCCTGCCTTTCGTTACCGCGCTACTCCTCGTGGCGTATGCGCTTCCGCAAGTCACAATTCCCCCCACCACGACTACGAAGGCACATTACTGCGACGTAAGCTTATCCATCTTCATTCAGAATATCGTCGTGACGACTCGATCAGGTTGTGATTGAAACATGCCTATGTCCCAATGGAAGTGAGTGATCATTTACTCACCTACTACGTGATCTAAATGTCACTATTCAGCACGAACTTACGGCGCATGCAACTCCGCGCAAGCAGCAGAGGGTTGCAGGCTCTCTGCATACAGTCCCTGTTGAAAGTGAGGTATATCAACCCGAGTTAACGTGTCTCAACGTCGTGTTGATACGGTATCCTGTTCAGACCGGCGTCGCGGAATCAGTTTTGAATTCCCCTGATTTGCCTCAACTGGGGCTCTCTGAAGAGTTCTGCATTGTACTATTTCTTACGAACACAGTCACGCTCTTCCACAATCCGCTTATTCTATGGTCGTGGCCCTTACAGGCTAAATCTGTCAGCATTTTGTTCCGAGGTCTTCCCTCCAGAATCAAATGTGCGTTGCAGTACCTGAAGCTCCTGAAGCAAGCGAGGCTCAGAGCGCCGATTGAGTCCGATGAAGACAAGGAAGCAAAATCGGCGTAAGCCGAACGCTTGCCACGAATGTCTTCCATACATAGCCAGTCAGCATCATACAGAGTCGACTATCAGGCGATTCAAATTCTATATGTCTGTCAACCCTAGTGTTCAAACCCCCAAAGGTTTTTGAATAAACCCATCTTGGTAGAATTTATACCGAATACCGGTATACTACAACGAATGATAGACACTTTCTCCGAATCTGAATATCCTTCATCATCGATTCAATCGCAAGACATCAATCGCATTGTTAGTAGAGATTGCAGCCTTCGTCTTCGCATCCAATTTAACTCCATGCATGAAATTCGCCCCGACTTCCAAACTCTGCCAAGGATAATCGATGGAAAACAAAATTCTGTCGGCTCCGATCTGACTGATGTGGAAATCCAATAAAGGCTCCGAGAAGACCGCTGACGTGGTTTGAACAATATTGGTTTGATAATATTCTGCGATCGTCTTCTTCATGGGAACGGCTTCGAGCCCCAGTTCTATGACAAGACAGTGTGAGTTTCGGGAATTTCGATAATCAGACCGAGGCTCAAAGCTCACGTTGATCAATTCGGAATAAATCACTCGGAATATGCTCCCCCTGAACATCATTCAGACACAACACTAGCCACGAACATATTTTCTCACCATATGGCCGAGGATAACCGTCACGTTTGGAAAGCGACTGAAGAGGCCAGGAAATATATTCAATATGTCTTCAAGAGCAAATTGGAACACTCACTCGAATACACCGTTGATGCACAAACTAAGTGCATGTTCCGACGTCCCTGCCGCAAACTGCCACGCAGCGCCAATTAAGAAGGAACGCGCCCCACTCCATTCAAGCTTGATCAGTGAGGATACGGGAGTTCGGGGATGAAGGTAGACGGGGACGTCAAGCTCTTGTACCATCTGCCAGAATGGATCATAATCCGTTGAGTCGTAGAACAGGAGGGTCGCTGTGGCCAGTCAGTGTCACGTGAAAATGACACCAAATTGCTGCTCACAGTTATCTGCGCCGGATTGTTGATAATCATTGAGGATAGCTCCAAGCAACCCGAGCTCCGTTACGGCACGTCGGAGCTCTATAGCAGCCTCGGTTGCATTATGCATCGACAGAGACGCAAGTCCCCCAAATCGAAAGGTATCGTTGGCGATGACGGCTGCGAGAGCGTTATTTCCTTCTACAGCAACTTGCTGAGCTTGGACAGGGTCGCTGAAACCTTGAGGTCCCGGAGAAGCGAAGGAAAGCACCATGTAAGATATCCCAACGGCGTCCATCGTCTTCAATCTCTGATTATGAACATCAACAAAATCGGACAGGAACTGAGCATCCGATACACCCTCTTGATTGGACTGTGTCAACGAGGCCAGTGATGCTTTTGTCATGCTCACCGGGTGGATTTCCTGGCACTGGAGTCGTACTGTAGCGAGGAGATAGTAAACGTCGTCATGGGAACCGCTGTGAACTGAAGAACGCACTTGACGAGATCGAAAAATTGGGCCGGAATCCAAGCTTCTTCGAGGGTAATCAGACCGGAGCGATTGAAATGACGGGCAGTGGAGAGCGCGATCCATGCAGCGAGGAACAGTAGGTAGGTGAGCATGGCCGAACCTCCTATTAGGTGCGGTGACGGCGGTCAATGGCAATGTATCTCGAGATGAGCAAATATAAGGTGTCCCCACTGTGAGAGGCCGTTCGGCAGGAAACAAATTCTCGCGGAGCGCCAAGGCCAAAACCTTCATGTTCTTCGTCGTGTTCGAAGTCTGACCTTCTTGATCGTCTGTGACATGGGTGCGAACGCTCTCATTTCCGAATTGGAATCCAACATGAGCACGTGCAGAGCGAAAAATGAATTGCCAGTGGGTAGATGTCTGAGCGTGATTGACGACGGCGAAGAAATATGGTTGGCGTTAGTCGCCCAGTGAGTTGGCCGCATAACGTCACACGGCGATGAGTAACGGTTTCGAATTTGTGCTGTGTGAGAGGTCTGATGCTGGGGAAATTTTGTTCCTTTTATGCACATATGAGAAGAGTGGATAATGAGCTGTCCGATGACGTTTGGTTCTTTTGTTAAGGTCATTGCCGCCCCTAATATATCGATAGATGGGAGAATATCCGAAAGAGATACACGGAAGAGCATCATGTGCCTGCATGAACGACGAAACATCGCATAGATATTTCACGCGATAGTCATGAGAAAGCATCTATGATGTCGCACGATCGTCACGGTTCACGCGTTCACGGCTTGCTCTGTAACTCGATGAAATCATGAGTACAAACGGCTCAAACGATTCGAGATTGGACAACTCACGACCGAACTCTGTCCGCAGATGGGAGACTCCAGTTCTCAGGTACGGGATACCGATCTTCTAGCAGTTTGGTCAGAAATTTGAATTCAGAGCAATCACGCGGTCTCCTCCACCAGACGACGAAAACCCCAGGACCAATTGACTAGGCCACGCTGAGGCATCGAGAACGTCGAAGCTTTGAATGAAAATCAGGAAGGTGTTTTCGTCAGGAAGTTCAAGACCGCGACTGCCAACACTAGTAGGAGAAGAAAAGTCCAGGAAGCTTGCCAGGAAGTTGGCGGAACTCCGAGGCCGGAAGCTAAATCGGCTTGCTTAGCCGAATTCTCAGCCGCATGTCCCGCTTCCGGGCTCGGAGACGAGCGCTCATCAGCGTGCATAGCCTCTCTCTGCTTGTGTCGCGCGAACGACACATTTGTTACAAGCCCGACTGATATCTTCCTTACCATTTATATGACTTCTGCTCCTGTCAAATTGTGGCTGATGGAAGATGTCTGGGACCAGGTGCTGGAATGTTGCCTCAAAGGCGATCTCGCTCGTCTTGCCAGAGTGTCTAGGAGCATGCATTCTCTTGCTCTAGATCATCTGTACAGATCTATAACTACTCTCGAGCCCGTATTACAGTTCCTAGGTCCTACCGATGGGCCTTCCATATTCAGACACTCAGGCGGCGGACTCGTGAGTGAAAACTAAAGCCTGGGAGCACTAAGCGAAGTTGCTGCTGATGAACGGCGATATAGGTCTTCACCACTAACCAGGGCCTGGAAGCGGCAAATTGGGATAGATTTATCCCATATGCTAACCGCGTACGAAACTTGACATACGATGAAACTCAATTCGCGGCCAACTCGCGCCCCCGAGTACATGAGAGTATCTTTCAGGAAATTGGGTCTACTTGTCCTACCCGTTCGTTATTTCCATCCTTACTCTCTGCCAACCTGTTATGGAGAGGAGCGCCGAGCCGCGGGAGATTTTCGATCCTATTTATGAGTGAAAAACTACAGCGACTCGCGATAGACTGCGATGCTGAGTGCGCAAGATACTTTCTGAGGAGCATCCCCAAAGTATCCCCGAATCTCGAGACCATCGTTTTACATTGTCTCAAGAGCACAATCTCTACGGAAGCGGACCTTGTGGATCTTATCCGAGGCCTTCCATTATTGAAAGTCATTGATCTTCCTTTCCAACTCCTTTCTTCGAGGACGTTCGCCATTTTATCCGAACATCCTCAGATCCAGACTATCCACCAATACTCCACACAAGTGAATCCAGAGAATGAGCCATTGATCGAAGGCGCCAGCTATCGTCTGGGACTCTCAGCTGCTCGATTCACCCGGTTAGGATCATTAAACATATCAATTGATCTGGCCAGTCTCATTGATTGGCTGAAATCCGATCTTATCCCATCCTCTTTGATTACTCTATACGTACGTCTTCACACAACGACAACTCATACGCCTCTTCGTACCTGCTTCGATCTCATATCGAACGCTTTACCGGATTTAGTCGAACTCTCGTTCGACTTCTACTTTCATCATAGGACGACTTCGGGCCACGCGACGGATATAGTCGAAGACACATTCGACCCGCTTCTGAGATTGAAGTCCCTCACCATTTTCGTCTTTGATCATCCAGATCCCGTCTTGCTAGCCGACACTGAGGTCGAGAAAATGGTAAAAGCATGGTCAAATTTGAAACACCTATCACTGGGAGTTTCATCACTTGGCATTGACAATCAGTGCATTCTCACTCTCGGAGTCCTTATAATGGTCGCCGAGTGTCGCCCTGACCTGCGGTCCCTTTCGTTGAGCATCAATACTAAGCTACCCCCGTCCAAAGAGCCTTCAGGGGTTGAAGCGTTCACGTATCACTCTTTCAAGTTGAACGTGGGGAACTCGCCGATACACGATACCAAGGCCGTTGCCAGTTTTCTGTGCCAGATCCTTCCTCATCCCGGCGAGCTGATGTTTTGCAAGGAGTTATATGGAACTGTGACCGGTCTAGAACATATGCAGAGGTTATTCACGCTTAGGAGGGAGCGGTGGGAGGAGAGTAAAGCGTGGCTGAAACCGCTTACGGCAGCGCGAGCTTCCGAAAGGGAGAGGATGAAGCAGATGCTGAGCTCCATGGCTTCAGAGCTCGCTCAGGCTAGGCGCGAGTTGACAAGACTCGGGAAATTGCGGGAAGGTACGACATGGTAGACTTTCTTATCGTTGACGACGACGTAGTGTAGGGAACAATACTGCTGCTTGGTGTTTCTCGGGATGCTCAGGGACTTGACGTTTGATGCTTTGATGCTACGTGTATTACGAGTTTGCTATATGCTTCCCAATCAATTTTTTGACAGATAATGATATCAATAGTACGCCAAAAGGATTGCCAGTACGGGCTATTTTCAGTGAATTGAAGTGAGGATCGGCTCAGTCCCGTTGAGCTCAGATCCATCCTTGAACATTTGAGGTCAAAAGATCGTTCCTGAATGATGCTGAATTAGGGAACCCTTGTGATGAACTTGGTGATGAAACTCGTACTACATAGTAAAGACTCCCAGAGTGACTGAGTAAGCGCGGGCCCAGAAATACACGATACGTCCATCCTGAAAATATAAGTATGCAGCACAATAATTCTTTGAGCTCGTCAGACATCTTCCTTATCATGATCGGCGCCGAGCCTGGAAAGCAGATGACCCTGAGCAGGTGGTCCGAGCGTCAAGGGAACCGGCGGAGTTTCAAACATTCCAACTCCCTTTGACCCCGTATCGCTCGTCGTCGCCCACGTCGACCCCGTCCATCTCCCCCGTCCATCCGACGCCCACTCTCATTTCCGAGTGTCCTAGACACGCCTACTCTCATTTACTCCTTTAATACGCAAAATCATGGGCAAATTCACGCAAATCAGGAAAGGATTAGCAGCGGCTCATAGCCATAAAAAGAGAGCTCCCGGTGAGTTAACACTTTGAGGCCTGGCAAAAGCCATTTTTCTGATGGTGTGAACCATATAGCATGCGATTCCCCGAATTTTTACACCGCTCCCACTGCTAATGCGAAGGTTGACTCAAACCAACCCCTTACGATCAGCTGGGACACTTCCTACGCTTCCTGCCTCGACAATCCCAGTCAAATTGATATCTATTTGACCTCCCCAGACACGCAGGACTCGCATGTCAAGGTTTTCTCGCCCGTCAGTTTTTCGGGGGGCTCGTTCTCGACTCAGCTCAAGCCCAAATGGTGGAATTCAACCGCTTCCCTTCAAATGCAACTCTCCATTGTCAAAACCGGAGTTCCGCTCTTTCTCAGTCCCATGGTCCCAAGCAACTTTTTCACGGTCACTTATAACTCCTCGTCGAGCACACTACCTGCATCGGATACCGATACCTCGAACCCAGATTCCAGTATCCAGACCGTGGGCGGCATCGCGAATGTTGGTGGGCTGCCCAAAGGAGCAGTCGCGGCGGCAGTCCTTCTTCCTCTCATCGTGATCTCCATTGCGATCGCCGTTTACATTCGCTTTGCTCGTGCGAAGCAAGCCGAGAAGCGCAAGCGCTTCAGCCAGGCACTCGATGCTCGCATGTCTCGTATCAGCGGCGACTGGAAGAGTCTCAGCGCAAAGGGCGCGGCCGCTGCTATTCGCGACAGCACAGTCAGTGGTGTTCGCATGAGCACCGTCTTCGCCAGCGAGATGCAGATGAAGATAGGCGATCGCGTCAGCGTTGTCGACCCCGTCCCTCGACCTTCCGCTGATTCTACGAGAACATCCCGTTTCAATCCAGGTGAACGCGTTTCTCGCGTTTCATTTGCAGCGGACGCTCTTCCCGGACGAGAACGTTCTTCGACTTACTCAGTGGGCCGCGCATCACGTGCTTATCATGTCGGGGTGGTCCCTCCTGTTCCAAAACGCTCCATCTCTCAAGAAAACGTCAACGAGGAAGACGAGGAAGACGACTTCCGCGCACTCTCCCCCACTCAAACCCAAGGTCCTATAGCCCTCGGTGACGAAGACATTGCTCGCGTGAGCAATGAGTTTGGCCCGGCCCTTAGCAGTCCGTCATTCTTTCTCAAGTATCTCTAACTTTCTAACCCGAAGTTTTAGTGATGCGTACTGGTCTCAATCCCGCGGCCAAGTCGCAAGATGACTTACTCCTTCCACGTCCCGAGATGCCTGTCCCTCCCACTCCCACTCTCGTTGTCCCGACTTCCCCACTTGGTACCAGTCCTTCCGCACCTCCTCTCTCTCCCCTCGGTATGATGCCCATGCAACCTCAGCCGGCATCCATCATGTCTCCGGATGACATGCTTCGTGCTTACGCTGAGCGTCGCGCGGCCGCCAAATCCCCGCCTTTAACGATGCCATCTCCGATCTACATGCCCACCAACGCGATCCCCCAGACTTCGCCCGTTGGAGGATCTGCATATTACGCGTCAACAGGAATGCGAAATCTGACCGGAGATCCTAACGCGAATACCCTCCGGGTGGATTCTATCGTTTCTTCGCCATCTCAATATATCTCGCCCAATAATCCATATCGGGCCAGTATGGCAGTGAGCCACCAGAGCATGTACTCTACGGAAAGTGATGGTCATCAACATTAGGGCTTTTCTACGGAGAAGTGACGCGTTCCTTTCGTTATTCTTTTCTTTATGTGCGTGATAGTCGTGTTGCTCCCGTTTTCCTATCATTCTCCTTTGCCTCTGATCCGAAGCTGCCTTGGTCTTGTTCTTTCATTCCACCCCGACAGGCTCGCTATACCCTATTTTCCTCCTGATCCGCCTCCTATCCCTTTTATTACGTTCTTATCATTCACCAAACCTGTTAAGTATAGTATGCAATACCCTTGTTCAGCACCAAATTTCTTTTTCTCTAGTGTCGGGATATTGATATTCCGCTTGCAATACACCGGTATTCTTTGCAAATATTCTTCTTCCTTCTGATTCTTTTATTATTTTCTTCTCTATACTGTCTTTTGGCTCTGGCGTTGTTTTCTCTGCTCAGAGTTCGATGTTCTTGCTATGTACATATGTCATTCGAGTGCTCCAGTGATCACAGGATGTATGTCGGCTTTTCAATCCCATCGTCGACTCGACTCCTTTCACCATGGATTTTGTTGCAGGCTGAGTCGTTGATCCCAGCTATATCGAGCCCCCCTTTCTTGATCATCTGATTCTTGAATCGACATCATGTTTCGAATGACACTCTCGGCGTAAAGGGCTCATGAGTCATGAAACCTGACGTAAACTGATATATAGCCAAGAGGTCCGCTTTCTTCGTATTGTTAGAAACAGGAACAACTAACAGGCTTGTCTTGTTGTAAAACATCTTGCACATATATTGCTTCAACATCTTTCTAATCTCGGTTTAATCTTCAATTTCGTCAGCTTTCGCGTGTCAGCGTTTAGTCGGAAACCGGATGTGCACTCGATCATAATCGACTGCCATGGCGGCAAGCTTGCGAGTCCCCTCGGCGGATCCGGCAGGGGAAAACAAGTCTAGATTGGGCTGCGGAGCGCTGCTATATAGCATTTTTCCTCTTTAGAGTACGTCAACCTCCATTTTTGTCCTCTCTCTAGTTAACAACATGGGTACTGCATCGCAGCTTTACGACCAGTCGTACCCGCCGAAGACGAAATTCACAGCTGCTGATGTACCAGATTTGAGTGGCAAAGTCATCATCGTGACGGGTCAGTAAAGGAAGTGAATCATTTGGAGCCTTAACGAATATCTTCTCAATGACAGGGGGAAATGCTGGCATTGGCTATGAGACCGTGAAGGTTTGCCGATCGACTTTATCGGCTTTCACTCGAACTCTCAACGTACTGGTGTTCTGCTGGCCCGCCACCCTTACTAGGCACTGCTTGCGAAGAACGCGAAGGTGTATATGGCTTGTCGCAGCCAGAAGAAAGCCGAAGATGCCATCGCAAGATTGAAACAGGAGACCGGGAAGGAAGCAATATTCTTGGAGTTGGACTTGGCGGATATGGATAGTGTGAGGAAAAGTGCTGCTGAGTTCCGCAGGTACGTCCGTCATCTCTTTCGGTTAAACGCCTTGAGACCAACGATATTTCTTTCAGCAAAGAATCAAAGTTGCATGTTTTGTTCAATAATGGGTGGGCTTCGATAAGTTTTGATCATTTTGAGCGAGCTCAGAACCTTCTTCAGAGGAGTCATGGTTCCGCCTATCGAACAGGTGACGAAACAAGGTTACGACCTTCAGTTCGGGACGAATGTCTTGGGTCACTTCCTCTTCACCAAAGAGTTGCTCCCTGTTCTACTAGCTACAGCGCAACCGAACATTCCAGGAGGGAAGGTTCGCGTCGTGAACACCTCCTCGTCCGTGTCAATGTTCTTCACCATCGATTGGGATTCATTCAAAGATGGGCCTGCGCGGAGAAAATTGGGTCCTCGAACATTGTACGCCCAGAGCAAATTCGTACGAGTCTTATCTTGATATATTGTCTGCTCTGGAGATTCACGGAATATGTCAGGCAAATGTTCTTGTGGCATATGAGCTCGCCCGACGATACGGCGACATGGGCATAGTATCCACAGCTCTCAACCCTGGTGAGATCGGTATCGTCATTACGTGATCTGGTTGTTCACCGAGATCGTCAGGGAATATCAAGACAGAGCTGCAGAGACATATGAGTCCAATCCAGCATTGGTTCACGGTGATGCTCCCAAATATCACGCAGAAAGGAATATTTGCTAATTTCGAATCTAGAACCTCCTCTTGCATCCGACCCCAATGGGCGCTGTCACACAACTTTGGGCGGGAACCTCGGCTGAGGGCGAGACTATGAACGGAAAGGTAAGACTACTTTTGAACTCAAGGTTGATTCTTCCTCACGTGTGTCCAATCTCCACAGTACCTGATCCCATGGGCTCGATATGGAGAGACTCGTAAAGAAAGCCGCGATCCCAAACTTGCTGAGCGCCTTTGGAATTATCTGGAAGAGCAGACGAAGTAGAGGCTTCTGACGTTCATACGGGATTTCCGAGAATTTAGGGTGGAGCTGGCAGATCTGCAGCATGCGTTAACCGATTACTATAGATATACTGTATATATATTCTGTCGGCTCTCTAGCCATTGTTCGTATTTGATCAACTATATTAGGATTCCAGATTTACAGACGGTACTTTCTTCCGCAGGCTCCTTGGGCTTAAGGTGTCTTGTCTTGCTCTACCAGTGGAATCTAGGAGCTCGTCCGAAACCATTGATGCTGCCTAATCTGGACGGGATGAGGAAATACACGTTGTACAACATGATTTAGTGGAATGATCGGCATAGCAACTGAGGATATTAGCACAAGAAACATCTAGGTAACGACGACTTGTTTTCGGAAAACAAGGACGAAAAGCAATGATCGTACAATGACTAGGAACACTGGCAACCGATATCGAACGATGTCGCAGTGAGGAGTCAGCGAAATTGAAAGGAATAATGAACAAAAAATGATGGTGGATAAACGAGTGTGAGATGTGAAAAAAACTTTGAGAACGAGTGCATGAGAACGAGACCGTGCAAGGAAAAGGAAATACAGCGCTAGGGTTCGAAACGAAGAAACATTCGGAGATAAGAAACTAAAAAGGTAATGATTCGGGCATCCGGCATGATCCGTAGCTTAGTCAGCAAAGGAGTACAAGGACAAAGTAAGGTGCGAGTCGTCCTGATAGTGAACGGCCATTGTCAGCGATGCACACCAAGGAGCATCTACAGAAATCGCTTACCCCTAACGCGTTTGCCCACGGAAGCACAAGCAGGTGTCTCTCGTCCATGTAGAGCTGATCTCTGCCATGGAGCTCTGGGGCATCGTCGGGCAGCTTCACCCGCTTCGTCGTGGGCAGAGTGACCCTGCCGTCCTCATCCTGACTCGTCGCATCTTCGAAGTATGGTGCCCACCCATGCCATCGAGGGTTGAATTCTGGAACAGAACCCAACTCTCGATCGCTAGAACGGGAGGTAGCTTCGTCGAAAGGGTTGGAGAATTGACACGTCATCAAGTAACAATCATTCCAAAATTTCCGATGGCCGAGTACGGAGGGACCATAAGTTATGAAGAAACCGCTGTTTCCACTCAGGCAATCGTTTTTGTAACACGTTCTTTCGATGTTCGTGGCCCTGGTAGCTATGTTCCAGGAGTCCCAAGGAATAGATGCGGGTTGGGCTAAGACCTTGCGATGGTCTGCTAGAATCTCAATCATTGCTGGAAGACTGATCAGCATGATGACGAAGGGTGTAAAGTAGCCTATTCTTTCGGCTTGTTCGGGTTTGTTGACTTCCCAGAAGCCGTATTTGATTTGAAGGACGCCCAAGAGGTCGCGTTCGGTGTCTGCAGTTTGGCCGAGTGCAGGCGCACTGCCGAGCATATATCTGGTTTTACTGTTGTCCCTAGCGGGTAGCAATAAGTCTACGATAGATGCGACGTGGTGCTCGTCGTGCAAGCTCCACGTCACGTATCGCAGTACGGGGCGAGGAGAGATCACCATGATAATGGCAGAAGTGGGTGTTAGGAAGGAGACTCCTGAGAATCGTTCGCCTTCGCCACTAGTTAGACACTACGTCGCCATATACGATGTGAATAATATATTATCGCTGGCACCAGATGGCACACTCACATATCGTAGAGATCCGCTCCAGTCATGGACTGTGAATACGTCGACTGACTCGGGTTGTGCCCTGGTAAATGCCCATACGCATCCGACCATTCTGCCACATAGACGGACGTCTACCCAACAATGTTCGACAAGGTCAGACGGTACGTTTGCCCACGCGTGATGGACCTCGAGTTCAACATGCAGGCTCAGACACTCTCCCTGGCCTGACACGTCTTCGCTATGCGAAGGCTCGAGCTCGTGCAAGTAGATGTAAAATGGTGGCCGTGTTCTTGGGGGGCTGAGAAGAATGTCAGAGAAAGTGGTGGCACGACTGGTACCGAAGGCTTACGACTCGGGCGGCCCACTCCTGTACACTATAGCCAGAGTGTTGGAGGCAACGTCAAAGGTATATGCGGAGAAGTCGTGGTCGGGGTGCCTCAGGTCGAAGGACCAAGAGTTGTGGGATCCCAGGACGGAGTGGAATACAAGGCTCGGATAGGGAGCTTGAGCTCTGTAGCCAATTATGCCACTCTGGAACTGGAACGAGTCGACAGAGGAGACATCTTCCTGCTCTAAGACCAATCGGCGGTAGCTGAATGACTGGTCCCGCAAGCTCGTCGATAGGTGGCTGAGCTTCTTGACTCGCTCTCGGAAGGGAGGTTGAGGTTGAGAAGTCGGAGGGAAAAGAGACTTGTCCGTCAACCCAGTCTGTCGTAGCAACAAAGAATATTGGAGGAGGGGATTGTCGACAAAAACATCACGGAAAAATGAGCAAGCCTGTGGCACAATCGTCAGGACTAGGTATGCCAGGTATATAGTTGATCTTACCCCCATCAGCGATACTAAATCTCTGGGGCCTAGATATTTTGCCACTTGACATATCATCTCCGGAATGGCGAATAGCATGTGGGGCGCTGGGTTAGAAGGTTTTCGATGTCTTGATAGCCATAGGGACGACTTGGTGGAGGCTTTCGACGCGTTTTGATTCCTATACGTTGAGGGCTTTCGCCGTTGGAAAGTAGGGAGAGTGGGAAGAGAGCGAAGAATTTTTTTGAGACGAGAGAAGGACCTGGAAAACATTGCTGGAGGTGTGGAGAGTAGCGAGGTGGCTGAGGACGAGAAACGGGGATGATTGGAGGGTTGGGACGACTGAGGGGAGGGGCGGGGGAGAGGGAGCGACAGATTGGGGCTCAGACGAACCGTGACAGTGTGATGTGAGTAACTCTTACTGGCCTATCGGAGGAGATGCATAAGCTCCGCCTTATCGACCGATTCACCGGACACGAAAGAGGATAAGGACCTCGTGATACTCTGCAGAAAAGTACCGGGGGATGCGGCGCCTCCCCACTTTCTCCTGAAATGTAGGACGAGGAAATGGGATCACTGACAAGCCTCAGCCGCATCAAATGGAATGAATGGTTACTTACGACTTACGACTTAAGACTTACCATACGCCACAGAAAATGTCAGTTCGAAATGGAAGTTGAGCTCAAGGAACGACTGGCCACGGATGCGAAGAACACACTCTATACTTTTCAAGAGATATTATCAGCTTATATGTACATATTCTACGCCTCTATATCAGTCCCTGAAGAGAGACGACACCGCTGAACATAATCTCTCGGGGAGACTAGTGCGACGTGTCGATCACTGGCGCAAGCGGAGCCTGTCTGTTCGGGAACCTGTATTCGTAAAATTAAGGTGGGAAGTGTGCGAACTTGTTTGTGACCAACCCCAATTATTCCCGCGTCGAAGATTCTCGCACGATGCTCCCAAATTACGAACCCGGCACATTCTCGACGGCGGATGCCCCTTCACTGTAAGGTTCTCAGAGGCATCAATCTGTTTCGGGTACGATGTCCGGAATATCGTAGGGTTCTTGGTTATGAAAGCTCTGAGGCCATGGTCGCACTTGACTCGGATATTACGCGTTGGTGACGTCTGGCGTGGAATTTCCAGTGGAACAGAGAAATTCGTCATTCGACCTCTCAAGGACTCATAGAATGAATGTGTATGATTTTTGGATGACTAGCATTGACTAGGAAAGGTACGTATAGGCAAGAAAATTGACCGTGTTGCCAGTTCGAACTTTCTGTTGTTTCGGAACCTTGGACTCTCGGATTGAAGATATTCCGAGACCGAGAGCCGATATTCCATTGCGGTCTGAAGACCAAGGGTCCTGGGTCACCTTCATGCTTATGAAGGCTCCCGATCAGTGTCTAAGGGCGGCCAGCTATTGACAGGAGAAAATGGTCCCGGTTTCTGTTGGAGTCCGGAAGCTCCAAAACGATCGTCAGTGCATATCGCGTCGATCATGACAGCTGATTTCTTATTACCTGATAGTATCATTTGGGTCAAATGGCCATCCGGCGGTCAGGTTCGATGGCAAAAATGCATCCGCGATAAATCAATACCGTTCACATGGGTGCTGGGCTGTACATCGCTACATCTCGTTCCTGCCATAATTATGTCTCTTTGAAGACATCTGAACTAAACGAACAATGCATGGCTTATCTAGCAAGCAAACTGTCAGAAGGATGTCAAACTCGAGCGCAAGAGGTTCTTCTCACTCGATATGTACATGTCTTGGAGGCTTCACTCTCCCGGCTCCATATGGAGAGGCTCGGTCCACGTCTAACCCACCTGGTAGAGTCCACCACTCGCAGCCCTGCAACATCGGAAGCATCGGAACTTCGGACGTAAACAAAGCAAGAATTCTGGGCGCTTATCCAACGACTCGCTTTCGGCACGGCCGGCAGTCGCAGTCGTGGTGCTTCCTTACCAGTTGGCCGAAGGTCTCAATTGGCAAGAACAAGAGTTGTCGGTTCGGTATCGAGAATAAGACCAGCCTGCTCATATTTTATGCCTCGCGCTCAGTTAGGTGTCGATTGATAAAGAGATTTTCGGCAAGTTATAGCGCGGGTTGAATAAAATATTACGATTGACAGCCCATCTCCAGTCCACTTCGTAAAGATCGCAAGACATATAGGCGGACCATTTGTTCCGCCTAGTGTAATTAGTTCTCTTCAGAATCTCAGTCATGTCTTCGTTTTTGTCGCAGACGACGCGGAGGTGCAGCAGGCAGTGTCCCAGCGTGAGAGCCCCAATCCCAGAACGGCCAAACTTGAGCAAATACAAAATTTCACGTTTCAGAATTACGCGAGGTTCAGCGCTTAGCGCGCAATGCCGAATGATATTTATTGGTTTGAGCAAGAGGGAAGGAATAGCGAAAGCAAATCGAAAACAGAATAATTTTGTTGCGAAGGATGTGATGCTTGCAGCGTACTACGATGAAGGGATGATGGCAATGATCAATAACAGATGCAGTGCAGTGATAATACGACTATGCTGGAGATGACACGATGCGAGTGATTCAAGGAGAGAAAGTGCAAAAAATAAGAAGATCGAATAGAAAAGAATAGTTTGTCAAGTGTTCAAAAATACCAATCATCTAGCTCCAGAGCTAGCAGGACTAACCAATAGAACCTTAATTTCCTCAACACACTTACCCAACTCCTCATTCACCCGCTTTGCGTACCCGAGCAGGGGTTCTATGTTCTCAGGAGTGAGCAATAGTCTAGGATCCCCGAGCGTAGGTGTAGACATGGACGCGGGTGGGGCTGAGCGTACTGAGCTGAACGCGGGAGGCGGGCCATTGTACGTCGATCCGTTGGGATATCCATCCGTGACGCGGCGGGTCGAAGGTGCAGGTGCAGCATTGGCGTATTCGCTCACAGGATATATGGAGTGACCGTGCTGCGAATGGGAAGTATGCGACACAGTTTGAGGTGAGGATTCTAAGAAAGAGGTCTGCGATGCGCTCGCAGACCGTAGCGCAACGGGCGTCTCGGGTCTTCCAGTGCGAAGCTGATGGGATGACTTTTGACGCGATGGAGGACGTCGACGAGACTGATTATGTGCGGCAGCGTTCCCCGCTGCTGAACCAGGTCGTGAACGGCCATTTCCACGGATGGTAGAGTGACCATGAAGGCCTTGAGCAGCAGCCTCGATGTCGGACGTGGAATCAAGATGATCCCAATGAGTCAACATTTCCTCGTCCTTCGTCTTATGAGGGATCGGAGCAGGCTTATTCTTCGTCGTGTTCCCGAGGCGGAATATGGATGCGAGCGAAGGCCGTCGAGGAGACTTCGGTGGAGGAGGTCGAGAGTCGGGCATAGGGATATCGGTTGCGATATACGGCGAATTAGGATGCAGTCTTCTAGCAGGGCCGGTGTTTGACCGATGTCTCGATTGCACGCCATGATCAATCTTCGTATTCGACGAGCTTTCATCCCGAGATCGATGACGCTGATGCCGCTGGTGAGCAGGCGGATGACGAGCCTGAAGGTCTGATGGAGGCGGTGGAGGGGGTTGATGCTGGGCGTATTGCTGTTGTTTGGAGTGAGGGCGATGATAAGACAGCTGAGTCGCAGGACGACTATGTGGCTCCAACGAGGAAAGAACGCTTGCTGACGATCCACTAAGTTCCATAGGCTGAATATGATAGTCCTTCTGCCCATTCGGATTGGACTGCAATGGAGACGGATCTGTAAGATCGACGTCCCCGAGAGTCTTCTTCAATGTCTTCAGCAGGTCTTTAAGCCCATTCAGCCGGCTCTTTCTCCGCTTCTTCGTCGGGCTCTTCGCGCCATCTCTGTCGTCGACCTCTCCTTCCGCCTGGGTATTGACGCTGATCATGCTCCCTAGCCAATTCCCACTTAATCCCAATCCTTCCCTCCCTCCGGTACTCGTACCGACGCCGACGTTCATCGGCGAAGCGAGCTCAGTAGTCGACCCTTCCGGGAGGGGAAGATCTCTCAGCGCTATCGACCCAGATCCAGGATCAGGCGAGTTCAACATCTCTTTAAGAATCATCAACTGCCTCGTACTCAGATCTTGTTTCCCGACGGATTCCGACCAAGGTTTCTCAGATCGTGTCGTGTCTGTCCCGCTCACGGAAGCAGTAGGACGATTGGGTGAATCGCTAGCGAGCGTCACTGCTCTCGATCGAGCGACTGTGCTCTTCGTCGGAGATGCCGAAGGCTGCAGCTGGACTGGTTCCTTCTCTTTCTCTTTCGATTCGAGAATGGGAGCTGAGACTGCTGAAGTCGATCTTGGATTGACAGGAGGAGGCGCAGAAGGAGGAGACATCGTAGACGAAGCTGGTGAATCGGGCGTCGCGCCCCCGAGATTGATAAGGACTTCGGCAGCTTCCCACCATTTTGAGTATTGGAGAGATATACGACGAAGGTCCTCGTTCGGAATCTTCGACTTCGCTCGTGACTGAGAGCCGGGGAGTGATTGAGATGTGGATGCGGATGTACTCCGGGATGGAGGACGGGGCATATGATATTGAACTGTTGTCGTCACAGGCGGAGGAGATTGCGATCTCGAGCCATGTACAGGCTCAGGATCCGCCTCCTCAAGAAGCATGACATATGTCGTCTGAAGCTTCTTCAACTCTACAGCAAGCAATAATCAATATCCGGTTAATCAAAGATATAAGAAAGACTGACGTTCAATATTCCCCGCAAATTCCCTAACCATCCCTAAATCCCTCTTGATCCCAATCTGGGCTCTCGAGATCCTGCTCGGAATCTTCAAATCCCCAAGACTACTTCTCCTCGGACCGACGTTTGCACCTGTCGTTCCATTCGCTGCACTCGCAGGACCTTGGGACGAAGAAGAAGTGATGAGCGTCCCATTTGCTCGCCCTAATGAGGCTGCTTGTATGGGTGAGATACGGGATGGCGTGTCAGGTTTTGGGAACGTTGGAAGGGAAGTAGTTGTTGATGCTGTAGCTGTCGTCGAGGTAGGCGTAGGAGTTGTTGATGGAAGAACCTGAGGGGGGATTTGAAGAGATGTTGCCTTCGGAGGGAGGATCTCAGCGGGAGGTTCGAGCTGCGGAACAATCGGTTGAGGAAGATGATCCAAACGAGAAGTCGAACGGACGTCTCGTTCATCCTGCTCCGGTTCCAAGTCCAGAGCAACAGCCGATGACGAAGCAGAAGGAACAGCGGGAAGTGCACCCTTTTCCTTCGCATAGCCAGGTCCAGCTCGTGAGGTGGAAGGAATGGCAGAAGTAGAGGTTGGAGCAACAGTCGACGCAGAAGGCGTAAGATCAACGCCCACCCCGACACTCTTTCCCCTCCTATGTCGTCCTACGAAACTGATCCTTCGCACTCCATCCATGAACCCCCTTCGACCTTCTTTCTCTTTCTCCTTGTCCTTTACGACATCCTTCTCCTGGGTCTGGGCGAAAGACACCTCGGGCTTCCCATTAACCTCTTCTCGCTGCTCTTCGCCAGACTCTCTTGGATGGTCCGGGGCAGTCGCAGTCGAAGCCGGAGGGACATTAGTAGCCGAAACACTCCTCGGAAACGCAGTCTTCGCATCCGCATTAGATCCCACCCGTGACTGAGGCTGCAACGACACCGGCCTCCTCGCACCCACACCCCCACCGTCACCCACAACGAACGGAATAGGCTTATCCAATCTCCCCGAACTCGGAAGACCCGAAGGATTCACAAGATTCGTAGAACTCGACGAAGGATCAGGATGAATACTCCCCGTCGTCCCGCTCCTCGATCTTCCCTTCGTTTTCGTACTCTTCCCGCTCGCATTCCCTTGTGAAGGGGCAGAAGGCATAGGACCAGCTTGAGCATAAGCCTGAGCTTTAGCGTTGGCAACTTGAATCCGAGAAGGTTTCGGCGTCTTATCATCCTCACTCAAAAACTGATCTCCACCCAACGCACCCTGTATGAGGGCTCTCAATCGATCCCTGCTCTTCCCTCTCTTCAACTCAGGTGTCCCAGGACTAGGAACGAGAACGGGAGATGTAGATGTAGATGTGAATGCTGCGGGGAAGGTCGAGGAGGCGGGATGGGATGGACCGGCGGATGAGGATGATTCGTGAGCGATTACGGCTTCAGGACCCGTTGAACTTCTCGCTCTTCGACCCCATCTCTTCATCGATCCAATCCGCGTCAATAAGGGGCTTTTACTCCCGTTAGACGTTGTCGCTTGGTTCGTCGAATTTGATATTTGAGCATGGGGAGGAGGAGGGGTTTGTGATGAGGATGAAGACGAAGGAAGTGGAGGAGGGACGAATTGAGGATCGGGAAGATGTAATGAAGACGAGGATCCCCTACTCGCGGCAGTGGCATCGCCAGCACCATCGTGAGGAACAGGAAGAGGAGGTAAAGGGGGAGTCAGAGGCCTCGAGCTCGAATATTGATGATGATGATAAGCCCTCAAATTCGGCGCTCCTTGACTCGCCAACGTCGGCGGCGGCGGGGGAGAGTACGATCTGACCCTCGTCAATCCGCGAAGCTGATCCCTCTCTTCACCATCTTCTTCTCCAGCGATGACAGCGCCGATATTAACGCCTCCCACAGGGATAGGGATAATCGTATCATCTGGTTTTCGAGATTTCTTCTTCAACCTCCGCCGAGTCCTTTGTTCTTTCTCCCCCTTCTCGCCTTTCTCCTTCTTCCCCTTACTCAACTTAGCCGAAGGCGGAGTGTGGGGATGTGGGTGAGGATGAACAAGTCCCATCGAAGATCCATGAAACCCCATCGAACTACCCCCTCTACTCCGATCCGAATGCATACCCAATAAAGGCGTTGAAGAATACACAGAGTCAACCATCGTTTGAGGGATCGAGAATTCGGAGAGTGTAGGTGATTTGGGTGGTGTGATAGACCGGCCTGTTGCTTGAGGAGGTATTGGAGGGAGGGGATGATTCGATGTTGATGATGGAAGAGGGGGGAGGGGATGAGATTGAAATGCGGATGGGCCAGCGGTAGAATGCGGGAGATGGGAGTGTGGATGTCGTCTCGTTAAAGTTTTATCCTCATCCTCAAACCGTCGATCCGACCTCGAATAATATCCGAAATCCTCAACAGCATCTACATAATGCTCCTGTTCCGAATTCGAGAAATCGCTCTCTACGTCGCTGTCGTCTTGATCTCGATCTGAGTCAGAGTCTGAGTTGATAGTAACGGCTGCGAGTGTTAGGTCTTGGGATTGGAGATGATCGTCGTCCCAATTTTCTTCGTCGTCGACTACTGGCCGAGGTCTCGTCGCTATGAATGGATCTAAGAGAGAGGCATTAGAATGCGAGTATGAGAATATAAAGGAAGGAGGAGGGTACCATTGACAAGATGCGAAAGACGACTCGGACCAGCTACAGGTTCCCCATTTACCAATGTCCTCGAACCAAGATGAAGTTGATTCGCGCGAAGATCAGGACAAGGATCGTCAGCTTCGAAGTCATCGTCCCAGTTTTCTGTAGGAGGCGAGACATCTCCCACTCTCGACGCACGACGTGCTACACATAAGCATTAGTTTCTGGGAAGAAAGAGAGCAGAGGAGGGTGGCAGACCGGGTGTTGTAGGTTGCACGGCAGGATGATCATCTGCGAAATCTTCGTCCCAGTTTTCAAGTTGCGGACTCGAGTCCAAGGTCGGAACAGAAGCTAAAGCAGGACACGGAGTTAGTTCGTTCGTACCTTGAAAGGTTGAGAAGGAGGACGCACGATGTGGATGAGGTGGTTGTTCTGCATAAAACGAATGAGCCTCGGATAGTAAGCAACAAATTGTGGAAGGGAACGTACGCGCAAGACTCCGTCTATGTGAATCAGGAACAAGACTTCCCGACGTCGCCGAAGTCGAATGCCCCAGATCAACTCTCATACTCTCCTCAACAGCATTCAACGCGTCTCTTTCATTTCGGCCATCGTAGCGTCCATCATGCGCGTTATTCACGTTATCTCCTTCGGATGGATGAAATTCAAAGTCGTCGTCCCAATTTTCTGAAGTGGTTCAGTTCGTACCTGAGAGTAAAATGCAGAAAGAAGAACGTACCTTGTGGTATTACAGCGTTCAGGAGCGACATCGAAGGATACGTCGCAATAGCCATCTTCTCTTCCCCAATATGAATATTTTCTCTCCTTTCAAGTTCGTCGGGGCTGAATATCCCGTCGCGTCCGCGTCCAAAGTCGTCTTCGTCGTCTCTCTCGTCTCCACTCGTAAGAATAATAATCGTCTCAGTCTTAAGCTTCTGTACAGTCGTCGCCGTCGTTGAATCTTGAAAAATCGTAGTGGTAGTAGTAGTATCAGTAGCTCCCACCGAACCCGCTGAGGATGAGCCGCCGCGGTCGCGTCTGAATATATTCAGAACGAAATTGAAGCGGAGATTGAACTTTGAACGCGTCCGAGTTCGGCGAGCGCGCGGTGGCCCTGAGATATTGGACGTCGTGAGGGACGATGATGGTGGCATTTGAATGTTCGAGGCGGGGGTTGTAGTCGTTAGAGGCGTCGGTCAGCACATATTCGTGGTGGGACGCGTTGTCGTCGAATGAAATGACTTTGCTTTTATTTTATCTGGATTGGAACGCCTTGTCTGAGATTGACGCTGCCTTGTCTTTGCTCGTCGTGATCGACGTCTTCCGGTTGTTAGCTTCGTTCTTCCCAATCAAGAATTTGCCTTGTATTTCTGCATATTCAAGTCAATCGACGATAATAGTCAGCAAGTAATCGTAATCGAGGTCCGTCTAATTGTCCAATTGTCTTTGTCTTCTAAAGATAGCATACAACCCTAGCCCTGTCTCATACGACATCTGCTCTGGAATTGATGTCGACGATGTCAACGATGTACGCACCAACCAAGACAGACAACTACCCAACCCAAACCTCCATCGATCAAGCCAAAGTCGAGCAAATCCTAGCTCACCACAACCCAAACTACATCTCCCCAACCCTCCCAAATCCGCACTCACCTACATCGCCCACATCGCCTCAAACACCCCAGACGCCCCATTCACGACCCCAGCGTAATGAAGCCAAGCTGAACAAGCAATCTCACATCAACTTCCTCGCCCGTCTCCTAATCCAAGGCTTCCCAGACCGCTACACATCCCAAGACGCCTCCCAACCCTGGCTCATCTTCTGGATCGTCCAAGGTCTTTCATTACTCGGCGTAGGCCTCGATGCAGGCAACAAACAAAAGTGCGTCTCTTCATTCTCTTTTCTGATGAATGGAAGCTGATGAGTATTAATAGGATCATTAATACGCTTTTGGCGTGTCAGAGTCCTTTGGGGGGCTTTGGAGGTGGACCAGGTCAAGCGCCACATTTGTTAACGACGTATGCGGCGGTGTGTACGCTCGCTATCGTAGGTCGTCCAGGTCCTCAAGGCGGCTGGGATCAAATCGACCGGTACGCTCTCCCCCTTCCACATAATATCAGAGACTCACGAGACTTCAGGAAAAAGCTCTACGACTTCTTCCTCTCCCTCAAACAACCCGACGGCTCAACCCTCGTCTCACCCCACTCCGAAGTCGACGTCCGCGGCACATACTGTCTCCTCGTCACCTCAACCCTCCTCGACATCCTCACCCCTCCCCTATCTGCCTCAACGCCCTCATTCATAGCCTCCTGTCAGACTTATGAAGGAGGATTCGCAAGTGCGAGTCAGCCTTATTATTCACCTTATTTCAAGGTTAGGAATGAGAGTACGTTGATGAGCGATCCGAGGCCTCCGCTTGGGGAGGCGCATGGAGGGTATACGTTCTGTGCTGTCGCTAGCTGGGTGATGCTCGCTCCTCTCCGTCCCCCTTCCTCAAACCCTTCCTCTCCTCCAAACCCTGCTTCAACTGCCCAAACCTCTCCTTCACCTCGCCCTGAATATCCCACGTCTCAATTCACCCCATCCCAAGAAGAAGGACCCAAAATAAACACCCGCTCCCTCGTCCGGTGGCTCACATCCCTCCAAGGCTCCCCTCTCGAACTAGGCGCCTTCAGAGGCCGTACGAATAAATTGGTGGACGGATGTTATAGTTGGTGGGTTGGAGGATGTTTTGGGGTTCTTGAGGGACTTGGGATTGACGGAGCGAATTTTTCGCAATTCTCGCATTCGAAGGCACATACCTCTGGAGGTCAGGGAGGTGAAGGTGAAGGAGCGGAAGGAGAGGATGCGGATGAATGGGCCGATGACGACGGTACGTTCCTTCTCCTTACTTAGAACAAGAAAGACTGATGAGGTGTAGATGCACTGTTCAATAAGAAAGCGCTACAAGAGTACATTCTGTACGCTGCGCAAGCGCCTACCGGTGGATTGAGGGATAAGCCGCCCAAGTACGTTCTTCCTTTCCTTTTCTCTACTTTTTCTCTCGGCTTTTCTTTTTCATTCGTTCGTTCGTTCTTTATTCTGCTCTTTTCTTTCTTTGGCTTTGCCATTTCGCTTTTCAGTTCTGCCGTCCTTCGTTCGCCATCTCCTCATCCCTTATTCTCTTCATCACATACAACCCGCCCCCTACTCCCGCCCGCAGCACTTTACCATCCAAACGATCATCCCTGCACTGATAATCGCAAGGCTCTGATCGCTGACGATCGATCCGAACCCCGATTCCCGCTCGGGATCTATTCAGCACATCCAGCCCACCTTTCATCCCTGCATTTCGTGCCTGCCGCGCCCGCCCCGGCCACGATAGCCTTCTCTTCTTTCATGATCACTTCTCCTTCTTTCTACTTCCTCTTTTGGATGTGTTATGCTGTGCGGTTCTTGCATTTTAATTTATCGATTTTCGTTCTGCTGGTCGCCGTTTTTCGCTTCTTGATTTCTGGCGACTTTCTATCTTTCTATCTTTCTATCTTGTGCGCCGTTGCCACTGTTTCGTGCTTCTGCTTCTCTTGACCCTTTCCCTGCGTCGCATGATGATGACGTCGATCGGTTTAATCTTCCTCCGTTCCAACTTCACCGTCTCTTCCCCGCCCTCACGCCCGCTTCTCCAATCCCTGCCTTCTTCTCCGTTCTAACCTCTTTCAACACTTTACTGACCCCGATTTGTTTCGCATCAGACACGCAGACTCATACCATACACTGTATAATCTCTCAGGCCTCTCAAACGCTCAACACCGCGTTCATCCGTCGGCGGATGTAACGGAATTACTGCAGAAGAACTGGGTTGATACTCCTCCTCCTTCTCCCGCCTCCGCTCCAACCTCGACTCCTCCCTCGCCTGCCTCGAAACCCGAAGAGACGGAAGAGACCTTCGAAAGACACGACATATACCTCTCCAAACTCCCCTCCGAATCCTACGAAGCCTGGAACGCCAGACGCAAACGCATCTGGATCGCAGCAAGTGCCTGGAGCGAGGATGAATCCGAGGGAAGTGTAGCGTATGTCGGTGGGAGTGATAATCGAGTCGTAAGTCCCTTTCTCTTCTTCCGAGTAAATAATGGAGGACTGATGTTTTTGGGGGGTAGAACGCGAGTCATCCGTTGTTTAATTTGACGATTACACATTCGAGAGGGATGTTGAATCATTTTTATGGGCAGAGTTTTGTGGTGCCTTCTTGATTCTTGTCGTCGTTGTTGTTGCGTTTGCTGTTGTGTTGTGAATGGAAAGCTGTATGTGTAGGATAGGACGTAGTCTGGATTATCTATGGATCTTCTAGGAAGGGAATGCTCCCAATAATGTTCGTCATCTGTTAAGGAGTGACTTGGGGATGGGCTTCGGTAGCATGACCGTTATTTCCGAGGCATATTTTCTCCTCGGCGTGGCTTTGATGACGATCCAACGACTCAAACAGCTGAACAAACGGCTCGCTCTCCGCCTCCAAAGGCCCCCCAAATGTCCGAACATCCCACTTGGTGCCCAGTTTCCTCATTGAAAAACAATTCCATTCCTAATCTCTCCCAACTTATGACGGAATTCGAATTTCGAATTACTTGAAATCGAACCCACGACAAACGCGTGGTGGCGCACTCCCTTGTCTGCCACCACACGTACTACACGGCATCTCCATCGCTCTTCCACGTCCACGGAATACGGAATACGGCAGCGAAAATAAGATTCCACCGTTCCCCCGCCTCGTCATCGATATCGTCTCCCCGTGCCGTTCCACCTTCAAGCTTCAATCGTGACCCCGCCTTCTCCCTGACATGACATTTCTTTACGTGAGCCACCGACCCAAAAAAGCCAATACCATTTCATCCCTGCCTGTCCCATTCTGCCTCGACCTATCCTGAGCTCACAGCTGACTATGCATGACACAGCGCACCATACGATATCGATGTCAATACACATATCGTCGATCGAAAAAGCGTTGAACCCTGTCTCCGGATCGCCTTACATAAACACAGATTTTGTAATCAGGCACCTCCCTGTCATCTCCAAACAATCCACAAACACCATGCACCGTCCCAGAACAGAAATTCGATCGCAGAGGGACCCTGCTCCCTTGTTCAAATATAATGTCTTTGTCACGCCAACCAAAACTCAAACCTTAACCCTGATCTTGGTGCGGGTCCCCTGATCTCCTCGATTACGGACAACAGAGGGTATGTGAGTTACACTTTTGAGAGTCCGCTCGATTTCCTTATTTGTGTATTTGATTGTCTGGTTATTTGATTTTCTGATTTGAGCAGGTGCATACGTAGGCTAGACGAAGAGTGAATTACACTGCGTCGTTCTGTTCCTTCGATCGAACGTCGCTGTCGCTCCCATGCGCAGGTCTCTCTACGCCCACGACGGCCAGCCCCGGCGCCCGCCACACCCGCACCCCCCACTCGAACTGACACGACTCCAATTCAAAAAAATCAAAAATGAATCGGGGGGAGCAAAGCACCCTTAAGAATAAACGAATTCCGAAGAAACGGCCACGGATTCGGTTCGGAGCCGGATCCAGGATAATCAGGAAATCAGGATAATCGGAAGTCGAACCCTATCTTCGGGTTCGGGATGCATCGCATCGCATCGAAGACTGGATCTCAGCATCGCGTGCATCTCCCTGCCTACTCCCCCCTCGAAAAGTCATCATCGTCACATTCGTTTCGATATGGCACTTCCCCATCTAAGCTCCCAATCCAAATATCCCTTGCTCATACAAAGCTCGAATTTATTACATGGGCGAATTAGCAATCAGCCTCCCCCGCTCTTACCTGCCCTCTGCAGTGTCTTCACTGAGTGGGACTCGCCCAGCGTACCTCGACCTTCCCTCCGCTTCGCTTCGCCGTTCTTCCTCCCCACCGTAGCGTGGAAGGTTTGATTGATTAATCGGCTCCTGTCCATCCGGAAGAAGATCTGACAGCTCGATATTGCATACAAACTTTCTGGACCTACATGCGTAAATATTCCCAAATCCTACCATTTTACATATAAGAACTCAAATTCATCCCATAGGAATATGTCAAAGCAACAATCATCTCGTCCTTCATCTTCTCCTCCATCGCACTCTCCTCCGGCCCCCGAATCCGATCTGCCATCTCTTCATCCCCCCATTGCGACTTTATCGTCCTCTCGTCCTAGAAGATCTACTCACCCGCCGACTTCTTTCACGCATACATTTGCAGTGACGCCATTCCACCATTCTTCTATTCCACCTCCATCTCAACCTTCGCCTCCTCGTTCTCTCCAACCAACCATCACGGTGTCCCCTCTTCACCCTCCTCCTCCGCAACAACTTCAGTCGTTGCCTCAGCCGTCAGCTCAGTCGTCGCAACCAGAGAAGAAACCTCATCATCGAAAGCGCTCTCCCGGACATATCAAACGTCCTCAAAACGCCTTCTTCATCTTTCGTTCCGACTTTGTAAAGAAGAAAATCATCCCTCCGGACGTCGAGAGGAACCATAAAAACATCTCCACCATCGCAGGAATCGTCTGGAGAAAAATGACTCCCGAAGAAAAACATCCTTGGGAAGGACTCGCAATTATCGTTAGTATTTCTTTGGCTTCAGACGATGTTTGGTTATTAATTGCTGCACTCTTCGCTTTCAGGAATCCGACCGCCATAAAGCGATGTACCCTGGCTATCGCTACAGCGGAAGTGAGACGAACGCTCACCTCACGCCACTCGACCTAGCGCATCAGGCTCGTCCTTCTCGTCTTCCCCCTTCCTCTTCTGGCGCGGCTCGCGACGGGTCTTCAGCCGAAGAATCTACCTCACGTTCTTCGCGGGGTACCCGAGCTACTGGTCGTCCCCCCAAGAGACGCTCGGAGAAGTCTCGTACTCTCCCTGTCGAACGTGCCGAGGCTCATAGGAAGCGTCTTAATAATTTGGCAGATATGGTTACGGCGGGGGTGACGGGTCAGGCTTTGAGTAATGCGGTGCATTCGGGTATGCATCCTTCTATTGATATACCCTCCGCTGCTATTCGCCCATCTCTCCCTTCGCCTCTTCCTCCTCCACCTATCCCTGCCATCCCTTTCCCCACTCCCCCCATGACCGCTATCTCGACTTTACCTCCGACCGAGACTTCGTCTCCCTCTCGCCCGCAAGCTCCGCAGGGTATGTCGAGGTCGAGATCGTCGAGTGGGATACCTACCGAGGAGTATCACCGTGTGCAGGGTGAACGTCTTACTCCCCGTCGAGGACGTACCTTCCCTCCCGGTTTCATCCCTTCGGTGTTGACCCCTCCCACTCCCCAAGCTAATCGCTCTGGGTCCCCAACGTCTACTGGGTCGAGCGAAGACAATACTATCACTCTCCCCGGTGTCCCTTCGTTGCCTCCACCGGGTCCGCCTACTGCGTCGACCCCTTCGTCGACTTCGGGTTCGTCGTATTATGCCCGGTCTCCGACGATCACTATACCCCTTCATCGTCGTCAGAGTGAGGATGTGCCGACGTCGAGGCCGTTGAGAGCTACAGCATCTCTGCCTAGCGTTCATACCCAGCTCTCGCCTATATCGGCGCCGCCGATGTCTGCTACTCCTTCGTCGATCCCCTCGCCTATTCCTCCCGCTGGTCCGTCGACGAGTGTCGGGTATCATTATGCGCCGAACATGTACTCTAATGTTCAGCATCCGGCGGGCATCAACTATGCTTCCGGTCCGCTCGAACATATCAATGTTCCCGCCCCACCTCAGGCATATCTTTCCCCCCTCGAGATCACTCATATACCCTCTCACGAACAGCATCTTCATCCTCCAGGGACGGTGCTTAGTTCGACTCAGATGGTCCCTACGTTCGACCTCGTCGGTCGTTCATCTGTTCCGAGGTCCCATAACTCTGCAGAGAGGATCGACCCGGGCCCTTACCCTTACTCTCCGCCTGATAGTTTCCGTTCTCTTCCACAGCTATTCCATCTCCATCGTCCTTTCGTACCGCCTCATGCTCAACCTTATAACGCCACCTTCGTCCCAGCGCATAACCCCGGATATCATCCATCTCTCTCTCACTCTTCCTCGACTCACTCCATGCATCATGATCAACTGGGCACCCACCCTATGGACATCCCTTGGCCCCCGATTCTCCCGCCGTACACTCTTCAGGTTCCTCAACAAGCGATCCAAAATTACACTCAAGCCGTCGAACCCATCCAACCTCACATGCCTACTCTAGAACAAACATCGTCATCCGCGCCTTCTTCATTCAGTCTCCCATACAGCATGGATAACCCAGTCATCTCTCATCCCAGTTCTCAGTATACCCCCTCTCAACCACCTTCAACAGCTGCATCAAGCTCCTCTCTCAGCTTCCCGTCATCGTCTTCTGGGTACGCTCAGACGGACGAAGGTCATATGCCTCTCGACGACGCATATCCATTCTCATATTCGGCTGCTGGCATGTACCAATACCAGGGTGTGCCTCTCCCTCCCCCGACTGCCGAGTCGAGCGCTCAGGGAGCCTCCGCCGATAACGCTAGCCCTACTTACGGCTCGCAGCTTCCAGGAGGTTATCATCATTACGACGGTCAAGGATACTCTTCCTACATGGACACTTCTCGTCGCGATGATACACATTCCAACAATAACTAAGTTCTTTTCGCTTTCATTTGACTATGCTGTGTTTCTGCTTCTCTTGTCGAAAATATTCAGTGTCGTCGTGGATTTACTTCTCTTGGTATTTATCATCGTTGAAACATATTCTGTAAACACATAACGCTTCGATTTCATTCTCCTTCGCTTCCTCCGCTTTCCCTATCTGAACCAACCCCAGTTTTTTCTTAACTTACACGGACGAATGTACATGTACATAGAATACCAAATAAGAAAATCCGGGTTCACCCCCACTTCCTATATGTCAATGATCGCGTACATTTCAGAGCCAATTTAATGAACGATCAATCGATCTCCTAAGGATGCTTCCGGGCGCGGGTGCTAAACACATTTGAAAGACGAGAGTGCGACATGCTTCAGTTTCCGCGTCTTGTGCATTTTGTTTTGACAGGTCCATGTACCCTGTGACCGGCTGCTCGGCATTGGTCAGCCTGGGCCTGGCGACACCCGGGTGTCTGGCGTTCTGCTTGGAACTCTTTCTATTGTGTCAAAAACACCCGCGTCGGGCACCACGGGCGCCAGAGAGTCCGACTCGCTCTTGGCCATGGTCAGAATTTAATTGAGGGGCTCTTCATACAGATCTATGTTTGATGACGCTTCAGCGTATGTGCAGGCATTACATTAAACCAAACCCTCAATGCTGTCATTCTATGCGCATAAACAATATAGCCCTATATCCTCCACATTTACTACCAGTGTCTTTATTCTCCACATTCCCCTGGAATTTAGAGTTCGGGCCGCCACCACGGTCTCCCGGTCTTCGATCATCAGCTACCCCTGTGTTCCAGCATAGTCATACATCGTCCCGTTCTGGCAGTTGCAAGGGTTCGAGGTCAATGTCTCTGTCATCCTGCTAGCTCCAGCGCCTCATTGTGATGGCATGATATTATTTCTATAGGACAGCTGCCTTGTTTTTTGTCGTATTTGTAAGATGATCTCACCGTTGGGCATTTTCAATACACGGGACTCCTATTTATTGATCGTTCATTATCTAAGCAATTGAAGCTTCACGACGTCATCTCTCGGGATCCCGAGCCCTGGGGAAGATATATTTCTCCCCGAAAAGAGGTTCAGGAGAAGGCCGAGCATTTGAACTTTGCACTTTCGCGTGCCTTGGCCCAGATTTCATCAAGCTATTGAAATCTCCATTATTTCAATGGCGTGCTCTCTTGAAGAGGATGAGATTTACTACTCCTACCCTCACTCGACGATAAAGCACGTCCGGAGACGTCCCCTGGCATTTCATGCCGAATTCATCTTTGTCACCAACATGTCCGGCATACGGATATATCTCGCGGTTTCGAGACCTCCAACGGTCGTCATAGCCTGGATCCCTATACAAGTACGGATTTGGTTGTCTGCTATAGTCGGTTGCGAGGAGCGATCGCGAGCCTTGGAATGGAATAATATATCGATCTTGATCGAACGAGATATGCTTAGGCAAGCAAGAAGACTGAGTCATGCTCAGGGCTTCAGCGTCTGGATCTTGCCCTAAGACTGCGACTCGAGGGCGCCCCGCAGGAAATGTCCGATAACGAAAAGAAAAATCGTAAACAGGGCCTGAAGATGACTAGTGCTCGTCTTTCAACTTCCTCTAGACTTTGCGATGATTGGCGCTGGCTGTCAAGGCGAGGAAGACGGGAAATTAACTTCTTGCCTGTTTGGGGCCATCCAACCTAACTGGGCCGTTGCTTCTCAGGCAGAGCTTAACTCAAATTCCGCGTGCTCAAGGCCACTATCTCGATTCCGACGGAAAGAAGGCGCCTTAGTCACGCTTAGATAATCCGCAATGTTATCTGAGATATCCCGGTGAGTTATCACCCATTTATGGGCATGGAACATAACTATACCCTTATCCCCAGCTCCGATGCAGTCGTCCGAACCATAAAGGTACCCGGCCTCCGAAACTTTCCTCTAAGCGTGCTACCGTGGATTTTTTTACTCCGTGAATGCTATCCGCCGCTTGTACAACGACTGACTCGCCTGCTTCAGGAAGGTGAACCGAGGTCATAGCCTGGATATACTACCACCGAGACTTTGATCTGTGTCGCAGTGGCAAACAAAATGTCGAATTTTAACGCTGGACATTTTATTCGGGCGTGCCCGTGGCGCATGTGATCGTCATTGTCAGCGAGGAGTTCAGGAGCGATTGGCTTTTTCGAGCAGAATGGAGTCATGAAAGAGTCGTTCACCTGAGGCAATCTTAGTAGGGAATACCATTGATCAAATGAGGGTCGATAGTGCCAGTGGTGACGAGAAATTCAATACTGAGTGTGAGCCGATAATCGATATCCTAATTTAACCTCACGGCAGAGAGAAAGGAAGACCTTCATTCTCCGACATGGCGTCGGCGGTGTGAGCTAGTCCAGAATTTGACAGATCGTTGTTGGCATTGCCTTTGAGGCGCTCCATACTCTTGACATCTTCTTCACTTGCCGCTTTAGTGCAATACACATCGTTTGCTATGCTGGTTGACAGGTCTTCTTTCATGACCCTTTTTTGTTTTGATCCCGTTTGGTCTCGGACTGAAAATAATAATATCCCCCGGTAAGTTTGACAGCTCAGCGTGATGAGAAGAGAGTATACGCCACCAGGGAGGATCGAGTGGTCGGCTAACGTGTTTGTTCATCTTATGATAAACAAAGTTGGACATGATCCCGTTCCGATAGTCGGCTAGATTGGACGCGATTGTGGCGGAGGCACTTGGGACAGGTTGCATGCAGGTCATTTGTCTCCGCCGTGTTCGTTTGACTTTTCAGAGACTTCTTCGGCACTTCAAGGAAACGCCCTCCAGCGTCCGCGTTCACCACTGAGAACCGGCGGTACATGGAATAGAGAAAATCCGATAGCACCACCGGCATCTCTACGTCAGAGCCGATAGGTTGTCTCACAATGTTCTGTGTGATCTTTCCTCCGGATTTGCATCCTGTTCAGAAAAATTTCTCGCCTTCTCAGTATGGTTTCCACCTCGACAGAACCTATGTTGCATGTGGAAGAGCGAACAACACACGTAGCCAGTACACATACGGCCATGGTGCAATCTGCCGTGGTCTCCAGGGCACCAAAAAGTACAATGAAGACAACCCGAAGAGCCCGAGAAAAAACTTGAAGTGGATCACCAAGATAATACCTAGCATGTACTAGTAGCAACTTCAATGAATTGGATTCTGGGCGGCGTTATGTTTTATCAAGGTGGCACCGAAACTGCGATTATGTCCTAGAACGGAATCTAGAATTCTAGGTGTCATAGACAGGAGTCCACAACCACATACAGGAGACGCTCGCTTCCGTTCAAGGCTAAGATCAGTCGAATTTAGCTATAGTCTTCCGCAAGCCGCTCAACATCCGTCGTTTCACCCGGGCCGAGATACCCGTCATGTACCGGTATCCGGATAACCGTCCTCGCAGTCTCGCACATCCGCTTTCGTTGAGTTGATTCCCGAATACATGTCCAAGAAAGCCATTGGCGTTTGATTGTCACAGCATAGTATAAGATTTTGGCCCGCGCGCGATACTGGGCCTGCTGTCAAGAGACCGGAGCGAATACGTATTTTCGCAAATGAAAATCCTGAAGGTACATCGACCGGGCGGCCTTGATCGTGGTGTATGTGAAATGCAATAGCCGGGATGCCAGAGCGAGCTTGAGTAGAAACTTGGTGAAGTCGTCGAATTGCTTTCAAGACAGCGGAACACGCACCTGAGACGCTCGAAGACTGAGGAGGAGAAACGACGACATCCTCCAGCTTTTCTACACTCAGGCGGGAAGTTGTAACATGTGCCCTTGCCTGGCTGATGATACATCGATGAGCCGCTGCCGGTACTCGGATTGTCTGCATCCCATACCGGATGGTGATTCTGGGATGGGTAATTTATATCGCAATGTTAATTCAAACCCCTCTGGAGATCTGTCCAATGTGTTTGTGGTCCGAAAAGCTCTGAACTACCAGGTTTGCTCGCGAAGGAGTAACTGAACGCCTTCATAGAGAAAGCTGCTGACGGGATCAAGACGAGCACAGGTTGATAGCGCGAAGAGTGAGGGGGTCATGGCGTTATGAATTCCTGTTAACAGGCTGGATTTGGCAAGTTTCAGGGATCAGATACAAATAGGACGTACCTGGACTGAGAAACGTCCCAAAAACCCGTGAGCAAGTCTCATACTATCGAGAGCTGGATTGTAGCCCGACCAATGCATCGGCCGTCGTGCTGCCAAGTAGGATGGTGAGGCGTCTCCCGACGTTTCGTCTTCATATAATGAGGCCAATGTCTCCGCCAGACTCTAGGGAGTGACTTTGAACAGGACTGACGCCTGAGGCTCGGGTCCGGGATGCAACGTACGGAAAGAGCAAAGTTTTCTCAACTAGACGCCCACCGCACCCTCGCACGTCGTTCTTTGACCAGAACTGGCAGAAGACATCATCATCATCGCCGCCACCACCACCACCGCTGCTACCCTTGACCAGACACCGAGATGAAGCGGGCGGGCTCATCTCCACGCCCCAGGAAGACTTCTCACTCGGCTCATATTTGACAAGACTTTCACGAGCATGGATCCCTGCGATGCTTTGGGAGAATAAACTTGATGATGATGAAGCTGTAGCCATGGGGCCTAAAAGCTGTTGATTTACTGGCGGCACCAAAACTTTCACCCTCTGATTCGAGCCATCGCGGAAAGAACAGAGATGCGCAACATAGATATGATATACGTGCTCAATCAAAGCCTTCCACGTTTGGCTCTTTGGAAATCGTTTGTAAGTTGCCTGAAAAGTCATGTTCAATCTCATTTAGTCGTTCAGCTAGATCAAATCTTACATTATTAATATGTCTGCCTTGGATACTTCCTCAGCAACTTGCACTACTTCGGTGCTAATCGCACAAGAAGAAGTCCGGATCCACGGTTGGCTGAACGATGTTCCCAAGAAATCGATACATCGACTCGGATACGGTCATCAATTCGGTTCACTTCTTTTTCGATTTCTGGTTTCCAACCTTCGTGGCAGGATGGTGGGTCTACACATTGGGATGTATCGCTGAGAGTGTGTTGGACAGAGCCGGCAACCCCTTTGAGGTATTTTCAGGCTGCGAGAACAGGGAATCTAAAGCGATCTTCACCGCGAGAACAGCAGAATTCGATCGGAACGATGCCCTCTCTGCTTGGCAATTTTCTGACACTGGCAAACAATCGGTCTGGTCATTCTCTCCTCGATGAGAACATTATTGACTGTCTGAACAGATCTCAGACTCACTTGTTTCTATGCCGGCTCAACGATGCCACGGAATTGCCGTAGCAAGACCCCTGATATCTCAAAAGCGCGGCTTGTTCCTTTTGCCCGAGAGTATCTGCTCGTCGCTTTTCAACCTCATAACCGAATCGTATTCTATACCGCTCACTGTGTGGCATGGTCGGTAAATTGAATATAGATGCCCTTGCTGAATAGAGAATAAGGTCGGTGGCATTTACTTGTGGTGACGTTGAACATGGAGCGTGCTCTGTGGCGGACGACTTCGGACCTTCGGGCCAGAAGTTTGTCAACCGCCGTTCATCGGAGATTCATCACCCTAACCTGACTATTCGGGGTCTGTGCTTTCATTTCATTCTTTCCCAATAAGACAGCTCTCACATCACGTTGCAGGGAAAAAATCAATTTGACTGTCGCTATCTCATTTCTCTATCATATATCTGGAGAATGCTGTACGCGTGCAGGTGTTTGGAAGTGGTGAGAAATCCTCGAAAACTCTTACCCCCTACTTCTCATTGCGAAAGCACAAAATGTTTGCTGTAGCATATGAGGGGATGTTGATCAAGTTTCAGCGTTTCGTTTGACTCCTGTCCCCGATCCGGATAAATTTTCTTCTTGATGTTCGGGTAGCGCCTACCACTGTCTCGTCTTCCTTTCCACGCAGAAACCCGGGATACGCCTGACACGTGTACTCGCTACCCTCGTTCATCGATCTCTAGCGCCTTTGGCTCCTGAAAACATATCGTACTATTCGACGGAACTCTCGAAGTGTTCTTACCTGTCCGCCATTCAACCTGAAGCGAAGTAAAACCCAGATTTTCCTCTCCAAAACGCCATCTCTACGACCTCAAGAGCTGCAAAATTCATCCGAATTAGTCGACCCTTGTGGATGGCCCTGGAGACAGGATGATATCCATAGCCGCGCCGGATTGATCGCGCTTATATACTCGGTCCGGATGGTCAAGCAGCCTTGGGTTTCGTCGCTATGATTCATTTGAACTCTTCAGAAATACTTTTGGATCCATCGCAATTTGCTAAGTGCGCTGATAATTCTTTGAGCATTGTTTCGGAATTCTAAGGCAGTATTTGGCATGTATATAGCGATCCTCATACATGTAATAAATAAGTCTCTTATGTCTTCCTCCATGGAGATTCTTGTCTCGCGTGTCGTGCTGTTCCTGATTGCCGCCGTTCTCGTTCCAGACTTGAATTAGCGAGATGAGTCCCTCGTGTGACCGCAGGACCCACGCTGCCATGAGGATGGGCCTTCTTCTTCGAAGGAGATCGTTATAGAAAAAATGAGTGGTGGAAAAGGTTTACGCTAATTAAACGCTGCTCTTCCGCCTACACATCCGGACTTCGTTGACCATTCTCTTCTCCATGTCTCAATTGTCTAAACCGACTACCAGGCTCCAGAGCCTTCCAAGAGAGCTAATAATGCAGATTTTCTTGTCGCTCTCGAATAGGGACTCCAAAGCATTTCGAGTCGTACGCTTTCATCTTGAAGCATATACGGACAATTCTCGCTCACTCAGCTTCAGGCGTTAGGGGTATCCCTCAAGCATTGCGACTTGTCTATTGCATGTCTAAATGCTATCGAAGATGTTTCGACACGTCCCTACCTACCATTGGTTCCCTTACAGACGTTGTCCTGGGGAGATCGGCTCGAAAAGCTCAGACACCGGGAAGCCCTCTGGAATTCGCCAACCTATATTCCCAAAGCCACATGGGCTCCCCTTCCAGATGAGGTCTCTTTCGATAGTCTCGCGGACGTTGCGATCGAATCTATATTCACAACTGAAGCATGCAGCGCAAGAATTCACTTCATACTTTATGAAGTTGAATATACCGCTCATGCTTACGAGCTGGAATATACAGAGTCTGGCGCAGCTGCAGATCCTGTGACTATCAATCACCTCACCTTCCCCATTCCTATCATGACGGTGAAAACCATCAGAGCCGACCATGATGATGTACTGCTGGTGGTGGTATCAGTTGAGGACAGGTGCTGTCCTTATTCTTTTACCCTTTCGACTGTGCTGACACGAATCAGGGCACCCGGGTCGATTGGCTTCGAAGTCTACTGTCATGACAAGAAGACTGGAGATTTTTCTCAAACCGTGACGTCGAATCCCTTACCAGTCAGCGACACCCTACGAGAGCTATGGACGAGTGTTCCGTCGGACTTGTGGATCGGTGGTGAAGATTGGGCGCCCGCGATGCGGCTATGTGGATTCCTCATCGGGACGCTCTGGTTCCAACATCAGATCGATACGAATCCGATTTTGATTATTCAGAATTGGAAGACCGCAGAAACCATTACCGTGAGTCGACTTGTAACTCTGGAATATCCTACAGACAGTATTAATAATGAAATCGTCGTGAATTGTAGGAATTCATACCGCAAAACGTTACGGTCAAGATCGATGACTTCACTTTCCTTTCCACCCATGATATTGCGTTGCTTTGTCGTGACCCAAAACCGTGCATCCGCATTATCTCGACGGATCAGAAACTGTCTTTCATCTTGAACTTCCCTCGCACGCGTAGAGAGTTATGCTATCATCAGCTGCGATGTAGATCAGCGCCTGGACGAACTGGCTTCCCATGCGGACTCTTACTTATCGAAGTACCGATCACCATCGACGAGCACCCATATGAGATGTCGTTCATGATTGCATTGTCGACTTCGGCCCTCATGGCTTTGCTGGTTTCTGCGAGAGTCGATGCAGGAAGGACTGAGCGAGACAGTGGTCTGATCGTTATTGATTACCCCCGATGGGCCAAGATTGCCACCTTCTTCCAGACCGATAGTCCTGAACGCTGGTGCGTTGAGGCTTCGGGGAACAGACTATGTTTCTCTGAGCTGGAAGTCAACATCCGCCGTCGGAATGATCCAGATCCATATATTGTTGTGCTTGAATTTCTCCCTGGGTTGAAAGGACGCAGATCAAGAGTTGCGGTCATCGATAAGGAGAGAGAGTTTGGGGAATCCAGTTATCACGATCAGCCCCGCGACCGTATTGTACCCGAAGCTTACTTCAGCAGGTTGCAACTGCTGACACTTCTTGTTAACGGCGTTTACACATTCCTCCCGTACAACTGCCAGCGGTTCCCCTTATTCACAGACTTTTACAGAATCAGTTCGCTTCTGATGGATGATAATCGAATTTACATCTTCAATTATGCAGAGGTGCCAAATCCCAATATCTTGGAGGAAGATGATGTGCCACCTTCTGGTCGTTTGGTAAGTGCAATTTTATCGCACTCTTTAAGGTGACTCGCATTGATACTGATTCCCTCCATGGTAGCCCGGACCGTATATCGAACTCTGGGATTTTAGTGCTGATCCAGTAGCAAGAAGAGACCGACCTTTGGGCTGACGCATGTGAGACGATGTCAATGTCAACTTTACTATTGCTAAGAACCACGGTATAGAGCTATTTGTTATATATACCGCAAATGTAGCTCATACATACAACTTTGGATATTGAAAAGTGACCTCCACCGCTACAGCGGCAAAGACTGCATCCGTCTCAGATTATCCAATTCTGACTTCAGCTCTGCCCATCGAGATTGCCAAGGCCCCTGGCCAACCTGACTCGGCACCCAAGTGAACGTCCCGCTGAGGCTGAAGATTTGGGAGATGAATGTAGCTATCTGACCGATGTGAGCTCCTTCGCTGTCTATCACAGACGATAATACCTCCCAGCAGCGAAAGCGCCTCCCGAACCGAGCATCCGCACTTGGCGGAAGTGCCGGAGGAAGAGAGGCATTTACTGCAAGAGATAGGTTCCGCATATGAGCACAATTCTCGGCGAAGGGAGCAAGAGCAGCTATCGTGAGACGCATCCCGCTGTCTGGTTGAACGCGGGATTTACTCCAACTGAAATATAACACTTCCAACTTTGTCCAAGAAGTAGCGATCTCAAACATATCTTGATCACAAAAGCCATCCGGGAGGTCTTGGTAATCAAAGTGAACATGTCGTAATGCGGACAAGGAGAATAAAGGACGGAGTACCGCAACATCAATACGGAGCCGCATTTTAGGGCTGGCACGGAGCACCAGCTCTTTCAAGCGAGGGAAAGTATGCGCGATGAGTGAGAAACAGAGTCGAGGATTAGCGTTGGGTAAGAAACTCGGAATGTTGATGATAAATGAGTCGATGTTCAGGACTCCAGCGGATTCGGCTAGACTCTTTGTTAACGTCTCCAAGGGCATGCCGAGGTTGAGCTTCAGAAGGGATCGAAATGCATAGGGTTGGATTAGAAGTAGATGTTTATGCAGTGCATAATCGATCGCGACGGGCCCCGTGGTCTGGAATATTTTTGACAAAAAGGGCTTATCGGCGAGCGTGAGGAAGGCTCTGGAACTCAAGAGCTCGACGGGTAGTGCGACAGAGTCGAGATGTTCAAGATGCTGGATGCACTCTATCAACCGCTCCTCGACATCATCGCTAATGCGTCTCTCAGGACTGGTCCAAATCCCTGCCACCCGGAGTACCGATAAATTCGGTGCTCTCAACATTATCCCGGACAACATCGTAGATGTATCGTCCCAGTTCCATGCATCCAGATTCAGGATGCGCAGTCCGTCGCTCATGAAGAAGAGGGAATGGATCGTCTGAGGTGGACGTCTACGATTCGACCAATGAATCTCAGTGAGTCGTGGGAAAAGAGGTGACTGCGAGGGCAGTGAAGAACTGGCAGTGATGAATTGTTGCCAGGCGCTATCGGCAATGTATGGATTAGGGCCTTGAGGATTATAAGTAAGAGATCGGACGCGTTGGGACGCCCTGGAAAAGCGATCCCAATCTTCTAGCGTGGGATCACGGGAAAATATCTGGACGCAGAAACAGATCACTGATCAATGGAGGTACATGATTAAAGCAGGGTAAGGGGCTTACATATTCTCCGTTTTGGTTTAGCGTCAGAGGGGCTAAAATTCTGAGAAACTTTTGAAGCACTTTTATATTCCGACAGAGACCATCCATAGCAACGCCGTACACACTTCGACTGACGAGAGTGAGGTTCAGGATATCATCATGACGGCATGCGTCCACGACCAGAGCGACTAGTTCTGGGATAGACCAGAAACTGTGTTGAGTTCGGGTGTATACGATACGTGCTGCATTGTATGGTCCACAACTTGAACGGGTACCATTGTCGAAGATTCGCGGAAGACTTTGGATGCAGGATTGTACGCTTTGTTCAGTGAACAAGGTGCGTGGCTTTACAAGCCAGTATGCAGTACGCTGGGAGAAGTGAAGCCATCCATAGATGCCCTGTTGCACACGACTAGTAGTAGCTGCACCAAGGCTGCGGCGGAGTATGAGCGCGCCAGACGCCCTGAGATGAAGTCACTAAGAAGCTGTCGTTGCTACAGTGATGTGGCACTGTCAGTTGAACTGCAGTGCGGGACAATAAATTAAGAACACTGAGCGAGTGTATGAGGTGTGTAAAATTACTAGTAATGAGGGTCAAGGATTTTGAGTGTAAAAGTTAAAAACTACGCCGAAGGGGAATCGAACCCCTACCACTTGCTTGGAAGGCAAGTATGATAACCATTTCACCATCGGCGTACACTTGGCGAGTAACAAAATTGTAGATATATAATAAGCAACAGACACATTGGCACTCACTGCACTCAGAGGTATAGTAGCCAGAGCTCGGGATACCCCTGATTTGATGCTGTACGACGCCGTACTCGGAGATCAAGGAGTTTTTGAAGTGCACCGCGTGGGAATACGTCTGAGTACGCGAAAAAGTCAGAGATACAGACATGTCTGAGTATTACGAATGTCCAGACCTCAGAGCCCGTCGGCCTTTTAGCACAGTTCTGAGCTACTGCTAGGTGTTCTGGCCTCTCTGAATATATCTCAGTAAATAAATAATTGACATCTGAGCAAGGATGGCCCGGGAGCGCTCAGAGTACCTCGGACTTTTGCTCGTACTCCGAGCAGCTCGGAGACCCCGGACACTGATAAGACTCGTTGGCTCCGGATTCCTCTGAGGTGCTACACAACTTCCCGGTACTCAGACATCTGAGTGACTACACAACTCGGACACCGAAATCGTTCATATCCAGTGGTACTCTGACGTACACCGAGTCCGAGTACTAATAGTCTAAGTGCAGTGACTGTTTTCGGATCCGCAACTGACTCCAGCCTGTCAATCAGGTAACTCATTGCATGCTTGTTCGACTTGTGAGCAAGACATCATCACAACTCATTCCTACCCGCTTTATCTCCTCGTCAAGAAGAGTATGTGTTTTTTTTCATATAGCACGAGTTACCACCGTCGGAAAGTCGCACCTGCTGACACGATAAACTTCCAGTTTCCAAACCCGAAAATGGGCAAGAACAACAAGAAGAAACCCCAGGCGCCGAATGAACAGCATCTCATCCTGCCAGTTCACTCCTCAGCAGTCGGACTTGGTGAAACATCAGGGTCACCTCCTGCGATCCCCATTGTGGACACCCACACTCACGTTTTGTCAACGTTCTCGGCGTACAGAACGAAATATCCAGACGGTCAATACAATACGATCTCGGAATTCGTCAGAGCACTATATCATGATTCCGCGGTATCAAATGGGGGTGTGCATCCAGTTGAGGCGATCGTGGATGTGTGGTGTGAGGCTCCTGAGCTCAGAGAATGGAGAACCCTTGCCGATTCTGCTCTGACAGAGGAGATGAGAGAGAAAGAATGGTCTGGGATACAGTACCACTTCGTCATGGGTTTGTCCTTCATTTATCTCCCAATATATCGCTAATATGAGCAACAGGCGTGCATCCGTGAGCCCGCCCCATGTTGCTTCAACATCTGACTTTGAGCATTGACATTGTCTACCAAGTCACAATGCAAAAGACTACACGGACGAAGTAGAAAACGAAATGTGAGTCGGCGTCTGCCACCCCATCGCCCTCCTTATGAAGGATTTAATTCACGGTGCAGACTCGAAGCCATGGCTCATCCTCGCTGTGTCGGATGGGGCGAGATGGGACTAGACTATCATTATACCCTTTCTCCCAAAGAGACACAACAAGAAGTCCTTGTGCGGCAACTGCGCCACGCTGTTCGTCTCGGAAAGCCTCTCACTATACATACTCGGGAGGCGGATGCAGACATAGAAAGGATATTGAAAGCTGAAGTCCCAAAGGATCACAAGGTACGTTGTCCGCTGCTGCTACTGAGATAAAGTCTGATCCTGATGACAATCACAGATCCACGTCCACTGTTTCACCGATTCCCCAGAACTCGCGACGAGTCTCCTTGACCACTTCCCGAATTTGTACATCGGCATTACAGGTACGTGGAACTGCGCTCTACGCTCGCAATAGTCCATCCTGACACATCTATTTTCATAGGAGTCATCACCTATGCTACGAACTTCAACACCTCGGCGGTAATCCGTCACTTAGCTGCCGATCCCTCCAAACCGTTGCGCATCCTCCTCGAGACAGACGCGCCTTACATGACGCCGTCAAATCTCTATCCTTCCCTCTCGAGTGAGGTCAAGGGTCGGTTACCCTTTTGTCATACGGCTATGATTCCGTGGACCGCCGAGTTTGTCGCTGGTGTTGCCGGAGATGCTTGGGATACGGAGAGGGTGATGAGAGAGTCGCGGAAGAATGCTAGAGATATGTACGGCGTGTAGACACCATTTAGACGGATCTCAGACAACTTCTGGGAGTCAACCCGCGGACCGTGTCCTTCTTCAGTCGGTGTACGCGGACGGTTTCGCAAATTGTGATTGATTAGAGTCCTGCGGTTTCAAGAAGTTCAAAGCAGGTGCATACGGGTTACATACGGATAAGAGTACGGATACATATACAGAGGCGTACACGTACAGCAAAGAGGATAGAGGAGTACAAAATAAGAAAACGACGGACGTGATGCATCCAGTACATCACTATGTGCAGCGCAGTGTCCATTAGTGAAAGATCGATGTCCTAAGTAGCGATTGGCACTGGCTTAGCACTCTGCCTCAAACCGGCGACGATCCGAGAAGGACATGACGGGCCTGTGAATCGTCTGGCTTGACCCTCGGAAACGGAGCGATCATATACGTCGGAGTATCAGACTTGTCCGACTTGTCTGAGCTCAGGGAGGGCGAGTCGAATTCTCTGATAGGCTGCAGAGTGATAATGTCACGAGGTGATCCGCCATAATGAGAAGGTGGTTGCACGGAGAGACTTGATCCAGCACGAGGGGGCAAGTTCTTCGTGTTGATCTTATTCAGCGACCGACGAGCGTTGAGGCTGAATGAGCATCGTTAGCTAGAATAAATGAGAGGGCGTCATAGGGCTTACGATGCGAACAGGGATCCAGCATAAGCTATGTCAAAGTAACATCAGCAAAGAAGGAAATGAAAGAGAGCGGGGCAGGATACATTTTGCGATGAGGGAATGAACAGTTACATAGTAGAATGAGTCTGGAGCAACCAAGAACTGAAGTTGGATTAGCGTCGACTTCCAGCTCGTGTAGATCCCAGACTGACCACGACAAGCTCGCAACATGCTAAAATGCTGTATCTCAACGTAAGTAAACGATAATGGACATGGGCCGATCAAGACTGACCAGGTCAAAAGGCCTTGATTAAAGATAATGATAGATAAGCGATTTATGAGTGTTTCCGTGCTGAGTGCGCCCCCTCAGTATGTCATTCGAGCGGTGACTCGGACGAGTAAAACGCACGCAATGAATCGGGTGTTTGATCGTCGAAGGTAATAGATCTGAGAGATCGTGATACACACATCGCTGGTAATCGCGCTGACGATGTGCATGATAACGACTGTCTGAGACAAAATTAGTCCATGGAAAGGACGTTAATTGAAGAGGCGTGATCTACCTTATAGTTAAATATATCTCCCCAGGCTTTGTGTTGGAAACTGAAGAACGTGAAGGCTGGATGTCCGAGGTGAGGCTTATGTAATCAAATTCGTCGAACGACTGACCGATGGCCCAAGCTGAGAAATTCAAGGTCAACGCCACGTGTCTGCTGGATCAAAACTAGAGCTCACAGAATGTGAACAATGCCAAGATAACCTTGAAGGCATCGACGGAATGAGAAAGCGACAAGGGTCATGTGAATGAACTCACGATCAAGACTGCGGTAAGCCAGCCGTATGGTTTGACTGAAGGTAGGCGAGAAGGTTAATCGTGATCATGCTGAGAACTGCTACACATACAGCGCCGGACCCGATCTGCGAAGAACCTGACATCCGGAATCAGTGCGACGTTCATTCATCTCAAGGACTAGCACGATACGTTTGAACAATTAATGTCACAACACCCTGATATTGTATTAGTATCTGCATTGTGAAACTCGAAAAGGCAGCGTACAGTTATTACGACATCAAGCTAACGAACGATAAGCGACCTGTGATATAGAGTATGAAGTCAACTCACATAGAGACTCCTAGAACACAGTCAGATAAATTGATACCGCCAGAGAGTATCCCAATTACGCACCAAACGCCGTCCGACAGAACTGTAGGGTTGAAGAAATTGAGGACGAAGTAATAATATACGGCATGCCCTAACAGTCCGGCTTGGATTACGTCGAATAGCCTGGACAGAATGAGGACGTATAACGGCTCTATGAACGCAGTATATACCAGGTAGCAAAGACCTGGTAGAAGGTGAATGAGTGAGAGCGGAAGTTCAAGCATTCACGTACGGTGATCTTCAAACGTCTAGGATCGCCGGGATATTGGCTGAAATAATATATGACTTGCGAAGTGTTGATCCCAGACAAGCTGTGATCGAGACTAATGAGTGCTGTTCCATCAGTGATGGGAGACGCGGAGATCACAATGTTGAGATGATAACGCCGATCAAGATGGCGCCGTATGTTTGAGGGAAGGCAGACGGACTAGACATGTTGGGAAGGGATCATGAGATGGTCAGACGAACAAGAGGACTGAAGTGCCACAACAAGCGAACAGTTGTGCCTCCACTTCAAGCACTGTATAAGTATGCGGGATGCAATCGAGCCACATAGCGACAACCGGCCCACGGGGACTCAATGAACCGATGGAACCAAAGCAGAAAGTGATCGAAAGCTAAAATTGACATGTCGGACAGACCAGATAGGATAACAGTTGTTGAACCATAGAACATTCCGAGAATCGGAGCACGTGTGATTGGATAACGTTGTCCCATGCCGTTTGGAAAAGTTTGCGCTTTCGCTTCACTCTAGCGCAAATCCGGCGTAATCTGCCTTCCAATGCGTAGGCGTAGGTCTACTAATTCTTAGCGAGCGTGCAAACTGACGTCGGAGAGCTGAAGACCGGATTCCACTAAGGGACGGACGACAAATTTGCTTGGTCGAGTGGACCACGCGACAGATTTGCGTTGGTCCTGAAAATCACGCGCTCCAGGGTGGAGAAGTACGAAGATGCCAGCATCATGGAAAGGTACAGTTTATTCGGCTCGGAGTGTTTCAAGTACAGTGGATGTACCTGGTTGTGCTGCGGCGTACGGCATTGGAATTGGGATCGACAGCAGACTATTCATGTGGCTGGTCTCTCGTAGATGCCAGGTGTGACATCACGTAACCTCCGTCCCCACACCTCCGTAAAAGGAAATGTGTACGGGGAAGATAATCTTTTCACCGGAAAATCATCCTTTAGAGGCAACTCGCTAGCGACAGATTCCGCGCATGGGATCTGGTCGGTCATGGCCATGCACGACGGGTAGAATGTGCAGCAATCGATCGCGCTGTCTGGAGGCTGACTCTGAACGCGTTATCTCAGATAAGACCCAAGATCGTATGTGACTTTCTGAGCCCCATCCCGTCGACGTCAGCCCAGCTGTCTTGGAGTAGACGACTTCTTGATCTGATGGATATCGTCAGCAACGATGGGAGCTAGAAGAGAACCAAGAACGACGCACATGCCGTCCGCGAATACAGCGAGAGGGCGCTCCCAAGTCTCCCATGCCATCGCATGACCAACCCTCTTTGAGCGACCACTACTACGCATTCGTCTTCATCCAGAACGATCCGCCTGCGAAAGTCATAGCTCTGAGCGGCTATGCTGCACTTGCGTGACCGACGCCAGTGGCCATCATCAAAAATAGAACCATGCTTGTAACCTGAACGAATCTGATGAGTCCGGACTCGCTGACTGCTTCACGATGCTCGGAGTCCTTGCTCGCACTTGTCCGAGAATCCTTAGCCGAAGATCTGCGTCGCCCGGGATGGAATTCATGACGTCCCGTTGCGTTTCGGACGTGAGGAGAAGAGAAAGGATCTCCGTCGAACGGCGAGGAGAAGGGAGCCTGTCGGGGATGGCTGTGGCTGTGCGACCATTGCGCACGTCGTCTTGGATGCTGCCATGCATGTCTAGACGTTTCAGAGCCGCGTCTGTAAGAATACTCGTATTCCCATGTGTGTTCGTGAGAGTGGTTGGAGGCTGGCGAATGCGTTCTATCTGCTAACGTGCGATCATATGCTCTTCTGTTATCAGAGTGAGTTCAGGTGTATCATGCCACAGATCAGATTAATCGCACCTCTGTCGTTCGTCGCCTAGCACCGAATAAGCTTCGGTGATTTTCTGGAATTTGGATTTCGCTGCGGGGTCGTTCGGATGCGTATCAGGATGAAGTTCCTTGCTTAACTGTTTCAAAAAGTATGAAGTCAGAAAGCTAGTAGATCAGAAACCAGTACGGCACATACTGTATAGAACTTGGATTTTATCTGCGCTCTAGAGGCGTCGCGAGGGATCGCCAGCGTATCATAGTGTGTAGCAAGCCGACATGCAGAGCTTGAAAACCATCGAGAACGAGGAAGAAAATTCATAGCAGCTCTAGAGCGTCTGGATGTCTATGCCACAGACACGGAGACCCAGCGCCGACTGCAGGCGCACCGATGATGAGGCAGAAACTTGAAGGCGGGAGAACGGATTTGGGTCGGACTTCGGAACTCGGCTGGCGCTTGCGTCATTCGTGCAAGTAAAAGAAAATCAATTATAGAAAATTATTGACATTGCTAGTAGACCAGCAACATGGGCGATATCGTAGATTAAGATGCTGTAGTAGTCTTCAATGTATCACATAAAGATAGCGCACGATAGGCAGCGGGCAGATTGGATCGTCCGACATGCTCGCTGAAAGGCAAGGTTCAATCAGCCAATAGTGAAAGTCGAGAGAGATGTGCCACGCACCAAAGGCTTTTAATCTAGGAGCGCGATCGGACCTATCTCGCGGAGTCTTTGGTTCTGTTCTTTTAACTTTTTCTGATTTGCTCGCAATTTTCGATTCTCTGACTCCAACTTATTGTTCTTGGTCTCCATCTCGTCTAGTGTTGACCTCAAACCGGCGACAAGCATCGACCAGCTCATGTTGTTCAAGATCCACATGCTCACCGTGTTATCAGTGGCATTCCAGAGGACGTCCATCGCAGTCGAATAATCATCCTCTTCGTCGCCAGGGGCAACGCCCCACTTAATCTTGCACCCGGCAGGCAAAATATAGCTGAAGAACATCACCTCCTGCGAGACGGTCCCGCCGGCTGAACATCCCAAATCCAAATCGGTGAGGCCGGGCTCGAACTTCGGCTGAGTGAATAAGGACGAGCCTGTGACGTCGACCCGAGCATCGAGATGTAGACCGAGAAACTTGATGTTCTTGCATCTCGTGAAGATACGCACGGCGTCCAATGTGAGGTGTGAATGAGCTCTGAGATATTTGGGCCTCGGATTCAATTCGAAATGCTCTAGATCGGGCCATCGATCGGGGATATCTTCGAGATCATGGTTCCAAACGCACAGCGGACGGCTGTAGCTGAGCGTGAACGATTTGATATGCCGCAGATCAAGCGCGGGCCTGAAAAGATCGGCAGTAGCTTCAGTAGCTTCGTCCGCTGCATCGTCGGCGGCTAAATCAAGCTCGAGCCCCAGCGAATCTCGCACGGTGAGGGATAGAGAGGTAAGGAGGGAGAACGATGTAGAGGCTATCTTGAAGAAAGTGGCCATGCTCTCCTGTGATTCGATATCGAGCGTGCGGACGCTGAGACCCTCGAGCTTAGCGGGAGCACGAGCCGATTCCAATGCCGGCAGGACATTGGATAATGAGAGGTCGACATGGAGCTGCCGCAAAGCAGGGAAGGCACCCTGCTCGAATGAAAGTTCATACGAAGCGACTTCTTCGGGGTCAGATCCCATCTGTCCCTCGTGATCGTCGTATGAACAGTGAATTTCGCGCAGATAACGCTTCTCGGAAAGAGTTGCCATGACCTGTTCAGTATACCAGAACCGCGGCAACGCGATCTCTTCCAACCTTGTCAGGCCTTCCAACGCAGTGTACAGTGACTCTTCGACCTCCTCCACAGGGATGGAGGAGTGAAGGATCAGACCCTCTAGGTTCGGAACGAGACTCAAAATGTCCTCAAGCACCTCGCCGTCAAGAACGGGACCGATGGCCAAGCTGATCATATTTTCGTGCAGGAACATCTTGGAAAATTTGAGCAATTGTGAGTTGTGTCCGGGCGACGTCATCCAGGCTAGATGAGTTAAGTTGGGAAGGATGGGTCGTGGAAAAAGTTGTTGGAGCCTGGTGAAAGATTGGCGAGCAATCCTCGTCGTGAATACAGGGGCTTCGACGTCCTCTTCCATATACGCTATCCGACGGACACGATTCGCGTGTGGCACGAAATGCTTCACATCGGCCTCAGTGGGAGGATGAGCGAATACCTAAGTGGCACCGTTAATATTTCTGAAACAGATGTAGTCTGTTTCATACGTAATGTACCTTCACTTTTTGCCCCACTTCGTTGTGCTGATTTTTCACTTTGCGCACGACTAGAGGAGACAGCACCGCCAAGAGAGAATCCAAACGCGGCACGTTGCGCCACAGTTGGTCATTGGCATATTTCGATAATGATTTGCAGACCAATGCACAGTTGTACAATGCGTCACAGTCCAAAAGTTCGAGGATGGGCAGGATGACGAGAACAGGTAAATCGAGCAAGTTCTTCATCCCGACCACTGGCGAGTCATGCACCTTGAAAAGCTCTGTGTCAGCTCAGCACTTTCAACGAAGCTTCAAGCCGTTGCGCACGACTCGTGCGTCAGGCGAGTGCAAAGGTCTCGAACGTCAGGTCCGAGTCCTCTGGCAGGATGTAGTCACGGTCACGATGCGTCACGCGAATTTAAGGTGAGCTTACGTCAGCCAGGTTCCCCTGTCGCCGTCATAAGCGCAAATTTGACCTTTTCGCGGCAGTCTCAGGCCCTGATGTGTCCTCCTGAGAACGAGCGCCGTTCTATCTCGACTCCTATGGATACAAGAATATCCATGGCGGAATTGGACCCCCCTTAGACCTCCGCAGATCTTTACCACAACCTTGTACCATCATAACAGGATTCTGGACATGGCTAAAGCACCAGCTTCTCAAAGTCTTCAGGTCGACACCTCGATACTGATTTTCGAAAATCCTGGTTATCATGATGCTTCCATCATGAACTCCGAGGAAGGACCTATTTCCGAATTGCAGTCTCGAACACCATCTCCTACATCTTTCATCGATTTCGATTCCGACGAAGAAGACGATGAAGACTCGGATGATAATATGTTATCATCTAGTTCGGTTTTCAAATGGAGGATGCCACCTCGGATGGAGCTAGAGTTCCAGAGTGCAGCGAACGAGCTTCCGGTGGATATGGCTGATGAAGATCTTTTCCAATCGGAATCGCTAGGCTTTCCTGGAGATGACCAACTTGGATACTTCGAAGAGTTACATTTGGAGGATCCTTTCACCGTCACCGAAGTTGTGGACCACGCATCGTTGGGCGCGACTATGGATGCGGCTGAAGGCGAAGCGTCTTCGAGGAGCTCGATCGTCGAGCCCTCCAGCCTCCATCCGCGCGACGATGAGACCTCCCAAGTTCAGTTTCAAACCGACAAGGCAACGGACCCATTATCCAGCGACAGTGGGCTCTCTTCTCACTGAGGGCGTATCCGCTCTCAGTGCCTCTCAACCCATGGCTCAATGATCGTACCTCCCTTCGTCATAGCTCCCCTGGTATCTCTACCTCGCTTATCAATCCTATTCCATTTCTTGCCGTCGCCCTCGCAACCCCTAAACCCACGTCGCCCCTGAGTGCCTGAAGTCGAACGCGCCGCACTGCCGCGTTATATGAATGGCTATTACCCGCCAGGTTGACTTGGCTTGGCGCGCTCAGCTTCATTTTGAATCCAGTCCCCCACCATAAGAGCACTGATGTCAGCCAGTGCCCCCCGTTTAGACGCATTGCCCAACCCAGAACCCCTATCTTCCAACGTAAAGCACAGGCCCATGGACTCCGATGCATCTCAGTCGCCGAACGTATTCGAGTCAGCCAGCGTTGAAGTGGGGATTCTGATACTTGCTATCTTAGGTGAGTGCTTACCTCTTGTGTGAAAGCCTTGATACCCATCATTCATTACATTAGGCTTATTGATACTATCGTATATCGAGCACAGCAAGGCAGCTTCCCCCGAACCTCCAGAAAGCAACGTTGCTCCATCCGCACGGTCTTCAGATGGGCGGTCGAAGTCACACTCGTCCTCACTTCTCAGCTCATCGCATCCTGCCTCTTCTTCGTCCGCTTCTCAACTCCCCGTGTCATCCTTTGGCGACGCCGGAGCACAATCATGGACATCAGGGAGACAAACCGCATCCTCTCCTCCCTCACAAAATATGTCAAGTGATTTCCCAGAAGTTACGCTATCCGAAGATGACTTAGCCGTCCTCCATGAACCTGTGATTGGGAAACTGATCGACATCAATGACTCCGTCATCGACTCGTTATACGAGAAAATACCCAGTTCGACGCCTACGAGTCATTCGTTGCGTGATTGGTTCTTCTCTGTCGGGAGGCAGACTAGGATGCCGCCTCGCAAAGTTCTGCAGGCCAGGCACGCGATGGAGAGTCTGCCGATGCTCAGGGAAGACGGAGAGCTCGATACGGGAGATGATCAGAAGGTCGCGTCTGCATGAACATTCGTGGTGTACGATGAGGATACACTTCGCAGACTCCCTGCCGTATTGGTCGTTTGAGAATCGTAATCTGGCTGCCTGATGACGTAATATCCTACCACCAGACTCCCCATCCGCTGTCATAGCGAGTGCGTGTGTCGGCCATCGTTCGAAAAGGTTCCCGCTTTCGATGCGTCATAGAGAAATATGCTTTCCTTTGGACGACTGTAGCACCAGACACTCGGAGCTGCTACACGAGCTTTGAGCACGACATGAGAGACATGTGCAGCCGATTAAGCTGGCATATGAATCACAGAGAGCCGGTGGTGCGCTTCAAGTTACGGATGATCTAGCACTACCTGTCGGAGCAATGTACGTCCGAGAGCTCGATGGGACGTCCTTCGCGCTGGTGCCAGCAAGACTGGAATCACAAAATAGAACATTGTTTTTGAATCAGTCATCTGGATCGATCTGATCAGTGGATGCACTGGATAAATTATTACAAAGTTGAAAGAATCGCGTACAATAAATTCCGCCACTACTTTTGATGGGAGTAGGAAGCCAGGGGTTTGTTCGCCGTTGCCGCCACGTTGCCTGCCATGGCAGCTGCAAGCGCTTAAGCAGGGGATATCAATAAGCGCCGACACGACCTACCTCCGAGTCGAGCTCAACTTCAAGGCCTTCAAGGTAGCTCTTTCTACTACTCCTTTAAGTCACGACTACACAAATTTCATGCTTCTGAATACGCCAAACGAACTATGACTTCTTGGTTTCTCCTTTCTTCTGTTAGAAAGGGATGTACACGCTGGTCCTGCAGACTCCTGCTGGTCCTCGCTGAAGCCAACTGGCAGCTGGCACCATTTCCTGGACTCATTATATCAACATCTCTGCATGCGCCGCGCTTCCGAATTCAAATGATCTTCAATAGATCTTGTCTTGTCACGTATACAAGGTGAACATCCGTTCCTCCGGAAGATACTGCAACTCGCATGTGACAGACTACAGACTTTACGAATTATTGTACATCAGTCTCATCAACTACCCATTATGTCGCTCCCTACAAATTTCAGCCAAGCAAGACATCGTTGGCTGACCAAGGAGCTACATTCTGCGAGCCCAGGTACCACGAATGGGCCAGAAAAACTTTCTCGGTGTGCCGCTGATCTCTTGATCAGCTTTGGATGTCCAGTCACCAATGGTCTCGGGCGCGATTCCTCTGGCAAGGAGGGCGGGTTTTATGGCTCGATGTATATCCTTTAGCATCCTCGTCAACCCAGAGTCCAATACTCCGAATATGGCTCCACGTACCCAGAAATTGATGAAGCTCATTTTTCCGATTTCGGGTCCTTCAACTGGGTCACCTCCATCCCACCCCATAGGCATGTAGAAGATCTTATTCTGGACAGAGTCTTTGTCGATCCTATCGTCCTCAATAAGGCGGCTTCTGATGTGTTCGCCTTCGGTTATATCTCCGTCATCTGTTCTGTCGAACACCTCTTTCCAAAAGCGTGAGCCCCATGAGCGTTGGGAGTTGTCAGAATCGATGCCATCCTTCGCCGGCCGCAGAGGCTCTCTATTCTCGTCGGTAAAACACTCGTCGTGATCCAGTATCACGATAATACCCCCTGAAGAAAATATCAGCCTTGTGTGTTATCCATTGTAATGGTCTTACCCGGTCGTAAACAGCTAACCGCCTCCTTGAGGGCTGCTTCTTTGACTTCTTTGCCTTTAATCTGTTCAAATCTATTAGAGACTTCAAGGAGCGAAAGCCAGCAGTGCTGACATGCAACATCACAAGACGGAGGTGCACCAGATCAAATTGACCATATAAGGGTTGCAAGCCACGGGTGAGGTCGCCGGTGAGAAAGCTTCAATTTTCTTGTAAGTTTTTGCCTCGACAATGATCACAGACTGAGCTTACGTGCAATTGTTGGGTAGCGCGCTGTGTCGAAGGCTCAATGTGGAGTCGCCGCTGATTTTCAAACAGAGAAGACTTACGGGGGTTGCGATTCCACAAGGTCAAACCCTACCACTTTGGCGTGAGGGAATCTCTCGGCCATCTCAATAGACCTTCGAAACCACGCTAATTAATCTCCATCCTTTCCTGAGATGATATCTTTACGTACCAAATGCCAGACCCACGACCAAGATCAAGAATAGCCGGCTGATATCCTTCCCTTTCTCTCAGGAGATCGTCGAGCATTTGCTCAGAGAACGGCACAGGGCCTTTCATCAACTTCAGCCAGATTCGATGTTGTAGGTCCAGTCTCTAGGAAATAGTTCGTACTTGATCGTGCTGAGAAGTTCGTTGCTTACATTGAACTCTGCAGGATCAGCCGGCAACTGGTAGACCTCCGAAAGCGTATTCATCCCTCTTCCGTGAAGATCTCTCAAAGGCTTCGGCGTGATCGGGTCGGAAGACATCTCCTGAACTCAGAGAAGACTGCAGAAGAGAAGAGTCGAATGCGTGAAATCTTTGACGATGGTCCGCTTTTCTTATACAACTACGTACACGGTCGTAGACCAAATGCCGTGTCGGAACATGGACGCTAGTCCGCATAATCGTCATGTCTCAATCGCAACCATGGCTCAATCATGTCAATGTCGCAATCGCATCACTGTCGCAAGCGCAATAATGTCTCCATCGCAACATCGCAACATCGAGGGGGCCCAAGAGCGGAGCTTTCGGGCCACTGAAAGCTAATTTCAATGTAGTAAGAGAATAGTAGCTTCGTTCCGAGCCTTCTCATCCCCTCCTATCGATCATGGGAATCGGATGAGGATTTTTCATCATTATGGTTTTCCGGCGCAAGTTGAACGCCAGAGACAGATGTCTTGGTGATAGCTTTGTTTACATTACAAGCCATGCATCTGATACCTGCCGCGTACATCGAGGCAGGGTGTTTGCACGATCAAGCGATGATAAAATCACGATCATTACTCGGTGACGCCATGTTGAAAGCTGAATCCCCATTTCCCCGCCTACGGGTCATTCGTGGAGTGATTTGCTGTTCTTGGCGGGGATGCAGATTAGGATGCCAGAAGGATGCTGCGCAGCTGGAGAGTTTGCCGATGCTCGTGGATGATGGAGCTCAATGGAGGGCCGAATACGGGAGATGATCATAAGATCACTTGTACGTAATACTGCCCGCTATGCAAGGAAAGTTACTTGTACACTAGTACTTTGCAGATCTCGCTACACTATGTTCGCAAGTTCTTGTTGTTGTTGTTAATGATGACGTAATATTCTGTTAGTAACGTCCCGCATCCGCATGTACAGCGATAGCGACAAAGGAAAACATACTCTTTCATGAGAGAATTTTTTGCCTCTAGAAGTGCGCATGATGGCAACAAGATTTTATCATAAGAAGCCGGCGTCAGCATCTGTTCGAAATAATTCGCAATTTGGATAACAATAGGCGCCCGTACGCCGGCGCTTGCCAGTGCACGGACCACTTCAGGCTCGCTCTTTTGAGTTGCACTCTCCTCTGCAGAGACACTACTAGTGCATGAGCTTCAATCCGTACTCTCATGTTCTAATCCCAAGTATGGGTTATCTCCGCTCCTTTTATCCTGTCAAAAGTGATGGACACGCCGGTCCTTGCTGGCCCTCTGCTCGTGCTACTTTCTGAGGTCATCTTATCCACATCTCTTCAGGCCCGAGGTACGGAACAATTTTATCAGTGAGTCTTCTCGTCTTGTCACGTAAATATAACCAGAAGGTACACATCCTTTCTCTGCTAGACGATACTGCTATCCCTATCAGGCTAGACGAAGACCTATAATACCTCAGCCTCATCGATCACTTATGATCTCGCTCCTCACAAATACTCACCTAAGCAAGACATCCTTTGTTGGCCGAGAAGCTACAATCTGCGAGCCCAAGTACCGCGAATGGCCGCGAAAAGCTTTTTCGGTGTTCCGCTGAGCTCTTGATCAGCTTTGGATGTCCAATCATCAATAATCTCGGACGAGATTCCTCTAGCAAGGAGGGCAGGCTTTATAGCCCGAGCTAAATCCTTGGACATCCCCGTCAACCTAGAGTCTAGTACTTCGAAGAGGTCTCCACGTACCCAGAAATTAATGAAGCCCATTTTTCCAATCTCGGCTCCTTCGATAGGATCACCTCCGTCCCACCCAATAGGCATATAGAAGATCTCATGTTGAATCGAGCCTTTGTCAATCCTTACGTCCTCAGCAAGGCAGCTTCTGATGTGTTCGCCTTCCGTTACATCACCGTCATCTGTTCTTTCGAACACCTCTCTCCAGAAGCGTGTGCCCCATGAGCGTTCAGAGTTATCAGCATCGATGTCATCCTTCGCAGGTCGCAAGGGTTGTTTGTCCTCGTCGAGGAAACACTCATCGTAATCCAGTATCACAATGATACCCCCTGAATAAGACATCAAAGTCGTGTACTACCTATTTGTGTTGCCTTACCTGGTCGCAAACATCCAACCGCTTCCTTGAGGGCAGCTTTTTTAGCTTCTATGCCTTTAATCTGTTCAGCCCTATTAGAGACTTCAAGGAGAGAAATCCGGTAGCGCTGACATGCAACATCACAAGACGGAGGTGCACCAGATTGAATTGTTCATATAGAGGTTGCAGGCCACGGGTTAGGTCGCCAGTGGAAAAGCTTCCTTGCTCTGGTAAGTTTGTCTATCAAACAAGGAACATAGACCGAGCTCACGTGCAATTGTTCGGTAGCGCGCTATGTTGAAGGTTTAATGTGGAGTCCCTGATAAGTGTCGCGTGTGGCAGACTTACGCGGGTCCCGATTCCACAAGGTCAAACCCTACAATTTTGGCGTGAGGAAATTTCTGGGCCATTTCAATCGACCTTCAAAACACGCCAATCAACCTCCGTGCTTTCTTGATGATGTCTTTACGCACCAAATGCCAGATCCACGTCCGAGGTCGAGAAGGGCTGGCTGATATCCTTCCCTTCCTCTCAGGAGATCGTCGAGCGTCTCGTCAGAGAATGGCACAGGGCCTTCCATCAACTTCAGCCAGATTCGATGTTGTAGGTCCAGTCTCTAGGAAATAATTCGTGCTTGGTCGTGGTGAGAAAGTCGTTGCTTACATTAAACTCGACAGGATCGGCCGGCAATTGATAAACCTCTGAAAGCGTGTTCATCCCTCTTCCGTGAAGGTCTCTCAGAGGCTTTGGGGCGACTGGGTTCTGAGGCATCTCGTCGACTTGGTAGAAAGCTGCAATGGGAGGATTCAAATTTGTAAAATCTTTGACAGTGGTCGGCTCTCTGTACATGACTGCCTAAAATACGATTCTGTCAACAGGCGGAGGAAAGTCTGTACATTCATGGACCAAATGCTGTGCCGGAATATAGACGCCAGTCGCATAATCGCCTGCTACTTGATGTATCAATCCCTTCCTGATAGCAATCACATCATGGCAATATCAAGCGGCCTCTCGGGAGCCCGAAATCTATTTTTGGTTGAAAAATCCTGGCCGCGCTCCGCGCCTTCGTATCCCCTCCTGCGAGAAATTTTAGGGATTCAAATAATACGGCTCGAATCCTCATGATCATTTAGCCGGAAGTCCATAGTCAGGCACGAATGTTACAGTGACCCTCTCGTTGTTCGTATCAAAAGGTCACCATGCATTTAGCTCTTACTGCGCACCTTAAGGCAGGTTGTTAGCACGGGAGAGCGATGATAGGACGAGACCTCGGTTCGCATAGGCTTGGTACACACAGGATCTAGATGAGACAACGAGATGTTTTATATATATCTTTCAAAGTTAAATACCGGCCCTTCTAATGACATACCAAGAAAGTTAAATAAAATGCCCAAAATGAAATAGGGTTCGTATATACCCTCCAAGAGGGGTTAGAATTGGAATAATACAGGGATATGTTCTCGCTTATTGACCGGGGGAACCAGTGGGAAGCTGTTTGGTAGGATCAGCGCCGAAGGGTGCAGCCAGAACCTTGAGGAGCAGTTGGACGTTCTCCTGCAAAAGTCCAGTGGTGTTGGTGACAAGACTAGCGGAGAGCCCCGACATCAGATCGAAATGAACATCGGTGGTGGCCTGAAATGCGACGTCAAATTATATATTTAGAATGATAGCTATTAGCAAACAAAAGTGCTCACGCTTCCGGTGTTGGGGGGAGCATCGAGGACGTACTGGCCGTTGATGTTGCGTCCCGCAGACACAGGGTGTGCCTGTAGTATCTGCTCAGCCACGTCGAGGATTGCGTCGAAGGTTCCGATGGTGCCGGTGCGGGACCAATTCGGGGGGAAAGTCTGATTGCGGAAGAAGGATCCAAGAATGCCGGTGTTCATTTCAGCATCCGCACCGGGGAACAAGGTGATCACGAAGGCTGCTTCGTTGTAGCTGACACTAAGACGAGCAAGGTTATAGACCAGCTATGAGGAATAAAGTGATGAGCATGTTGAATCGTCGGGATCGCGAAATTCATACGTTTTCGTCGGACGCCACCTCCTGCTGGAAACGGTGCCATCTGAATTCTTGCATGACTTTGAGATTCACCACAGAAGCATCCCCGGTGACAGTCGAGTCACCGCCAAATCTTCCGACGTATGTAAGGAACTAGTGTTCGTTCAGCCAATGCTTCAAATGCCTAATGAAAATATGCCCTGACCTCATCATACAGGTCGTCTTGGAAGTTTTGGAAGTCACCCTCGCCGATATCATGTCTCGTCTCCGAGATATCACCTAATAGGAATATAATAAGAAAAAGTAATGAAAGGATTTCTTGCTGTTTACCCTCAAAGCGACCGTGCTTGGCGAGACCACCGGCAACAGGGCCATCAATCTGGAATGGAAGAGGAGGGATCTTGTCGGTGACTCCACCAATAGACACCTTGTTAATGAAGGCGTTTCCGCGTCCGAGCTATCACAAGAAGAGAGTAGTAAGATCGATGCTAGTGTGACCCAATAGTGCTCAAACATACTATAGCGAGTGCGGCCAAAGACGAAGCAAGATCGAAACCCATGTTGAAAGCTTCTTGGGATGCAGCGATGATTTGTTCAAAAGTCGCAATTCCGCTAGGTTTGGATGTTATTGCCCGCTGATGACTGCTCGAGCTCGTGGCTTACTTGTGGGGAAGATATCCGTGATTTGCCATGGTATTGAGTCCAGCTAAACAATTTACTCAGTTCTGCTCACACTCCACCTCTTGAACAGACTCACGACAGGGACCTCGCAGGTCATTGGGACCGGGAGCCTTGAAGGGATGATCGGCATCTACAAAAAGAAAAGAGTCAGGCATCGACTATTTATCAACGATTATATGGAAGTAACAAGCTACTGACCAGGGATCGGCTTGATACTCGTATCAGTGGCAGGCGCTGGGAGCTTTATTTTGACTCCAGTCTGACCATCTTGTACCTCGGACCGAGCCACGTGAGTCGGGAATGCCAAAGCAACAGGGACGAAGAGGGAACTGGCGAGAAATACGAGAGAGGTTGTGCTGGGCATTGTTCGAGATAATAAAGCTGCAGACAAGCGAAGAGGAAATGTGACCTGTGGAATTGAGGCATCAAGATCAGTATTTATATAGAGCATGAGAGGATAATTTTCTCAAGAGTTTGAGAGCGCATAGCGCAGTGGCAATGGAACATTGCCGGGATTACCAAACAAAAATTGAGCTTCTATCCAGGCACCGCGGGAAGCCAAGGCAAGCGTTTACAAACCAGCGTATTGCGGAGGTGCTATAGAGCGTGTGTTCAGAAGCCAATGCCCACTCTCAGTTATCCCAATGGAGTATGCTCAATGTTGAACAGAGACCGCTGGTGAAGTCATTCACGTGTCACTGTGAAATACTTCCGCATTCGCTGGCCAAAGATGCTATCTGACGCGCCTTCTGTGTCTCAGGCCCGCCATACCCGCGCGATCTTGATATCCGCCGGTAGGATGTCGAGCATTACTTCCACATGGATCCCCAACCACTGGCATCCGCGGACGTTTAGTCAGAAAAATTGCCTGTCATTTCTGCGGCGATCTTCCTCAAAGTTACTGCGGTGTTGGTCGTTGCGGAATACCGAATGAACTTGTCGCCTTACAACACTCATGATGATCAATGATCGCCGAGCGCTACCCACCGGCTAAGGAAGATCGTCCCCTGAATCAGGCACCAAACGTGGTCACAGCCGAATTGCCTTTTTTGGTCCACTGGGGTTGTCGTGCCTGACTGCTTATCTCTGAGTCGTTGACATCTGGTCCCGCTCATCATGACTCGGAAACCATTGACGACCTGAGCTATGTCTCTGTCGACTAACTGATGTCATCATGAGCCTAGGAAGAGACACATGCGGAAATTCGAGGCCTGATACATGAATTGAGCTCGTAGCCTCGTACGGGAACCTGATAGCGCATTCCTCAGTCCGATTGTGCGATCGCGCAAAGTGAGCCGATTGTTTCCAAAAACATACAATGACAAAGGTGTATTTTGACAGCCCCATCCGTCGTGTTTCGCTGCCTTGTCAAATGCCAAAAAGATCGAATGGTAACACGAACATCTAGGCAAATTGTCATCGTTCGAAGTGAGGTTGCAATGCGTCCCTGGTGACTAAAGGGCGCAGATGAACTGTATCTGCAGTGCCTTTCTGTGCGTCGAAAGAGGGGGCTCCAACGAAGCACAGTCCATGCCAGAAGCAGGGCAAAACGGAGTCAGATCGGAACGAGAGTCATGAAAGAAGAAGTCGATAAGTGGGGGACATTTTGAACACTGGCGGCTCTGAATAATTGCTATCGCCGAGTGTAACAGCAGATTGATGAACAGCAGAGCTGTAGTATCTGTTCAGGGAGGGTGAGGTCCTAGAACGCAAATTAGAAGCAGGATTTGCATGGTCCCCGCTCCCCCTATCAGCACGAGCAAATGAGATTTGATCCTTACGTATAATATGGGAAATTTACAAAGCAAGAGCGCATTCCTGCCTCGATAGACAGATAGCTCCTATGAATGCGGATCACTCAGGCTCAATCCAGCCGGGGGCGCACGAAGAACACAGGTGGATGGCACAGCAATTCAATGGGTCGGGATCTTCTGAATCATAGAGTAGATGCTGTATACGCGCTGAGTATCTCCCATCAAGGATAGCTTATGAATTTATGAAGTTCAGTGAGCAATTCCAATCAAACCTTTGCCTCATGAGAACCATCCGACTCCGGTAGGGACGTAAGATTTGCTTGTAGTAATTAATGCTTTGTACGAGGCATCACCACCGGAAAGACCCATCTTAGAGATTTGGAATGGTTTGAGACATCTTCGTGATTCTTTCCCACTGAAAATAGATTTTTACGACTCGTAGATCCGCTATGGCTCGGCAGGCATCCAAGACATTCATCCTGCCCATTCTGACGAGTCGAGGAGTATTATAAACTAAACGAGACTCGGAATGATCTCTAGTGAGCGAAGAAAATCAGTTTGTCGTCTAGATGAGAGAGAACCAGCAGGGACACAGCGTAGCTTGCGCAGATGAGCTGCAGTTTGACAAGCTTGACATCCACGCATCCGCGGAAGAAACACGACTGTCACAGCAGTGTCACGCCCAGGAACCGCAAATGCCGGCCGTCGGCGTCGGCTTGCGGGAATTCCTCAACGTCAGCCGAAACCTTGGCCGAAACCGAATGCGGATCAAAATCTTTTCAACAATTGTCCTCGCACTTCTTCGACGCAGTGTACTGTTGGCTTGGGATCAAATTTTCACATAAGACATCCCTATTGTTCTCTCTCTCCAAAACTCACATGTGCCATCGTTCACATGATCTGAATCGTGATGGAAGAATTCTGCCAGCGATGGCAAACGTGCAGGATCAGCAAGTTGATATTCTTTCCTTGCGCGTGGACCAACTGCTCTGACTCTCACCCTGCATGAATTTTAGAATCTAGTTGTGCGGTACGTTTGTCGGATGGAAACCGAAAAATAGTCTTACTAACCAGGATGTCAGTGCAGCCTAGAATGCCCACGCTAAATGGAGTAATGTACTAACAGTGCTGTAGGATTCATTTCTCCAGGTCATCATGCTCAAAAGGTCTGCTCAGATCGTCTGTTGTACATGCGCTATCGGGTTCTCGTGTCCATCTCAGGACGAATATCGTCATGTTGCTTTCGAGGGCAATTCATCCAACACCCTTTAACCATGGTATTTTCAAATCAACAGTCAAGATTTGGCTCTCAAAGACCGAGAACTATTAACATGTTATTGAACCTCGATCTTGTTCCCCAATAACTAAAGCGCGCAAGCCTGAGGGCACCCGCATCATTGCCGTACTACGGTGCTGGCGCTGCTGCCAATCGCAACTCCATCATTCGTTCGATCCGCCAAACGTGCGCGATGGCGCGATCACCTCTGACTTCGAGAGAGAATATTCTGACGGGAAGATGTCTTCCTAAAACTGCGCATCGGGCTCACATTCCCTATCAGGTATGAGAAGACTCTGCGAAAAAATTGTCCAGATAATGATGATGAATACGCTCCATCAGTGTCAACAGATTGTTATTGCGCGTGTTTTACCCTGAGAGTCTCATCGAGAAAGTACTGAAGAACGCTCACAGTGCACGTACGCCTATCAACTACAACTTGGCCAGCACCATTCGCTCCGGCTCATTTTGAACTGATATTTCGCCCACGGGAAGGTTGGCTGACCCATTACGTATAACTTCTGTCCCATCTATGTCCGCAGCCGAATCGGCCTTTCTTGGAAGCACAATGCCATCAAAATACGCTCCCAGCTGCTCAGGTGCATCCACCGAGACGACGTGTCCCAGGATACCATCAGGACGAACGGCAAGGATGGCACCTTTAGCTAGGTCAATGCCCCAAGTATTGTAGGCGGCGCCTTGGGGATCATAGTAGACGTGACCCCACGGTTCCACGCCTAGAAGCTCCCATGCTTGGTTGACATGACCACTGATGATAGTCAAGAATGCGAAGGCCGCGGAATGTAGTCGACGCGTGAAGCTCTGCGGGCCTGAGAGGTACATATCGAGTATTCGGAGGGATCGCTTCGGAATAGAATCGCGTGCGCCTACACATACGATTATGTAGAACTGGCCCGTATTGGGCATCAAATCGTACAGTCGTCGAGGAGCACGAGCTCCGGGTGGTTCTAGCATGGCATCCATCAATCGATGGCCAGCTTGGCATTTTGTAGCGAGAGTGTCGGAGAAGCCTCGGTTGAGAATATTCGCCGAATAGTTAATCGCCAACCCGACGGTGAACCCGGCACTGCGTTTGAAGCATTCATTGAGGGCTTCCTTGGTGTCGAAATCTTCGGGCACTTTGTCTTTGAGATGAGGAGGTATGACACCGCTCATCAAACTCGCCGTCTCGATGTCCAGGTCAATGAGTTGTTGGGCGAACGCTCGGCGTTCAGAATCCTGAACGACAGTACATATCATAGTGAACGTTCATCCATGAGAAATGACGTACATATGTGAGGAAGACATCCCTAGTATACCAGCCCTGTAAGTATCCGCCCAATTTCCACGACAAATTGATCGCGTCGTGAATACCGGCATTCATTCCCTAAACAGCATCGAACCATTCAGATAGGACCATCTAGAGATGTTTGGACTGACTTGAGCCATTCCTGATGAGTGTGTATGACAGGCATCGCCTGCGAGGATAGCACCGTTCTTGAGGTAAGTCTCCGCAACCCCTTGGTTTATTGAATATACGGTGTACCAATCGAGCGTTTCGAACTCGAGGTAGAATGGGGCTAAAGCTTTCTTGGCCTCCTCCATAGCAATTTCAGCCGTGATCTCCTTGCCCTTATCATAAGCTTCAGATAAAGCCGCTGGCAGGACATAGCCAATCCTTGTTCGACCACTGAGAGAGCATGAAATGAAAGCTTTGCGTGGCCTTTTGGGACTTACTGATCAATCGGGGCCCAAAGTACGGTGCCATGAGTCGGAGACTCAAGGAACGTCGTGTATTCCCGCGCATCAGGCACGTCGGTCTTCACCACGCCATCCAGGCGAACCCATATCTGACCCGAGCTGATGACAGAAAAGTTGATGTTTGCTTTGTTGCGGACCGTAGAGCGGGCTCCGTCTGCCCCAATCAAATGCTTGCTGAACGAAGATCAGTACATAGGTATCGATGAAGCCATCTTCTAAACGCACCATTTTATATATTCCGTAGAACCATGTTTATTCAGTCTTACGGTGATAGGGTGCTGTGCACCATCATCATTGTTGGCGTGATAATAATCGACAAAGTTAGTGGAGGCGCTCAACGCCGAAGCATCTAATTTGCGAATCAAACTTCGAAGAATATCTTCCAAATATTTCTGGCGAAGACCCAATCTGATAACTTTGTCAAAAAGGGGCAAGCGAGAAGGACAAACGACAAACAGGTGGGCAAAGAAAGTATTGCCTAGAATGGCTTGCTCTGTAATTATCGTCAACCCTGTGCCTTCAAGTTTCTTTCCATTCCGATAATTTGGACCTCCTCTATTTAACGCTTCAGATGCACGAACGTCACAAATCGTTGGGTAGAATACCTCAGGATGAAGCCAATATCGCTCATTTCATCATAGATGCCAAGTTGATCTGGAGATGTATCAGGAGGCGTGGATCGTATATCATCGGCTGAAAAGTACAAACCAAGTAATTCGAGACTGCGAGGCCATATAAGGAACGCTCTTCCATAAAGGGCTTGAACAGAATTGCTATTTCTCTCTAGAGAACCATTCATATCATATCAACCTCCCATCATGATGAAGAACTTTGCAATAGCAATACTCACCCACGAGATGTACCGAAATCCCAGCTTTCAGAAGATTGTAAGCAGTAATCAGACCAGTCGGTCCTCCCCCGACAATCAAGACATCAACAGTCTTGGACATGTCTTCAATCAATACGAATAGCGCTGGTGTATCTGATGTACGGATATGCGCCTGTCGTTGTGGCTGAATGAAACCGGGCAATCATTCATTGAACAATGCTCACCTTTGAGGCCCTCAAAACTGGATTTCCTAGTCGTTTCTGAACGTCAAACTGATAGACCTCAATGAGACAGCGGAGGACAAGTAGATCAAGTTGAAGTCTTGAAGTTCTGGTAACGTTGACCAAGACGTTGACGGCAAACTCGCGTCCGTGGAGGTTTAGTAAGTCGTCTCAGAGTACTAGTATCGAAGAAGCTATGATAGTAGACCATGTGCGCTGTTAGATAAGGCTATAAATATGCCACTGAATTGAGAACCCGGACTAGTACTGAGAAGCTGGAAAGCAAGTTGTCATCTGCCCTTGCCGTTGGCCTAGCATGAGAGAGCGGACCTCAAACCGATAACTCCGAGATTCTCTTCTGCGCTTGCAGAGGCACGTTCGAGTACTAATCACTCTCACCCGATTTCTATGATTGATCCAGCAAGTACATACATAAAACCTGGGGATGTCAGGACTAACACTAGTACGGTATGTTTGGTAATGTTGGCTCCTCGAACGGGTAGTCATGACAATCATGGAAAGTCAGGACTAATAATAGTCTGGACTATCAGTAAACAGAAAGTAAGAGTGCAATATACGCAGCGCATTGATTCATGATCTGTAGTGATCTATAGACAGAGCGTCTGACTATCTGTGCCTATCGTCAGACTCGTCACATCCCTTGAAGCTTGAAGGTTCGAACGAGCTTCCCTATAGACGGAAAGGCACAGAAAAAGGAAGCCTCCATCCGCAAAATTGCCTCAATATTGATAAGTGTTACATTACATGAGACAGAGCTATACGAATGAGACAAGCAAAGATAATAATGACGAATACTCGCACGTCACGTACAGTACTATAACTTGGCCAGCACCATTCGCTCCGGCTCATTCTGAACTGATATCTCGCCCACGGGAAGATTGCCTGACCCATTACGTATAATTTCCGTCCCATCGATATCCGCAGCCGAATCGGCCTTTCTTGGAAGCACGATACCATCGAAATACGCTCCCAGCTGCTCAGGTGCATCCAGGGAGACGATGTGTCCCAGGATACCATCAGGACGAACGGCAAGAATGGCACCTTTAGCTAGGTCAATGCCCCAAGTAATGTAGGCAGCGCCTTGGGGATCATAGTAGACGTGACCCCACGGTTCCACGCCTAAAAGCTCCCATGGTTGGTTAACATGACCGCAGATAATGGTCAAGAATGAGAACGCCTCGGAATGTAGTCGATGCCTGAAGCTCTGCGGGCTTGACAAGTACGTATGGAGTACCCGGAGAGATCGTTTTGGAATAGAATTGCGTGCGCCTGCACATACGATGATATAGAATTGCCCGTTATTCGGCATCAACTCGTATAGTCGTCGAGGTGCACGACCTCCTGGTGGTTCTAGCATGACATCCATAAGACGATGACCGGCTTCAGCCTTGGAGGCGAGGCTGGGTTCAAACGGTTGATTCAGGATATTCGACGAATAGGATATCGTCAAGCCAGTGGTGAACCCGGCATTGCGTTTGAAGCAGTCGTTCAGGGCTTCACGCGTATCGAAGTTTTCAGGCAGATCTTTGAAGTGAGGTGGTATGACACCGCCGAACAGGCTCGCTAGTTCAATATCCACCTCAATGAGCTGTTGTGCAGATGATCTTCGTTCGGACTCCTGAAATGTTTTTCGTATGTCAAGATTCCTTGGAAACAGCAGGCGACATACGTATGAAAGGAAAGCGTCTTTGGTATACCATCCACGGAGATATCCTCCCAGCTTCCACGACAGATTCACTGCATCGTGGACGCCAGCGTTCATACCCTACACAAATATAGAGGATTCATCAAGATCGCTGTATTGATGCGTGTAAATGTCCTTACTTGTGCACTTCCGGATGAGTGTGTGTGGCAGGCATCACCAGCGAGAATGACTCCGTTCTTCATGTAAGAATCCGCAATACCCTGATAAACCGAATACACCGTATACCAATCCAAGGTCTCGAATTCAAGATAAAAGGGAGCGACAGCTTTCTTTGCTTCATCCATAGCAATCTCCGGGGTAATCTCCTTGCCCTTGTCATACGCCTCAGACAAAGCTGGAGGCAAAGCATAGCCAAGTCTCGTCCGGCCACTGTTATAGCATTCAGTCGAGTTGTTGCGTTCAAGATGTCAGGACTCACTGATCAATCATGACCCACAAAATGCTACCATGGGTCGGAGATTCTATCAATACTCCGTTTCTTCGACCTTCTGGCATATCGCTCTTGATTACCGCATCCATCCGTACCCACCTCTGGCCTGAGCTGACAGAGGAAAAGCCGATGTTCGCCTTGTTTCGAACAGCGGAACGAGCACCATCTGCACCTATCAAATGTTTGCTGAAGACGCTCTGAGAATGGAATCAGAGGCATTGAGCTGGTCACGAACCATTTGATACTGTATTTGGATCCATTGTTGGAAATAGATGCCGTGATGGGATATGAGGTGTCCCGGTCATCCCGAGTGTAATCGATGAAAGTTGTGGAGGGACTGAATGCTGACGGATCCAATTTGCGAATGAAGCGACGGAATATCTCTTCTATATATTTCTGACGGATTCCCAGACTAAGACGATCATCCAATCAGAGACGAGGATGGATTCATGCGGTCAGATGACGAACGAGTGTGAGAAGAAGGTATTGCCCTCAATAGCCTTCCTTGTAAACGCCCATCCAGTGCCTTCGAGTCTCTGTCCATTCCGATAGTTGGAGCCTCCTCTATTTTTGCGCGTAAGATTCGCATGGTCCTGGGAAACGGCAGCATCTCACCTTAAGGTAAATCCGATGTCACTCATTTCTTCACAAACACCCAGTTGCTCTGTGAGACAGACATCAGATAATTCGCATGTGTCTTGTGGCCGTCACTCGAAACCGCGTACCAAGGAATTCCAAACTCCGAGGCCATAACATACACGCACGTCCGTAAAGCGCTTGGGTAGACTTATCGTACTTCTCTGGAAACGAGATCAGCTTAGAGTCCCGAATAAGACGCGATAGGGGAAAGGATACCGACTAACCAACAACATGTACTGAGACACCAAGCTTAAGGAGGTTATAAGCAGTTAAGAGACCCGTCGGTCCGCCGCCGACGATAAGTACATCCACAATCCTGTCCATTTGGTGTCGAGTATGTGCCAGTGTTGAGCAAATTTGTTAGCCTATCATGACAGCTTGCTTTTCAGAGCAACGTGTATCGCATCTTATTGGTACTTACAAGTCTTCAAGACTCGGTCAAATGCTTGTTGCAAGATATAAAGATGTCAACGATGCCAATGGGAAGATGCCACCGAGAACCAAGGGAGTTACTCTGGCATTTTAACGTGGACGTCTGGTAGCAGCATGCGTTTGATATTGCAGTACGGTCCGGACTGAGATGATGCTGGCGCCATAGGTAGATGAGCTGACAGACCGCTCATAGCCCTGCAGCGGGCGTTAGCACTGTGATGGCAAGAACGAGGGGACCTCAGGCCGCTAACTCCGACTTCTACTTCGTGATCTCACACGTATGCTACCCAGGAGCACGTTAAAATCAAGGCACATCTAGTCTTGCCTTGCTTCTATCTTTCATGATCTAAGCTCACGACGACTTAGGAATGGCATAAATTTCCAAACGGTTCAACCGAATTTACGCATTGCTACCACTCGCGAGTACTGTGGATCTAACCAGGGGCCCTGAGGATATCCGGACCTGCAGCGTCAACTTGAATTGCGATCGATCCGGAGTTGAGACTTAGGAGAACAGAAGTCATCTGTTACAGATTCGACCTTCGGTAGCTCTCGAGTGATTGTGCCTCCTTACGTATAAGGTCGAGAAGCAAGTCAGCCAACGCAGACCAGGATGTCGAATAGCAAGCGGAGTCTCATTGAGTCGTCGACACCCCATATCAGCTCCCGGATCTCTCGTATTGCAGTGTAGAGGGGGAAACAGGTTCCTAATTCCACCCGGCTCCCTGTATTGATCTGCCAATTCAGATACAAAGTTTGAAAACGCAGAGGCCCCAGGGCTCGATGGATCAGACATGCATTGTCCAGGAATCGAGACATTTGTATCCAAGATCATCCTGCAACATCCACTCCACAATTTGATCAGGCTCGCTCAACAATTTGATGGGGCTCTCGAGCGAAAACAAGGTTATAACGTTATCAAGGTCAAGTGGATACGCCAGATGAGTCCCGAGATTATACGCTCACTCTGTCGTCGTATCAGTACGACAGAGGCATTGTGAGCAAGAATCGTTGGGATATGAGATAAGGAGATTCACGGGTGCGCCAAAAGCTGAATATTCGTATTTCGAATCGTTCTCTCTTCTGAGTCGCTCCGGAACAGGTACGAGCGCTCACTTATGGTGTTGCTCATTTCAGAGGGATACAGTAATTGAAACACCAGAGCCCAGATAGTATGGATTGAGACAATGACTCAGTCTCTCTAGGCAGCCATCGACAAAGAGCAGAACTCGGGAAGCTGACAGCCTCAAGTTCACCACGGACGAGCAGTTTGAAGACGCCATGTTAAGAGCACGGGGTCATAGTACTACTACCAGTTGTGCGGCCAGCCCCATCGTCATCGAACGCTGGGAGCACATTTGAACGATGTTCAATAATCCAGATCATTGTTGTATATATATATAAAGTCCATGGTCCAGAGAACGGCAGACCTTCCTACCGAGATCTTATTATCGAAAGGTTGCCAGCATTCTGGTCCTGGGTGTGGTGAAGTTGCCAGGCTTACGTCGGGGATGTGGCATGATAGTGGTCAAGGAAATGGTTCGGTCTTTCGGCCGATATCTCCAAGGCCGTCGAGGCCGTCGAAGATTGAACTTTGCAATTGGTGATCACGATGAGCTATCAGAACAGCGGATAGTGTCAATACAAGTCAAAACTCTAGATCTACCATACAGGCTGCAGGCACCGCCAGACGAGCAGCGCAGTAAGAACGGTAGCAATATTAGGTTACTACACTATTCGCTCTGCTTCATTCTCAAGCGAGATTTCGCCTTTTCCAGCATTTGTCTGACGATCTTGAATGATACCGACGTTACCATTAAGCTTCGCTCCTGAGACAGCAGCACTAGGAAGTACGATTCCCTCGAAGTAGTCCCCCAATCGTTCGGCATCATCTAACGGGGTGGCAAAACCCAATATCCCATCCGGACGAACGGCAAGGACTGCTCCCTCTGTCGGATCGATACCCCAAGTATCATATCCCACGCCTTTAGGGTCATAATAAACATGACCAAAAGGCTCTACGCCCATCAACTCCCATGCCTGATTGGCATGTCCCGAGATAATAGTCAAGAACGCGAAAGCTTTCGGATTGAGTCGATGTGTGAAGCTTTGTGAGCTTGAGAGGTATTCGTCGAGCTTCCGAAGGGATTCTCTTGGAATAGAGTCTCGTGAGCCTGCACAGACGATCAAGTAGAATCGTCCGTTATTCGGCATTAAGTCGTATAGTCGTCTAGGAGCCCGAGCACCAGGAGGCTCGAGCATGATATCCTGAAGACGATGACCTGATAATGCCTTTGTGATGAGAGTGGGTTCGATAGGCCAATTGAGGACGTTTGACGAATAGGATATTGCGAGACCGACGGTGAAGGCGGCATTGCGCGCGAAGCTGTCTTCAAGGACTTCACGGATATCGACGTCTTCTGGGTATTGATCTTTAAGATGAGCCGGCATCACGCCGCTCATAAGGCTTGCGGTTTCTTTATCAGTCTGAATGAGATGTTGGGCCGAGGACCTCCGTTCCGACTCCTGTTGACGAACTTCAGCATGGGTCGTTTCGGAGTAGAGAAGGAACGTACATATGAAAGGAAAACCTCTTTTGTGTAAATGCCGCGTAGATATCCACCTAGCTTCCAAGATAAGTTTATCGCATCATGAACACCAGTATTCATCCCCTACGAAGACGTCATATGAAGATATGAATGGATGTACCAGAAGAACAAAACATACCTGCGCAGTTCCCGACGAGTGTGTATGACAAGCATCGCCCGTAAGAACGACATTGTCCTTGATATAGACGTCCGCGACCCTCTGAGATATCGAATAGACCGTATACCAGTCCAATTCTTCGAACTCCAAAGTGAACGGTGCGACAGCCTTTCTAGCTTCTTCCATCGCTACCTCCGCCGTGATCTCCAAAGCACCACTGTCATATTCCTCTGACAATTTCGGTGGGAGCGCATAACCAAGTCGAGTTCGCCCACTTGTGTGTCGTTCAGTGACTGGCATTCAGGTCGGAATGGAAAACGACATACTGATCGACGAGCGTCCATAAGATGTTGCCATGAGTGGGAGATTCGATCGCTACGCCTCGAGATCTAGGATTTGGCATGTCCGTCTTGACCACCGCGTCTAGTCGTATCCATCGCTGAGCTGAGACGCTTCCAGGGAAGTCAATGTGGGCTTGTTGACGGACGGCAGACCGAGCACCATCTGCTCCGATTAAGAATTTGCTAAACGAAGCGATGAGAATGCGACCATATCTAATCGGCTAACAACTCACCACTTCACCGAATACGCAGTACCATTCTTCTGAATATTTGCAGTGATCGGATATCCAGCGTTGGTTTCATCTTTGACATAGTCGACGAAAACATCTGGAGCACTCAAAGCCGTCGGATCGATCCCGCGAATAAATCGACGGAAAACGTCCTCTGAATATTTTTGGCGAACCCCTATACTGAGGAGAATGGGTTTAGTGAGAACTCAGCTGGCTGTCTGGTCAGCGGAAGAGCTCACTGGTGAGTGAAGAATGTTTTTCCTCGAGATGCGTTCCCGACAAATGACCATCCTCTTCCTTCAAGTCTCTTTCCATCACGATAAGTATCCGCACCCCTGATATTATCATGAGCATGATGAAACTGACGACAGAGGAGCTGGCAAGAATGTACCTCAAGACGAAGCCAATGTCGCTCAGATCTTCATAGACACCGAGCTGATCTGGCATTTTAAAAATGGTAAGCAGTCCGAAGGGATCCAGGATAATTCAACATACCAAGTAGTTCCAACGTTCGAGGCCACAATATACATGCTCTCCCATAAAGTGCCTGTGTAGATTTCTCGTATCGCTCTGCATCGTCATAGTTCGAGTTCAGAAAGTGGGCGAGGCAATGTACGGGTCAACTCACCCACAAGATGCACCGAAACTCCAAGCTTCAGGAGATTGTACGCAGTGAGCAGGCCTGTAGGACCGCCTCCCACGACCAGAACATCGACAGTCTTGTTCATTTTTGACAGATCCAATGAGTATTAGCAATTCGTCCAAAGTCCTCGATGTATCCGACTCCTGCGATGAGCAAGTTAGATAGGTGGCGTGGCTTCGGGAGAGGAGGGAATAATGACTGACCGACTTAGTAGTAGCTATAGCTTCCCAAATCCCGTCTCTCGTGAAAAGAAGTCCTATTCTCCTGCGACCAACTTGCTAATGGAGGTATTTCCGCTTGCAGATCACGTCCGATGTGGTCGACCTCGGTCTTCTCGTCCTGTGGGGTGCGCTGAACGGCCTTGAAGTTCATCGCGATCTGTAGTTGTATATAAGTTGAGAGATGCATAGTATAGGGGGTGGGGAGAGCTGGCCGGCGACTCCGTCAGTTGAGACAGCAGCGGATACGTTGTAGGAACAGAAGCGGTATTCGGACGCTCCGAGTCCGTCGAATCTTGTTCTTGATCTTGTTATCCGCGCGGTGGTACTGACCGTGGCACCCTAGTAGGGGCTACTATAAATGCTTTACTTGGAGAGCTGCATAGACAAGAGGATGACAAGAAGGCGGTCATTCGTGACCCGGATCGTGTTCTCTAATGAATTGAATTGCATCTACCTTTACGTATGCTATGCCAAAACCGAATCTTAGTCGAAAAATGCGACAACAACCGTCCCTCCATCCTCTCTTTCCAATCCCTCTCGCAACTATTCTTTACAATACAGACGCAAAATATCTGAGACATTTACATCTCCGTCAAATGAGCCACAAGCTCCGGACGCTCAGTAACCGCGGGAGGCACTGCCTTGAGCGATTTCATCGTAGGCGACACTTCACGAGCGACGACGCCATTCTTGTTTTTGTAGAAGACGATGTCACCTTCCGGTTCAACGAATTGGCATTCGTTGAATGAGCGCCAGAGTGCGTAGAAGCAGTTCTATAAGGCGATAATTGTAAGCGATCGCACGGCGTCAAACGTGAGGGGCGATACGCACAGTCGAATCGTAGTTGTAGTGGTCACCCAGGACCTCTTTGAGGACCTTGGTAGTGGTGGGTTGGTTGTAGAAGGGAACGCTAAATTGACCGGTCAGATTGAGGCCTGAACGACCTCCATTCGACTCACCGAGAGAAGTAGTGGTGAGCGACGTGATCGTGAGAGACGTTGTGGAGGAAGAAACGTCCAATCCATCCCAAGACGGGTCTATCAACGGTGGCATTGGCTCCGCGGATGAAGTTCCATTCCTACGATAGAACGTCAGCTCATGATAAATTTCTGAGTGATAATCAGAGCTTACGCCAGAACGGTAGTGAGGAAGGGTAGGATCGGAGTGTTGAAGGAATGTGGTCAAGACTATTGAAAAGGTTAACCATCACTATTGTAAGGTAAAGGGCAGAGTACTCACCAACCCTGAGAGACGCCGAACTTAAGGGTCATGACGTCGTTGTTTTAGAAACATAACTCACCAGTGATTGGCCAACTGAGCAGAAGGTTAGATACTGGAAGATTCGGCAAAAGAAGAGCGACATACGAAATAGGTCACGAGGTAATACTTGATGAAGGCGGAAAGGCTGCTCTTGTAGGTCGCGTACGCCAAAATCGCGGCGACAGCGCCGACACCGATGTCGGAGAGAACAACCATTCTCCCTAAAACATCAACTTCAATATAGGCTCATAAAACAGGCACGATGGTCCACATACTCTGTTCTTTTTTGAAGATAGGGGATTCGGGTTCGAAGTGCTGAGAATCATCGCCGTCAAACCAGGTCCCAGTCGAGCGAAGACAATACTCACGTTAGTACCAGGAGGATACATAGGGCTTCCCATAGTATTCAATCTACGAAAACGTTCAGTAAATTCCACGACAATATTCCGCTCCAAAATGCTGACGTAAGATACAACTGGTAACCCCTGTAAAACAGCCTGTCAGAAATGAAATCGACTTGACGGGGAACGTAATTGCGTACAATGTCTGCATGATAATGAGCCGAGCAAGAGCGACAATGGGCGCCTCTTCGAAGACTTCCATGTAATCGCGCTTCGTGGCCACTTGCTCAGGGGGTAATTTGAAGTCTTGTCGCACGTACGGCACGTAGATCTAATTACGTCCATCAGAGATCCCATGTCACAGATCATGCAGCTTCTCGTACCTCATCTTTATCCATGTGACCTGTGGCTTTCTGTACGAGGGAATTAGTATGCTGAATGGGAATATTAAGAGATGTTATGTACGTGATGGATGGCATGGGAATATTTCCATGAGTAGAAGGGAACGAGAATCCAGGAGTGGAGGGTGAATCCAATGAATTGGTTCACAAGAGTATGGGGCGATAGTGTTTCGTGTCCGGCCTTGAATCAGAATAAATTTAGAATTTGCTCAAATATTCGGAGACGAGATTAATTGCTCACTTCATGGCCTAGAGCGCATTATGAGATATAGGAATGACTGCGAGGCACGAAAGGACATACCGAGACACCACATGCCGCCCCAGGTCAAACTCTGCCACCACCAGTACGTCGCCCAAAGGCCCCATTTTACAGCGAATTGAGCTGTCTTTCCATATGCTGCTACAGCAGGCGAGGCAGCGAAAGGGTCAATGTACGTCGCGAGATACCAGAAAAGCAACGATTGAGCAACATCGCGACCCCAATAGTAGAGGCCCCAAGCGGAATTGCGAACGAATATCTCTTTCGGAACCGCTGAATGGATCTCTTTGAACGTGACGTTCACCGGCTCAAATTTGTTGTTCTTGCGAGCCACATATTCCGGACTGTCCTTGAAGAGAACCATATTGTTTTTCGTCGTGCAGACGAGGTGAGGGTGGAAGGGGGGATGATGGCGGAGACGAGTAAAGGCGCGAAGGAGTACCCCAATGTGCCATGCTATATCTTAGCGGAGCAGAACGCCCGGTTGATCTCCTTTGATAAGTGCCAGTTTAGTATTCAGTTCCCGAGATGGAGCAGCACTTCGTAGCGCCGATCACCTAGCGCCAGCTTTTAGACGGAGACTGGGCCCAAATTAGGCACGAAACAGACGTCGAAGTGAACGTGCAGTCTTACCCATGGAGATCTGCTCAATCGCACAAGCGTCGAGGCTGCTTTGTTCGACTTGTGTTGAGCGGGAAGAACGTTATCGGCAACTTCCGTGATTATTTTGCCATCATTTTCTCTCAAAATAGCCAACAGAGAAATTATCTCGCTATAAATCCACGCCTGTCGCAGACGAAACGCCAGCACAAATTTGAAAAGGTTTGGGTCAAATTCTTAAATGCTTAGTGATGCAACGCCGTTCAGCCGAAACTTCGATATCCTCGAAAAGGAACTTGATGTCCGGCCGTTCCCCATCCGGAACGCGCCTCAAGTTGCTAAAGCCTCTGTGCCACGGCACAGTTCATGACGAGTATAAGAGTACTCATCAATCCGATTCCACTCGCAATATTTGACCGACCCATCCTTCTATATCGCACAATCCGCCCACTACCATGGCGCATTCCCATGAGGTCGAACTGTGGACTACAGACGGGCGTATTATTTATCTGATAACGGATTGTTTCGCCTACCCCAAGGGGTGTGTTGCGGACTACGTCACGAAACGCTAAAACGTTAATTTCACGTGCTGCTTCATCGTGCATACCTCCCGAAAGGCCAAGGACCCAGGTTGATTGATACTTCCATAGATCACCGATCAAGCACGCTCTCGATGCCCAAGCACGCAAACTGAGAGAAAATTCGCATTCCATTCTCAGGAAACCGCGAGCAGCAACGGGATGTGCAAAGGTCTAGGAAACTTGGTGCATGATTTGCCGAGGCCTTGATTACGGAATATCACGGATGTCTACAATCACAGGCTGAAAGGGATAGCTTCCTGTCTTCAATTCAATCTATGATAGCACCGAAGATCAGTACTATACCCCTTGCAAAACGGCGGAAGCAACGTACTCCACGTTCTCGCATATCTTCTTGAAGCTGGCCCACACCAGCGCCTATGGGTTGATTAGCTGCATTGATAAACAACGTTTCTTGATATTGAGCTGTATCTGGGGTGGAGCCAGGCCACTGATGAAGCAGAACGCCATGAGCTATCATACGAAATATCAGTCCCAGCATCGCATTGGTCAAGTTCGCAACACTTACGAAGGTGTATGTGACCGAAGACGTGTACCCTCGGTCGTACATCTTGCACTCGTTCCCACAAATCTTTACAACCGGGGTGCACAACGCGGCCTGCATACTGCACGTCGTCAAGCATATTATAAGGCGGCGTATGTGTTATTCTTCGACGCAGTGATCAGACATGTCGCCCGACTGAGACGTGGATGAGCTCACAAGATATCCGTTTCCTCCGGGATGGCCGAATGAAGGTCTTATAGACATCAAGAATCTTCAACAGAAGCTGAAGCTCAAGACTGACTCTTAGCATCTTCTCCTCTCTTATAACTAAAAGCGGAGCCTGCGGATAACAGATGAGGTCAACTGAGTTCGACGCATCAGGAGGTAAGGTGAGATCAGACCTGAGCCGGGTGATGCCTGCATCACGGTTAGAACTGAGGAACGAGCTGAGGTGCGGTCGATAGGTAAACTTACAGGACTCCCAAATATGTTCCAATGTCTACCATCAGGCTTGAATTGTAATCGAACGCTCGACTGGTTGAGATACACCACGCCGGCATTCCGTGCCTGCGTCCCAGTCATGAGATCAAGAGCTTTTGATGTGCTCTACATGATGTTCAGATAAGATGGAATGGTATTAGATGGTCCAGCGCGTACCTCAGGCTTTCCCATAGCCAACTTCGCCCAATTTCTATGATAAGTCTCCTCATCCAAAGGCAACTGCAATAGTCAATGCCGCATCATCAGTCCATGCAACTTTAACGACTCGCATAACAAGACTTCCTACCAACATCATGATTCCCTGCAATAACAAGCTTCCTCCGATGTGGCATAGCACATATCCAATCCATAGTCGTCTTCAGCTCATCGAAGTATCCCAGGTCGGTCAAATCGCCACCGTGGATAAGCACATCTCCGTCGGGTACTGGGAAGGACTCTGCGTGTGTGTCGGATATGCATATTATTCGAGTGAAGTCTGGACCGGGATGTGCTGGAGGGTTATCAATGTTGTATGACGTGTAGACCGAGACTGTATCTGTCGATATTGGGCGCTCGAGAGGAATGATGAGAGACATAAGAAAGCTGGTTTCATGCAATATAGAGCTCGACTCAGGAATGAATCCGGCTAGCTATACTCAAGGAATGCGCGTTTTCGAGGCGAGATTCGGCTTTCACAAAAGCCTTACGTCAGCAGAAAGCTTGTCACTGACCTGCATGCATACTGGTTCTCGTACCATCAAGCGCACTTACACGATGCAGCGTTCCCTTGTGTTATTTCGAGCTCTGATCTCCTCTGTCTGGTATTTTGTTAACGTTGAAGCTTGAAGAGCAACGAGATCATCGATAAAATGTGGATTTTTCTACTATACTTCTACTTGGCGGTCGCCACTGCTGGGTAGCTCGTAAACTGAGTCGAGTATGCCCCAAATCGAGGAGACAACCGAGCACTGAATTAATCTAATCCTGTACTATCATCAATTTGGCACATAAGACTCATCGAAAGCAATTGGACATCAGGATTGGTCATAATCCATTATCGGGGCCGATTTCGATTCAATGGAGCGCGAAAAGTTCTTGAGTTTTCTGTTAAGCTCTGCGTTCTCTTGCTGGGCAAGATGCAGTTCAGCGGTCATGGATTTGACCTTGGTCTCGGCGTCTTTTTCTCGAGCTCGAGCACCGAGGAGAGGCTTAAGCAAAGTCGTGACCTCTTTCCAGCGTTGATGTCTCGACTTGAATTTGGCCTGCCGTGCCGTTGATGTCGTTCTTTTAGGCAGAGTTTGATCACAGTGCAGTAATCTCGTATATTCTGGGAGGAGTTGGGACAAGAAAATGGCAATGGCTGCAGCATCGGCTATGGGAGAGCAACCGACATCGATTTCAAAATCAGGATATGCAAATCCTTCTTCGCCGGAAGGATGTCGGGATGGTGATAGTGTTGTGTTGAAAACAAGAGAAAGCGCACGTAACTTAGGCCAGCTTTGAGTCAATGTCACCAGAATGCCCAAGGTGACATTTGACCGGGTATTCGTACAAATGGAGGGTGATATGAGCGCGAACGATCTCAGTTCCGGCCATGCCTTGGCCATCTGTTCAATGTCCTTCTCGAGAACTGGTAGAGGGACTGGAGTTTCGAGCCTGAAGAGCTCAAGACTTCTCAAGCTACAGAGAGCTTTTAACCCATCATCGGTGACTTCAGGGTGGTTAGAAGGAGTGTTGTGAGTATTCAGGTCCAGAATAAGCGTGGTTAAATCCGGGAATCCCTTGGACAGAAGGCCAAAGCAGTGGTTGATGTCATCTCCTGGCTCGATGTCACGTATACTGAGGTGAAGAGTGTTAAGGGTGGACTCTGTAGACTTAGGTTGAAGCCATCTCGTCATCTCGTCAAGTTCAATGTCCGCCCGAAAGGTTCTCAGTCTCTCGGAGCCTGCCACGAAAGACTGAGGCCAAAGGAGTGGCTTTGACCACCACTGGGAAGTACTCTCTATGCGTGGATGAGCTGCCAAGGTCAGGGAGACTTCCTGCGACAAGAGTTCGGAAGGGAGCGTGACCTCTCTCAAGGTGGGTAGACCATTGATCAAAGCTACTAGGCCTCCTTCTATGTCATCTCCAAGGGAGATTATCGTGGAATTGTGGAATGAGCATACGAGACGAAACACTTCGAGATTTGGTGCGACCCTGGGAATGCTTCCCAGAAAATAATGTAAGGTCTGAGTATCACAATCCACCGACAGTCGTCGTAAAGATTCCCCCATGAAAATGGGTGAAAACCGACCACGGATGGCAGGTCCTCTCCAGACAAGTTTAACGTCTTGGAGGAAAGGGAAGACTTTCCCCGTTGGACAGGTCGCTGCAATCTCATTGAAGCAGAACTCGTCCAGCTGACCATCTGACGGTAGTTTGCTCTCGTCATACTCCAATGAGCGCACGCGTTGTCCATACGGTATAAAACGTCGCCACATGTACGGCATCAGATGAAATGCAAAATTCTAATCCGACCAGAAGGTATTGTCAATAAGTTCCCAATCGTCTGCAAGGTTGAGCTTACGAGTTTGCCATCATTTTGCGAGAATGTCTCATGACCCACTGGTCCCAAAAACTGCAGGACATTCTGTAGTGTTGAGACGTCCTTGTATAGCTGATCCGATGCGTGAGATTGAAAGTGTTTTGACACTCTGGCGCAGCTAGCAAGATCCGCAACAGAACATCTTTCAAAAAGATAGTCGAGGAGTTCGCCGATCTGCCAGAAATGTGACGCGCTGCTGGCCGGATCGAGAGACATTCTTCGTTCTAAATTATGAATCGCAGGCAGGGGAGTAGACGGTTGAAATCTGAACTCCTGAATGACAAGTCGAAGTCTCCTGAGTCAAGTCCTGAGTCCCCACGGATGCAAGGACGCAAGCAAGGACGGAGGCCTAGGAAATCACGGTCACAATGTCAGTCACAGCCAAACACGTGGGGAAGCGAGCCGGCTGGCCGAGACGGCTTTCTCGGGAGGGTTTACGTTAGCAGAAGCCTTGTTTCTTTACTGCACGTTCACTTTCATTCCTTGGTTCAGTGGACTTCTTCTCTGTTAACGTCCCATCATGCCGCATCCTATTCTGTTCTGTCAGTTCTCTCGACCTAATGGAAGGAAGTCTCCTGCTGAGGGCCGTCAAAATGCCAATACATGCAAAGCCTTGAGTGTGAATCCCTTTTCACTTCAGGTTAAGGAGCTCGAACTTTGCGGGCCTTGGAACATTCTCATCTTGCGATAGCGGAAACATGGGAGGTCATTCAATCTCAGGCCTTCATAACAAGTTGGATTCTAGACGGTCGCATGTGCTTTCTCCGAGAGCAGCCGAAACCAAAAACTGGCAACAGGGAAGTTGCATTATTGAATAGACGCACTTGTTCGGAAGAACTGTAAAAAGAACAGCCCTGGAGGTGGTGATAAATTCATGCCCTTGCGAGAGGTCAGGAATACAATTGCGACTCGTGACGCAGGGTATCATACCCTGACGATTCCTTCGCCTGTGAAAAGGGACGGCCTGTGATCGATCTGAAAGAGCCCACGGAATTCAGGGCTAAGGTGGTTAGTCAGAGCAATACTGCGATATCAGTGACACCCTGGGGCCTTGACTGCGACGAAAGCCATTGCAACTTTATTGAATCACTCCTCCCAGAGGAGAGTGTTACCGATGGAACACGTAAACACGCCAGCTAGGATCTTCTAGCGCGTTCAAGGGATTTCTTCATGTCACTGTAAGTCTCTGATTCGCAACACTCGCTTCTTCCGTGTCAAGCTTCGTCGCTTCCATCTGAAGCTCAATCGAGGCCAACAAATGAGTCAAATCAACACGCCGCACGCAGTATAAGTGTGGATAAATCCGGGAAGCCCTTAGACAGAAGGGTAAAACAGTGATTGACATCATCTCCTAACCCGATGTCCCGTATGCGGAGGTGAAGAGTGCGAAGTAGTGTTCTGACTCCGAGCCTCGGGCACTAAAGCGTCTCGAGACTCTAGCACAGTTTGCTAAGTCCTGAGGGGTGCAATGTTTGAGGCTTTGAGCGTATGGTCTAAGAGTTCATCCACCTGCCAGAAAGAACCACCATGTAATCAAGAAGACATTCTTTGACCCTGATTCGCGTCGGCAACGATTAGATGAAAACAATCGGGGAAAGCCTTTGTATTGTGAAGGCGGAAGCAAAAGCGGAAGAAAAGAAGTTGAAAGAAGTCACGTTTACGGTCGCCCTCGAGTCTGTAGTAGACTTTCACCGATTTGATTTTGGCTCGGGAACCTTCGACTTCGATACTCACGACAGTTTCGCCGAGACCAAGATCCTGGAGCAGCGGAGATGCTTCAAATCTCAGATATGTCGGTTCTCAAGAAATTTCATTAAATCAATGATCCGAGTCGGTCAGGTCGGCACAAGCTTGCGGCATCAAGACGGAGGATCGACTGTGAGTAGACGTCATCTAGATTGTCTACACTCACTACTATCGAGGAAACAACAATCGTAAATCGATTCCATAATATATAAGTCAGTCATCGCCAATGTTGAGAGAGTGTGCATGCTTTCCAGGTCTGCCGAATGTGGGTCCGGAGATCGGGTCGGAGATTGAAATGGGTGTCTCGACGTCGAGTCGTCGATGTCTTATCCAGCAAGCCAGTCTATGTCGACGACGACGATTCGTGCCGGATTGATCTTGATCTCGCTTTGCACCAAGACTCTTGTCAGATTGCTCGGGAAGATGAACGGATCCATTTCCAAGCTCACTCAAGAAAATACTATAAAGCCTCATCTGCCTTTACGACCATCATTTGTCGTCCGCTCTGCTTTCCCTCACGGACTGCTATTGGGTGCCCTTGCACGTGTGCTTCAACCTTGTCTGGGTCTTGTGAGGTGACTGCTTCAAGAGTCTTGTCAAGAAGGACCCTCCTACATGCCGGATGCGTCGTCAAGCTGCTGATGCCACCGCGCAGCAAAGGCTTGAGGTTCGTGCTCCCATATCGGTAGTGCTATTGTCATTGACACGATTGGTAGAAAACTTCCGCAATGTCAAACATGTAGAGAGGTCGTCGAGTTTATGCCTTGGACCAGAGGATGTGTGACGGATGTCAAAATACAGCTACACGTACGTCACCTGACTACCTCATCTCAAAGCTTTGCTTAATGTCATGTAGGTGGTTCTGTTATCAAGAGGTATTGTTCGCGTCGTCACCGGCCCCCATGCTGATACCATCATCATCGCCGATAGCGGTGACGTGGAAGAAATCCCAGGCACCGTCCCGTGTCCTCTCATGCCGTCTCTCAGACATTTCGAGAAAGGAGTGAAACAAATGGGTTCACAGAAAGGAGGGTGTTGCTGACGCTTGTCTAGATTTAATTGTTCCTCTGCCCACTATCGCTGTGAAAGTACCGAATCGAGACTATAAGATTCATGCAAATGATCCAAATCAGCAAGTCTGGGTTTTTTCGCAACGGAACCAAGTCAAAATCAATCTTCGATTGCGAGAGGCTTGTCCCGGTGGTCACCGTTGCACAGAAAATATTGCACACGACATTTGAGCCTAGTGGAGGTTCATCGGTTTTGACTGATTTCAGAGGTATGCCTGAAATTATTCCGCTTAATGCAAGGTTATTACTTCCGTTACAGCTGCGCATTTAGAGAATGGCCATCAATTCCTTTGATTATTTATTATTCAGATCGAGTTGTCGCACGTAAGTGCTAATCTATTCTCAATCTATCATATTCTGAGTGGACCCCATAAGGATTCCTAGCAATCAGAACATCAGCAACGAGGAATCATTCGCACTTGATGAGTTCCAGAAAAACCATAGCTGCAACGAGTACTGTGAGAAACTAGGACCAGATCAGTTCTTGTAATTTGCAGTTTCGACGTCGATTGCTCTGCCACGAACACAATCTCAAGTTTGTTTACAAGCAAGTCTCATTTCTGTTCCAATCCGCAGGTTTGGCTGTAATCGAAAGCAATATTACCCTAAAATAGTCAGTTCAGCTGTCATTCTTTGGATCTCACGCACCGAGACAACGAGAACGACTACTGACCAAGTTTGAACCGACTTTGCAACTGACGAACTTGTGGGGCGGAGTTTGAATTGGGCGCCTATTACGACCGTGATCACGTTCGTTTTCGCCAAGTTGCAATTATGTGCGTGTTAGCTCAATCAATCAAGCTGAGAACCAAAATTGTACCAAGTTTTCTCCATATAACAATCGATATCAAGCATGCCATTCCACTAGAACAATTGATCCCTGGTCTCCCCTGGTCTTCATCTGCTAAGCCGAGAGAACCTTCAACTTGGAGAGAACATTCAGCGAACTGGATTGACAGCACAAATTATGAGGGCGATGAGACAACCAAACATTGATGCATAGTCCTATGGTGAATCGTAGCCTGAAGCTGAAGTTGTACGGCTTTGCTGCATGACGCACACGTAATTCTTTGCAGCCGGCCCAGATCTTACAGCACAGCCGACGATACAGGAGCGTCGGCAGTACGGCGGTACCTACGCGTACCGACGGCCGCGTCTCGGGATCTCATTCCTCTTCATCAACATCTCATTACATATCTATAGAATCGGAACCTAAAGATTGGCCTTCGGGAACCCAGCCTGGGAATCGAAGTCGAAGATCAATCTCGGAAAAAAAAATCGGGCAAAGTCTACTACAGACTCGAGGGCGACCGTACACGTTGTGACTGATTCCACTCTCACCATCACGTGGAACCCTTGACGTCATCGCCGAAGGGAAATACGACAAATTATTGTATTCCCTGCGACATTTCTATACATACAATTCAAGTCCTTGTGAATTTCAGAGGCTTCGTCTCAGACTGCGACATGAGGAGCAACATTATTATTCCAAAGAAAGCAAAGAGAGGAGTTTTAGTAGCAGAGGATGACCGAGTCTAGAACCTAAGAACGCTAACAAAAAAGTTCCTTCTCGAGTTTCATATTCTCACTTTCGAGCACTCTCAATCTGGAGACAAGAGAAGCAAGGGTTTGTCTGATCCTTTCCTCCTGGAGCAATCGGGCACGAACGAGTGTCTTAATCCAGACACGGGCCTCCAGCCAAAGCGCTGATCTGGAGATCAGGGCGCTCTTGAGGGCTTTCGACGCGCCAGTATTGGAGATATCAGCACCTCCATCCCAAGACGTGATCTCTGCCTTTTCTGGAAGGATTTGGGCCAAAAATCTGGACGCGACATGGGCGTCACGGATAGGGGAACATCCGACGTTCAAGGTTTCGAAATAATGTCCAAAAACTGACTCCCCAGATGGCTCGCGAGAAGGAGCGAGGCTGGTATTGATATTCAAAGACAAAGTCTTGAGATGATAACAGTTCTCGGCAAAAGAGAGAAGAACGCCCATCGTGAGATGTGACTGGGGGTCTGAGTAGAGCGCTGAAGATCCCAGGGAAAATGTGGCCAGTACAGGCCACATTGCGGCCATCCGCCCGACTTCGAGATCGGATAAAGCCAGAGGATCCGGATGGTCAAAGATGAAGGACGTCAAGGAAAGTCGTTTGAGCAGCGGCACAAACGTGTCGAAGGTGACGTCGCACGGAGCGCCTGAGGGAGCTTTATTGTGGGTGTACATATCGAATGTCAACCCGACAATACGAGGAAGTGCTCGTGCGATCTGGCTGAAACAATCTCGTACCATGAGATGAGGAGCTTTGTCTCTCAGCTCAACATGCAATCTGGATAATGAGGGCAGGATATCGTCGGAATACAGCCAGCGCGTTAGATCGTCCAAAGCGGTATCCAGTCTTAGGTAATTGAGGCTCTGGAAGTCTGTGGCGGCGAACCTATACTCATACTGAGTCCCCGGTATTTTTGCATTTGTGACGTCCTTCGAGTCTTGACAGACCGTAGCAATACGAGGGTGTTTAGCCAACGCCAGGAGGACGGTCGTGGACAACAGGTGGGAGGAGATCGTGATTTCTCGGAGCTGCAAGAGCTCCGTGACCAACGCAACTAGATCATCGCTTGTAGACTCAATCGAGTTCGAGCAGATGATCTTTATCGACTCCAACCTCGGAGACATTTTAGGGATGCTCCGAAGTATGTACTTGAGCCCTTGCGCGTCCGAGGCTATCGAGAAACTTTTCAGGTTCTCGTGCAGAAATAAAAACGAGTATCGCTGTTGAGAAGAGGTTTTCTGAGAGAAGCGCAGTTCAACTTCGTGGAGAAGAGGGAATAGAGCTCGGGTCGGGCAACATGACCATCTCCTGGAATATACTAGTAGACATCTGGCCAGATGACGGCAGTTCGCTCTCATCGTAGACCAGACGCCGGACGTGCCTAGAATAGACAGCGAATCTTTCCCAATCTGAAGGTTCAAGGTCGCGAACGAAGCTGTCAGGCTTTTGATAGAGCATATCAGAGCGGAAGGCAGACGGTATTCGCAGACTCACCTACATTCGAATGATGTAGACGTAAAGGAGCTAAAAACTGGATGATGTGCTTCAATCCCTGAACTTCTCGATAGAGGCGCTGAATAGCGCAGGGATGCAAGGACTTGGAAACTTGGGCGACGCAAACGAGGTCTCTCGGCGAACAAAACTCTAGTATCTTTTCAACTACTTCACGCACAGCCCAAGCTGAAACGTTCAGAGAGGTTGAATTCGTTGTCGGACTCATGATAGACGTGGAAGTGCTCGAGATGGTGATGCAGAAGAGCCCTAAGCCCGATCTGAGGGCAGACTTGCGCGAGGTGATGACAGGGATCGCGATCACGTGTCGCGTCATTAACGTTCCAATTAAATGATTTACTATAATAAATGACAGTCCACGCAGAGCCAGGATTGACAGGATGTTTATTGGGTATAATATGTAGACGATCACGTGTTCATAGGAGAGCGTCTTTAAGAAATCCGAAAAAAGGTATTTTATTTTGTCCAGTGACTTGCCTCAGTGGCATCTACAAGCGTAGTCGACCATAACGGAGCGTCAGCTTGAGCTTCAATTATCTGCGGCATCTTTGTTGCTATCGTCCCCGGTGTCGTCGCCCGAATCGTCTCCGGTATCATCTCCAGTATCGTCGCTCGAATCGTCTCCAGAGTCATCTCCAGAGCCGCCAGCTCCCATAGAATCGGCACTGGTACTATTGGAGTTCGACAAGTCACCAGTATCAACAACGGTTGAATTGGAGTTGCTCAGATCGCCCGAAGTGGTATCCGAGACAGTTGAATTCGACAACTGAGAATCGCCGGTATCGAGGGATGTCGAATTAAGCTGAGAATCGCCGGTATCGGTGGAGGTAGAGTTGGTGGAGTTGGATAGTGCGCCACTATCCGAGGTATCGTCCCCTGAATCATCGCCGGAATCGTCGCTTGAGTCGTCCCCAGAGTCACCGGTGGAATCGTCCGCGGTATCGTCTCCAGTGCTATCATCTCCACTGTCGTCCCCTGTATCGTCCCCAGAATCATCACCGCTATCATCACCGCTATCATCACCAGTGTCATCTCCCGTATCATCGCTAGTGTCGTCTCCACTGTCATCCCCACTGTCATCTCCAGTTGAGGTGCTATTGGCAGTATTCGATCCAGTATCAAGAGTAGTGGAGTTGGCGCTAGAGAGGGAGGAGGTGGAAGACGTGGAGTTTGAGGCGGAGCTCAATGTGTTATCCGTGACAGTCGAATTGGAAGCCGCAGCGTCTCCGACGTCTCCAGCATCGCTAGTATCAGTGTCATCGGCGTCATCGGCGGTATCGGCGGTATCGGCGTCGTCGGTATCGTCGGTATCATCGCCTGCGTCTCCTGCGTCTCCACCAGCAGCTGCAGAAGTCGAATTGGTAGCGGTACTAGTAGCGATACTAGTGCTATTGGCACCAGCGCCTCCGGCAGCACCCCCTGCTGCAGGAACACCGGGATTCTTCACAAGCGTATTGAGCTGCACACCATCAGGCACAGGCCCATCCGTCTTCGCAGGGCAGCTGCCAGGCGGATTGACCGGACTTGTCTGTCCAAGCGGAACATTGCCCGTCTGATCCCCACTAAACTTCTGAAGATTTGAGCTGGCGAATTCACAATGGAAGAATCCATTGAGTTCGGGATTCTGAGGAGCTTTTTGACAATAAGGTACAGAAAGAGAATCGGGCGCATTTCGGGGTTGTTGGACGAAGAGTTGGGCCAGGCGAACCATCTCTGGATCGGGGGCTGCGGCGTTGAGGGATTTGGCGAGGGAGACCATAGAATCGGCTGCGTCTTGTTGATCGCAGTTCTTTCCAGCGGCGAGGAGAGTTTGGAAGGCTGCAACGGAGATCGTTGAGCACTTGTCAGCACCTCCGGCTTTTTGCTATTTGAGCACAGTCAGCTCCAGTACAGTATATGAGGAGCAAATTGACATACGCAAGCCGCTACCCAGTCTTTTGTGGAATCAGCAATTACTTGTGCAATGCGCTTTTCTAGTGGCATAGCAGACGCGGAAAGGGCGGAGAGGGCCACCGCAGAAGTGAAGAGAGTGACGCGCATGGCGAAGGTGGAGAGATCAAGACGACGAAAAGTGAATTTAATGAAGAAGAGATAATGAGCACCGGGCTCGTGGCTGTTGAAAAATTGAATGAGGAGGATCAACCTGAGGAAAAGTGGCACACACCTTTGACATGTTATATACTATCCTCCCCATGCCGGTTGCGGGCCCAAAATACTGGATCATTCCTGTTGCGGGGTCTAAGAAAAGAACCACAGGGGCAATCCAGCCGTTTGACATGGGGCGAGGCAAGAGCAAAGGAAGCACTAGAGACGTGCATCAGCTGCCCGAAGAGATATGAATAGAGCAGCTTGGGATCATTACGGTATGTCTGATCAATGGACCACTGGTTGCAGGGTACGTATCCTTCCTACAGTAAAGTGGCAGCATCAATCACACTATGATTATAAAAGACTGATTAGAAGCTTTCGGCAGGATGAGAAAAGTTGCTGGCTGACCTCGCGTATTGCTAGCGCTGAAGCTAAAGTATTTTGATACTTGTATCACTTTGTCCGTGCGAGAGGTCGGTGATGTATAGGTCTCGTTGAGATGATACCGTCGCCATCACAAGCTCGATAGAAGCTGCAAGCCAGATCCAAGTACCAATACATCGCCGTCTTGCATTGTAATCAGAGAATGGTTTCACGATATGATTGAACATATACCGGTAGCGCTGAATTTACTCATTCCAAGACTTGTCCTCCCAGATAGTCTGTAGGTCGATTTGAACGGTGTAGAGGTCATCAAGAAAGTAGCATAACAGGGCAGACTGTCCGTGATGGTGATGACAAGACGTTGATGACGGTCAGGAGGGGTCGGCAATAACGGCCGAAAAGCACCGACGGATGTTGGGCGCTTCCGCGTCCCTGCAAAGGTTGCATCGTCATCGGTCTCGGTCTCAATGGTTCGACCTTTGTCGCTGGCTGGGGTGTACATCAAGCACAATTGTTTACCGAACAAGACTGTCTACATATTTGAATACAACAAGAACTCCCAGAATGAAATTGGATGACCCGATGACGCTTAGGTCTTAAATCGATATTGGCACGTATCTATGTGAGGTTGAAAGAGCTCCTTCTGGAGGGGCATTGAGATGACGGAAAGAGCTTTGTATTCTTGATCTCACCTGCGTAAAGGTCATATCACAACCCGAATGGGGGCACATAAAACTACCGACGTTGTCACGCTGAGATGAGACGACGTTAGTATCCAAGAAAAGAAAGGACCCAATGAAGCGATCCAACTCAATAACACACATGTTTCCTTGTATTCTTTCGGTGTCGAGTAAGAAGAAACTGAGCGTTCACGCCTTTGAATACAGCTTGACAATCGCCGAGTCCACATGCCAGCTGTCGATCCCAGAGTCTTGCATTCTTCCGAGGTCGAGGGGCTTCCGGATGAGCCGCTTTGAAGGTTGTGGGTGATGAAGGTTGAACTGGATCACCGATCATCAACATAGGTGTCATACCGAACCCCTCTGGTGGCTGCAACATCAGCTTAGGGGCTTGATAGCTTGTCGATGCACTCGGAAAAGTGGATCCATTTTGGGACGAAGAGGAAAAGTCCAGTTTTCGAGCAACATGGTCTTCCTCCTTTTTCACCCCAGCTATGTCTTCCACTTTCATAGTCTTCGGGGATCTGACAGATCGAGGAGACTGTCGAAAAATTTCAGGACCACATGCGTGAATAAACACCCGGCTCAGGTTGGAGATCTGGATTCCGACTCACCGATGGCTTTAGGAATGCTCGCACCATTCTATAAATAATATTTTGCTATACAAAGAGGGCCTCGAGCCGCAACGCAGCCAGATCGCGAATGGGGAATAGTGGATGCAACTTGGCAACTCTGAAAGAGCATCGGCTTTTGCCGTAACCAATGTTGCGCGCTCGGACCATCGCGATTCGCATAGCGCTCAAGCGCTTCCATTCAACGGCGCTTTCCACGCAAACATCCTGGGTTCAGGGATCAAGATTCAATTACCGCTGGCTTGTTGACATCCATAATCGTACGGGACAAATATTCTCGAAAAAATTTCGCCTTATTCGTCACCAACTTGATCTTGGTCCTTTTACACGACACCAACTTCAATCCGTCCTCCCTTCTAGGCTCAATTGCATCGTCAGAATCTCTCTCTCTCTCAGGGTACTATTATCCTGTCCAATCCTGGTACTCTTTCCCTTAACGCACTTCAACCTCTATGCTGGGATTCGAGGACCGGCTTCACAACTCAACAGAGTCAACACTGGCATCCGAATCATTCAGCGTTTTGGCTTTCTCAGCTAGGTATTTGCGACAAGCGTTCGCGTTCCTCTGATGGCGTTTGAGGGAATCTTTCTAAAGAGGATTGAGTACACCTTTCATGCCTGGATTCTGAATTCAACGAACCCGAGTCAACTCTCGCTCGCAAGTCTCGCATACATATTGACCACTGGAGTGAACGATCAGACTGAAGCGGAGAAAAAGAAAAAGGCGGCGGTACTCACGGGCCATGATCCAGCACCTCCCAGTGCCTCTTCATGTCACCTCCAGACCTAGCGGTATGCTCACACCCTTTTATACCGCAAATGTAGCCGCCGTTGACTGGAATGAGTTGGGGTTCCCCCTTTACTTCCTCCTTTACTTCCTCGTTAACTTTCTTCTTCTTGCCGCCTATGCCTTTGTTTGCTTTTTCATCTTCGTTCACCGATGCGTCCTCGTCTTCAGATTCTACTAAGCCCGCTAGGACATCAGCGACTGAGACGTTCAAGTCTTGGGTTTCCTTTTTGATAGTAGGCTTCATCTGGTTAATATTCATTAGTATCGTGATTTCTTCCCTTTTTAACAAAGGCTTACTCTGGACTTGACAGCTGCGCTAACCATTCTTTGAAGAGATGAGTTGAGGGACAAAGCAAAGCGCTTTGTAGACAATGGGGAAGATGAAGGACAAAGCGCAAGAGTGAAGAACTTCAGATTTAATAAGAACGGAGCATACGGGCAGGCTGTTTATACAAAGGACAGAACAATACGCCATTTTCACCTTCGGCGACCTAATCTGGAGGTTGGACCAACAGTCCTCCAATTGGCTTGTTCCGTATTCGGTAGTTCTCGGCATATTCTAGAAGTAGGACAGGCTTGATGAAAGCTTACGATACAGAGCGCCATTGTTGTATGCATAAGAACAGAGATGAATTTTACTGACGCTTATGAGTGCTCGTCGTCAAAGGAATTTCTTTACTCGAGCTGAGCTACTTTCATCTAATTCTATACCGAGCAACTCGATAATGAAAGCGGTGTTTGTACAAAGGCCTTCCATTAGACGAGCGTGTATATAGAAAACCCCATAAACAAGTGCGACAGTACAAGAGATATAAAACGAATACACAACAAAGCAAGACCGCCAGATCAACCATGATGGGAAAACGAAACCCAACGCCCTCTATATAGATATCGAAAGCGAAGTCTCATCCTCCTTCTTAATCTTCCTAAACACAGCTCTCGAAATCCCATCATCCGCCGAAACAGCTCCCTCCACACCCGATCCTACATCAACACTCGTCCCATCGCCCACACCCTTGACCCATATCCTATCTAACGAATATCCCCCAAGATAAGGCATCAAACGAGCCCATGACCACCAGTATGCTACGCCAAGGACGGCGAAACCAAGTACTGTCACAGCGTGGAGGTAATAGGGTAGATTTTCGTAAGGTCCTTTTTCGCCTTTGGGTGGAGGGATGAAGGGTACGACTAGGAGGAAGATGTTTGAGATGGTGAAGAAGAGTGTGACAATGATTGGTGAGGAGAAAGGCGGCGTCCAAGGTGGTGACACTTCGAGGGAAGCGGATTGAGGACGAAGACCGAATAGTCTACGGAAGAAGAATTTGAAGAGATATTTGATTCGGGGAGGGATATGGAGGAGGAGGAGACCGGAGCTAATCAATGTGTTGATGATGGAATATGGATATGATGATACTGGATATCGGGAGGAGATGAGTGACACAGGACGATAGAGATCGAAGAAACACATACAGTTCAAGATAAAGATATACGCATCTCCGCTGGGCGGAAGAACGATCGTCAGACTACCCACGAGCCATTGTTGTAGTAGCCCGGTCATAGGAGTTCCGAAGGGTTTCGACGAAGAAAAGAAGGCAGAGAACGGCAGGACAGCCTCACGTCCAAGTTCCTGAATAACTAATTAAAATGTGCCCGTTAGTCTCGATACACTGAACGATAGCAAGAGAAACAAACTTCGGCCGGTCGTAAACGTAACCGCAAGCACGTTTCCTAGCGTCACCATCGCGATCAAAGCACTGAGGACCTTCTCGCTCTTATCTCCATATATGTTCCTGAAGAACAGAGAGGCGACGATTTGGCCACCGTTCAATATCTCTTCCTTATCGACGACGACGAAGTAGGAGATGTTGACCAAGAAATATATGAGGGAGATGGAGAGGAGAGCAGTGGGTGCTGCTCGCTTCATGGTCCGGATGGGATCACGTATTTCAGAGAGGGCGTAATTGGCATTGGAGTAACCGATATAAGACCTGCAAGGTAATCCGTCAGTATTTTCGTCGACGAAGGCTGGTCAAGAGAGAAGAGTGAGACTTACCACGTAACGCTATATAGCCCCGTAACGATCCCATTAGCATCAGTCCTCGTTCCTTCCCACAATTTATTCCAAGCGCTTTTACCGCCCATCATCATGATCGAGGTTCCAGCGCCTCCGATCGTCTCCTGATCCAGCTTGATGACGCCGATCATAACGAGGATGCCCGAGAACGCAACGAACAAGAGTAGCACGATGCCGACGGTGCCGAGAATATTTTGTATCCGTAAACCCCAATGGATCTTCGTCGAATGCAAGATGGTGCAAGCGGTGAGACAACCAACGGCAATGGTTCGAGTGAGAGTAGGCGTAGGCTCTATCGATAGTGCCCGGAGGAGGTCTGATGTACGGAATGATTAAATCACAATTTGAGGCGTTTGGAAGATATACTCACATTCGCCGAATACGACGGCATTGGCAGAAGAAGTTCCCTAGATACAATCAGCGAAAACCAGTCTGAAGAGAAAACATGAGAACGCACTGTCATGACGGTGTATGTGGCAAAGATGCATAGCACAAGATATTTCGGTCGGCCAAAGAAATATTCCAGGTATACCTTCTCGCCCCCGCTGCGAGGTAGAGCCTGACAGAAAGGCGCAGATTAGAACTCGAACCCCATCATATTAAAGATACGCACTGTTCCCAGCTCCAGGTAGACCGATGTACCAGCAAATGCAACAGTCGCACCAGCTAGCCATAATACTAGGGCCATCCCAATGCTTCCTGACGAACGAAGGATGATAGAGGGTGTCGCGAATATGCTGATTGTGCTTGGGGTTAGATATGCTCATTGATGCACCAGTCGCAACGCACCCAGTCCCTATAATTCGATTCGTTATGAGAAAGACGGCACTGACGAAACCTAGGACAGGATGAGTACCCGATTGCGCTTTGACGACCATGTAACTCACCAATTTGCCGTCTCTCTTTCGGGACATCATCAAAGGTCTCCCCAGTCTCGTCCGCAGCATCTAGAGCATCGACTAAAGCCCTCATCAGAACAGTGCATCCTACAGCTCACGACGTATAGCTCACCAGCCTGAGGCTCGATGTCGGCAGCCAAAACGTAGCCGCCGCTTCGTGCGTCGGCACCGAGCAAAGCATCGCGCTCAGTCGACATTTCTCGTGTCGTCGAGGGACGTGAAGATGAGATTATGATGGGAAGAGAGGGTATATGAGAAGATATGAGCTGCGAAGGCCGAGAGCATGGCCCGCATTACCCTGATTGCATGGCGCGATAATGGCAACACAGTAACTCCGGCAGAGTAGAGTTTGTTTAGATGCCGGAAATGCGAAGTGTTCTGTTTACGTTGACGCTTCGACATTGACATTCAGGAGGCAGGGGATGTGCTGGGTACTTCTCTCAGTACTTTGCAGCAAATATTTTGGATTTAATTTTATAATTTCAATGTCAATCCAGGACACCTCTTTTTGGGCTATTCACACTGTTCTCAGTTATCGATGGCGAAGCCGAACAGAGGCGCATGTTAACGTTATCATGTTGATTCATTGTGACTTGACCCAGCTCAATCGAGCGCATCAGTTAACTAACCGAAAACAGAGCCCTTGGCTCATGATTTGTGGCGCTGACCACCCATGAAGGCCATTCTGACCGTTTATGGGATCTCTCCAATTCCTGCTGCGATCCAAAAGTGAAAGCCGATCCCAACAGTGACAATAATGACATAGAGGGGCCCTTGCAACGTTCCATCGACTCATGCCACAATTCATTGAGTCGGTCAAGCCAGAACTTTCCTCGCGCGTTCTTGTCAGATGCTGCTTATGAACAGCGCCAGTACTAGCGGTGAGCGTCAGGAATCATCCGACATGTTCAACACCACAGAACAAGTTGAGCTAGTCGATAGAGATGATGACGGCCTTCTGTCACCGATAAAACTCGTCTTCACATATTTGACTGATAGTAACACCCCGACGTCTGCGGAGAAAGAAGGAAAGCTGATCACTTGTGCAAAGCGCTGTGGTGCCGACTGGACTAACCTGAAGTCCGGCGAGGAAACTGCCACTCTAAAAGGCTGTAAGCGGAGGAAGAACAACAAGGGTTCATAAAAGGACAGCTGCAGCATGGCGATGCGAACAGGTCAGATCTAGAAGTGTCAGATCGATGCGGTCCTAGGAGATCTGAAAGCCTCCGAGATGGTAACAAGTTGCCCATCCAGGGATGACAAATTTACGCTGATTCTGAGCGCCAATGAAACCCAAGCTCAAGGGATGTAAACACGTGCGAATCAGATTACATGGGACTTCCAGACGGAATCAGACACAGGGATGTCAAAGGATAGAGTTAGAATTTTCGTTGCGCATCCCAAGCAATGTCGTCGAATATTTCTGGAGATCAATTTTGTCGGGGTAGGTTTTACGAGAGCTCTCTCAAAAACGAGCGGAGAGCATTCATAGAAGGTCTGATGTCGAGTGATGAAAATGAGCCTTGACCGCTCTTGCGATCACCGCAGTGCTGCCCTGTGCCCTGTGTCTTCGACGAAGAGGAACCGGTAGTAGCACTGTAGTAGCAGCGGCGTTTCGCTGTTATGAATCTCCGTATTGACACCTGAGACGCCCCTGTGAGCCCGAGACCTGAGATGTGAGAACCTGACTCCTGAGAACAGATCAGAGAAGTCAATCAGTCGCGGAGATCTCGAGAGCTCGAGCTCTTCCGTGAACGCTCTGAGCAGACTGAGCCTTTGACGACAGCAAAATTAGGCCTGTGCCAAGAAGATGATGGCGACGTTATGTTGTGCGGTATTCCACACCGCGAGTACCAGTCTGATTGATGTGCTCAGCGAGAGTCTAGCGTTCCCAGAATATAGCCTCCAGAGTCCAGAGAGCGAGAAGCAACTTGCAATGGAAGAACGAGGCCGAAAAGGCCGTTGCTGTTGTGGAGAACGTAAACCCGCTTACGTACCCTGTCATAATATTTCACGGAATGGCCAACGCGGCCGGTGGGATCAAACCATTGAGGGGGGTACAGTATACACAACTAGATTGATCTATGCTACAACAATATGATACAGATAAACATCACGAGCCAACGAACGACAAAAAATAAGCAAAATATACAAGGAATAATCAGATCGCGACATCCAAAGCACAATTACGACTGAAGATAACCAAGAAGACGAAAGCAAGAGTAGGACTTCATAGATCAAACGTCCATAGGTCGGGCAGCGTCGGTCGAGTGAAGCTCGTCTTCGAGCCTCCTGCATGCCTTCCAAGCATGCCACATCATTGTTCGAAGTTGAAGCACGTCTTCCTTCCAGAGACTTTCACCATTTTGCTCCCGGAATTCCCGAGTAAGGGTAGCGCAATGCTCAACATTCTCCGGACTAACGAAATCGACGGCGACCTTGATGCAATCCGCAAGATTGCATACCTACAAAGAGGTGAAATTTAGTTTCCGATCAGAAGCTGTTAAGCATGACCTCACCTGATGCGCACAACCGGCAGGGATGAAGATGGCCTCGCCAGGTTGCTGATACACCCGGAAGCTAATGACTCCATACTGGTCATAAAGTTTCTCCCGCAGCTCCGAGTCCAGATAGAACCGCTGCTTGTGGATCGGATCTTCGATGGCATCGAGCGCGAACTCCTTTCGCAAGAAACATCGTATCTTCTCCGAATCTTCGCGCTTGAAGAGGTCCCAGGCAGCAACGCCGGTCAAACCGTTGGGACACTCCGTCGCGTAGGTCATGACGTTGACCGCGTCTGCCATGTCCATATGTAGACGAGTAGATCCGTTGCTTCCAGGTCCATCATGCGAGGCAAAGGCGTTGTACATCTTTGGACCTAGGTACGAGAATTAACATGTGATCACTTGACGGCTCCTGGAAACTAACCGATATCGGGAGCCACACAGTTGGTTGGAAAGTAAGACGCAATATTCAAAACACCGTCTCGACGAGAATAATTCGGTATCGGGACAAACTCCTGAAATTCCTTGAATAAGTCAGGAAAGGCAGTTTTGAAATCCGAAGCCGGAGGCCAATCCTGAGGTACAATTGTGAGAACTCGTCGTGATAAATGTCACGGAAACATTACCTTCAACTTCAAACAACGCTGTCGTTTCTGCGAGGCAAAATCGCCGAACATCTCGAAGAACTCCGCGACTTTGATCTCTTCGGTTGTTTCGCTGTCGCAGTCCATGATCGTACAATCTTCTTCGCCATATTTTGCAGTAAGACCCTGCGGAGTCCACATTTCGCTGATGAAAGGCGCCAGACCGTCCACAAGGATTGGCCAGCCATATGTCCAGATGGACCGAAAGGTAGATTCTGTGAGTTCTTCGATCGAGAAGGCGGGAAGTGAATGAGATGGAATGCCCCATGGGTCCGCAAATGGATTTCGATGGATGTGTTCCGGGTCTAGCTTTGGCATATTGAGCGGCCGGTGCAGGTCCAACGAAGCACCCTTTAAACTATCGCGGACCTTTGCTTTCATCCCGGCGATTGCGACCTCGAGATCAGCGGGCTCGAAATAGGTGATAGGATGGAATTGATCTGGGGGATGTACGACGGCTCGTCTTGTGGCACACATGGCGGCAAAGAAACTTCTTTTCTCGCGGAACCAACGAGCCTTGCGTTTCGCGAAATCGGGACCGGTCATACTCCGCGCGAAGTCGCGGTCTGTCCTGACTTTGTCTTCGTATTCGTCCAAAACCGTGCCGAGTCGATCGTGACAGTCACCACATATCTCACGACCACATATTGGGCATAACCACGTTGTCGTGAACAACGATGTCATGCAAGTATCTGACGCCACGTCAGCTGATGGAGATTGAATCACGGAAAAAGAGATACGAACCACATGTCGCTCGGCATCCGGTCTCGAAAGGTTTGCGGGCAATGCGGTCACGGAGCGAATGCGCTGCCTCCGCCTCAAGATACGGTAGCAGCATTTGTGGTACGACGGACTGATTACAAGGTCGGCCAAGAATAACTCGAAGAGGATGTCACCCACTAGTATTCGATCGACGTGCTCCTTAGCTGGACAAATATTCCATTCATCAGGGTACGCCATTTCGGGCTCAACTTCGAGGCTCTGAGGGAAACAATAATCGAACGCCTTTCCTTTGTCGTCCAATATGAGTTGTCGTACGCCTACAGCAAATGAAGAATGAGAAGGAGCAGATCTATCAGGGATGTTCTTACCTCTGAATCGACAAATCTCAACGCTGCCGTTTCTCCGTGAGCAAGGCATGCAGACAGGAAGAGGAGTATTTCTCGTGACGAGGGCCAAGCAAGAACCACTTTGTATAATGCGGCGGGCCTCTTTGGGTGTATATTTTCGCGGCATGCGCTCACGATGGTCAGAAGCATCAACACCCAAGTCCTCGACATCAAACGGTAGCTCTTCTGCATCGAAGGTTCCGACGTCCACCGAGTGGTCAGATTCCTCGGATGAAGCTCTCGGAGGCTGGCTCTGAAGTCCCACGTGTGTGCTTGAAGGGATCTTGGAAGAGTTTGGTCCAAGCTCTAGAGAATAAGGAGGAAATCCGCCATCGGAACCGACAACAGGAGGCGAAAGCTTCCGTCGCGTCCTGGACTCTTTAACGTGCTCTGGACTCGATCGTTTCGTGCTGGTCCGCTGTTGACAAGTCTGCATCTTCTTTTCAAGGCCAATCGACGAACTATCCACCATATCCGGATGCTTTGTAGCTTTCAATGTCCTCACTGGTCGTCGTGAGGTGACAGTTGCGAATTCTGTATCTCTGAGTTAAGGCCTGGGAGAGTCCCTAGACATGGCGTAATGACGTACCAGCTTCAGATATATCAGCGCTATCGTCAGCGCCGTCCTTTGAAGTGTTCTTCGACTTCGTGCCTCGAGATTTCTTGACCCGAGCCACGTCTTCCTGCATACGTGATGTAGACGAGCTCATCTCGAAGTCGGAATCGCTCCAATTCGAATGATCCACCATGCCAGAGTGTTTTGGAGCCTTAGGAGTTCTCTTGGGACGATCTGGTACGAAAGAATTCTCGACTAAATCCATCAATGAGTATGGCCAAATGTGCAACGGATCGGAGTCTTACAATTCCATTGAGATTTCCGCCGGACTTTCTTGACTCTCGGAGTAGATTCAATGAGCTCCTCGGATCCGATGCGCATGATTGATTCTTGACCGGCAATGACGGTATGATCATTCTCGGATGTGACGATCTGAACATCAGCAGGACGTGACGAATCAGAGCTGCCGGTATCGGAAGATACGCTTCGCGGTATGGATGACTCGTAATCGACATCCATTGCGTCGACGTCTTTAACTAGCGGCGGAGGTGTAAGTGATGGTTCGCGCGATCCTGTCGTTGGAATTAGGATGCTAATCGCAGAACAGCATTATAGATGCCACTTACGTCCTCTAATGACCCTTCCGACGACCGTGGATTCTTCGTGTCGAGCGGTGGGCGGAAGCTCCCCAGAGGGTCTGTCGATGTGAATAGTATCGGAAAGTTCACCCCTTGCTTGTGCGACGTGTTCGTCTTCAGCACCGCCATCCTTGTGTTTGGTAGTAGTTTCAGGAGGAGAGATATGGGTGATGCCGAGCGCATTAGGGGTTTCTTCGACCTGTCTAGTGAATTCCCCATATAAGGCAAACCATTCCTCGTCTAGCTGATCGGGAATAGAGATGCCATGATCTCCGTTCCCATCCTTCATACTCGGTCCGATGTGGGGCTCATAAAGAGCTGAAAGACGATACGGTCAAACGACGAAAAGGAAAGTTTGCAAATAACTCACTTGCTGATGAGCTCTGGCTTCCTTCAAGCACGACTTGCTCATTCTCGAAGGACTGAGTGAAACCTGGGATCCAATCCGATGCTACATGAGGTGACGCTTCTCGTGCGGGCGCAGATGGCATAAAGGATACAGGCGGGAGACAAGGCAGATCCGCAAGTTGAAGCGGATTCTCTGGGGGATCCTCCGACTCGACGCTCACATCCCGAGTGAACACTTTCGACGAACGACTCCTACTACGTCGAGATCTACTTCTCCCCCGCGGTGTAGATATGGATTCCTCAGAGTCAACGCTGCGATCTCTAATACCGCTTCTGCTTGAAGGTGTCATGGTCCTCCATGTTGATCTTGGTGTTTCGACGAGTTCGTCTGAGGGGGCTTTTAGGAGACAGATGCGTGTCAGTCATTGTCACCGTCGAGCCTTTGCGCAGGGATCGAGCGTACCTGATTCCGCCTCCTCATTATTATGATGACTCGACTCGACTTCATCTTCTACTTTCTCCTCCGCTGCTTTCTGCAATTTATCTATAATCTTCAGTTGAACTCCTGCCGCCCAAGATTCGAATCAATACTCAGATTTAGAAAGCATATCAAAAAGGCTCACGTTCAGAATTGCGAGTAGGGGCCTTTGGCTTCATAGCTCTCACTTTCCCTTTCTTAGGTTCCCCTGTCGATGGTCTCCCTCTTTTCTTCTTGGGTTCTTCTCGCTCAAAGACCGACACATCAACGACGCCCACGCTCTCGTCGTGGACATCCTGCGACGCTCCTTCATCAGGCTCCTCTAACGTTCTCCACGAATTCCCTACGATAGTAGGCAGAGGCACCGTTGGAGAGGTAGGACTAGGCAGCGGAGTGAGCTCATCGTTGTACCACCAATCCAAGTTCCCAGAGTCAAGCTTCAGCTCAAGCTCCGATGCCGCCTGCTTGACTTCCCGCTGGATACGAGCTAGTCTTGGTCCAAAGACCATTGCCAGAGTACAGACTCAAGAATAGCAGTTAGATGAACAGCAGAGTCGTCAACGATGCTCAAGGACAGGACGGGACAAGTTGAACTGGCGCAACCGCTGATTGACTCGGCGCCCATTGTCGGAGATCGGAACGCCGCTTAGTATTTTTTTGGGGACGTTCCAGTCCAGACCGGCACATGGCGTTCCCTTGACAGTCCAGGACACCGATTGAAGGCGGATTCAACTTTGGTACACGTGAAATAGGAAGCAGGTCATCGTACCATGTTTCGGCGGGGAAGAGAAAAAAAGATAATGTCATAAATATAAAAGAACGAACGATATACTCAAGACGAAGTACAAGACCGAAAAAAGAGCCAGTTCATCCGCGCAGCGGTGAAGGAAACCCAGGGAAGCTCAAGTTAAATCACCAGGAGAAAAGAAGCATCTAATGAGACGGAAACTTCTCCCATTGAATAAATTCGCCTTGGACATTGGTGAAAGAAAGGTGGCCAATGCTGGATTGATTTGGAACGAAATGGGAGAGACTGGTGGTCCAGATATGCTTATCTCCTTCAGAGGAGCGCATCGTGACATAACGCAGCAAGAATCCAAATGACAAGAATACTATCAAGCGGAGTGAATCAGTGTATGATGCGAACTTGAATCAGGGAGGAACGTACGAACGACCCATTCTATCCAAACGAACGCTCTCAGTGCAACCATTTCCTGACACCAAAGCTTTTCCGCTTCATAACCTAATCCTTATAAGACACGGCGATAGAATATGTAGGAGAACATACCTGTCGGTATATTCCTACACATGGAGGGGGTCAAATGCGCCCAACGAGAGCTAGAGAACGCGTTGAAACCTATACTAGCAGGTAAGAAACGTGATCATGGGGGAAGAATCAGACTGACCGAGCCATAGGAAGGAGAGAACTCCAAGCCACGCCAGTTCGAAAGCCGGGCGGGTAATGACAGCATCATAAACGGCCAGGTCGACCATCACCAAGCTCAAAAGAACGACCAAAGTAACGATGGAAAGAGCGAATGGGAAAAGATCAGCCGCAACTGTTAATACTGTTTAGCTCGCAAATATATCTCTAACCGAGATACATACAGAAGAACTCCTGGAATATGTTGACTCGAGCGGAAAGAGCAAGGACAACCAGGTCACAAGCAAGCAACAGAGCTAAACGGTAAAGCAACCGAAACCGAACGTTAGAATCGTTGAAAGTTCAAAGTCGGCCTGGACGCGTCTAACTCACCGTAAACTCGTACACGAGCTTTCCCAACCCCAGATAGCTTAGAAAAAATCATTACAAGAAAGCGAACAGAAAGGAGAACAGATAACAGCGCAGAGCGTTAATGACCTGGTTACGACCAATGCAACCGAGGACCTGATCGGAGTTTGAACTTTGATTCCTTACTATATTCCTTCGATCACTCCTAGCTTGCACTGGTCCTTGTCCAAGGATTTAAATTAAATCATCAGCTGATTCCTCTCGCATGAATCCATGTTCTGCGAAATACCATCGATTTTATGGTCTGTGTCGTCCCCTTCTGTCTCCGTGTCGAGACCGAGTTGCCCGAACCTCCCCAACAATCCGTAAATTCAACTAGCTGATATCTGCTCTTCTTCAGGCCCTCAGGTTTCAATTGGATATAATTTACGCCCGTGCAGCCTTTCTTGGTTCCCACCCATTCTCTCATAGAGTCATACGGCGTCCATGGGATTCGTCATAGAAGGGTCAGAACGGATCTTGGAACGAATGCAACAAAGGTCGGTGCGGAGCACCTGAACGACGGTCCTATAAGAGCCGTCGATTGCCATCGGTTACTGTGCTTATTCGGGGGTCCCAATTGTTTCTCGTGAGACGTTTGTGGCCTGGCACTCATGCAGACATTGTCGTCCTTTGAAGACTCCTTTCGAGGTAGAGGGTTTGCGAGTATCGCCCTTGAGGTCACCAACGGACACGGCAACCTTCTGGAACAGAAAAAAATCATTTACAGCCATCTGCATAGGCTATTAATACCCTTCAGCATACCTATCGGTGTTCTGGTGACATGAAAAGGACATCCACACGCCTCTGGGTACCACTTGATTCACTGGCAATCATACCGCATTTGTACCTTTCATGGGCTGAGTCATATTTCGACTTATGTCGACAGTCATTCATTAGAGAATGTGAACGTTCATATTGCCGGGACCCTACGATCAGCTCAACTCAGCCTCGAGGCATCCACACCAGAAAGGTTCGGCCTGTTTTGAAGGCGCATGGACATTCGCGCACCCATGTTTTGCTCGCTCAATCATCTATCCGCGACAAGTCAGAATGGCTTCGAACCTTACTCAGAAATTTGAGGAGTAAGAACGATGTACGCGAGACGTCTCTTCACTGATACCAGCTTTCGTATAGAAATAACCTCGAGGTTCCACGACGACAACTGAAAATATTCGGTGAATGATTTGGACTCGGCGGTATCATAGCCGCAGTTGGCTGATTTGCTTCAGACATTCGTGGATACAACTTCCCGAAGACGCCAAGCTGTCACAGCCTGAATTCTCATTTCTACGTCACTCTAGAGTGCGGTGAAAATAAGAAAACCTCTAAAGTCTCCACAAGAGGGAGGAATCCGAACTGGAGCCGTGAGGAATTTATCTTGTGAGATTTGCTCCTCCTTCGCCTGGGTATGATTTTTCTCATTCGATAATAGCGATTACGCTGGAGGTTCCTTGAGAATAAAGGCCTATGCGCATCATCTGCTGTCTCAAGATGAGCTTGTAGGAGAGCTAGAGACAAGAGGAGCAACATTTGTCAGACAAACTAATACTGAAAATGGTGAGCACAACGTCCTCTTATTCTGGTCGTGATGACTTATATCTATCTAGACGTGGTCCGCATTCGCACAGGACCGGTCAATGGCCACTTGATACCACCCACAGCCGCGATTGTAGACGGCGAACACCCCTCTATTTCGTTTAAATATCATCTCGTAGACGTTGAAGAAGAAAATGTCCACTCTGTTTCGATCTCCCACGATAAATCGGCTGGATCTCTGGCAAAAGCGGCTATCTTCATATCAGCAGTGACCTCAACTGGTTCTACTCTTCTGAGATCGCGCATAAATCAGTAGAACTTACAGGCTATATTTCTGCGCGGAACCTCATTGTATACTACGTGGCCTAGACGCACCCGGCCTCACTGTGATTTACTCATGACAATATTAGTATCGTCGTCTTTCCAATTGACACACGATTATCGATGACCGGTGTCTGAACCCAACCTGGCGCGATTTCCTCTGTCGAGGATATGAACCAAAAAACTAAAAAACGTTGGTGCACGACGAGAAGGACTCATCCATGTTTACATTTGGAAACCCGGTCCCTGGCGTGACCCTGTCCAAATGCAACCCAGCGAAGTATTGGGTACTGCTTTTAGCCAACGGAACGCAGTTCGTCTCCCTCCAGATATTGCACACAATAAGATGACCGCGCTAAAGCACTAGCATGACACTCAGCAAAATCGTAAAATAACCCGCAAAACAACTGGCAGCAATAGTTCCAGCTGATGAGTCTTGATGGGACCCGAATATTAATTATCTCCTAGTCTTCTGAGACACTTGAGCTGCTCGTCGATGAAGTTCGCCGCCACCATCGTACTCAGACATGTCACATTCTAGCCATTGGATGCGTTCGCGGAAATGATATCATTGCTGGTAACACGGATCGGACGTGGTTCGCTGCTCACTCTCACGGCTGGCGATTTAACATTCGTGATGCTCGGCCATGTTCAATCAATCTGCTTGTAGGACATCAGCGCAGACGATTCAGAGATTAGTCGGAACGCCATTCGAGGGTATCCCCGTCGTAGTCTCTTGCTTGACATTCTTGGACGAGGGGAACGACGTCGGTTCTTGCTTATACGCTGGGTTTGAACGGACCTCAAACCTCGAGGCTCTCAAAGAAAACTCTTCCGAATCAAATCCGGCGAACACTCGGGCGAAATTTCCCTCAGATAACGCAGGGTGGCAGAACCTTCCCGGACGACGAACGGACGAAGTCTATCTTCGATATCCCTTTGAAAAAAGCGGGCCGCTTCCCCCTGGTAACACTGTAAGGGTATGTTAGATTACGAAGCAGGCCGGATGCCTTGTCCACGTACGCGTGAATATATATACTGTCCCGCGTAGCCTTGAAGGCTTTGCTCGCCGCACGAGCTCCGCCCCGCCAAATGGTAACGACTTCGGAATCGCGAATCGCATTAGTAACGGGGTTTTTAAAGACGAGCGACGGGTCATCGAGCGAGCGATTTGCCGGAGGTATGGAGGCGCATGCGTATTGTCTCTCGTCGAATATGTTGCAGGATTGCACGGTAGGGATTCGGAGAGCTGACATGCTAACAATTAGTCGGCATCAGACGAGAGCGAGAACATTAGGATGACGACCACGTACGATTTATGCAATCTCTCCAAGCTTTTACTGGATATGCGAGCTGTTTCCCGACGCTAAAAGCTATCAAGCCAAGTCGGAGAAATGGCATCAGGAGACACGAATGAAGGAGAACTGGAACTTACCAGTGAAGGATCATATCGGACCTCAAAATCATGCAAAAAGGGCAGAGCCTCAGGGCTAGAAAGGCATCAGGTGAATTAGCTACGAAAACCGAGCCGCGCACTAATGGAGTCCGCCATGAAGTCAAAACTCTATTTTTCCCTAACATAAATCATAAAGCACGTCTCAGCCTACAAGACGGTCAGGAGGGTAGAGGATACTGCAAGATAAAACTCACCGCGCGCCAGGACCTATGCAAGGAATCCAAGCCAAAAGCTTTGAGATGGATCGATGCGGGCGTTATGACTCGCTCAGGATGGGGAGAGAACTCGAGATATCACAAATGAACCCCCAAGCGCGCTACAATGATAAAAGGAAGTGGCATGAGGAATCTACCCTCTGTGACCGGAATTAAGACGTGTTTTGCTCACCTTCAGCTCGAATGAGGGCGCTGAATCTCAGAGATACTGTTATCGATCATTATTCCAGCATCCAGAAAGCACAGAAATGGTTGGATCATCGAAGCAGATGACGTGGTCACGAAATTGACGAGGGCAAGAGCAAGTGAGAGCGGACTTTCAAAGTGAATATTTTCCGCCTTTCTTCGTTTGGTTCTGTTTGGCATTCTCATCTTCACCAATGACAGTGGGATTCTCTTGCCTCGATTTAACATTGAAAATTTCCGGGAAAAGTCCTAATGTCATTAGGTGCTCATAAAAGTATTATATGACGTGTCTTTTCTTGGAATTTTTTCCAGGTTGACCCGTAAGATACTATTCGAGTTGCAAGCATCAACGAGACGGATGTGTGTTAGAATGAGTTTTGTTTCCCTCAGAGACAAACGCAACTATCCGTATCTCCTTGTTTCATCTCCCCCGATCTTAGAGTCACTCCCCCAAACCTCCTCCGAAGCAAACACGTCGCTCTTCCGAATCCTCCCGAATCCTTCTAGAGATTCAAAATTTCTTCATGTAGATCTCGCTACCAATGACGGTGCCGAGACTATTTTTCGCAGGATAACCGATTTGCTCCTATCATCGGAGAAGCTTGCAGGCTTCCAGTAACTCCACCCGGTTCCGCTGCTCTATAAAAGGCGGCGAAACAATTCCAGACTCGTCATCTCATCCCATCTATCCCCATATTTCATTCGGATACAATTCTCTCTTTATGGTCTTCGGCCGGAGTGCCTGACCTCGTCATTGTCTTCGACATAAGTTGTTCTCGTTGTTCTTCTCTTGCATCAAACCTCGACTTAGGTTCTGCACCTGCCTTTGAAATATATTCCTCGTAAGTCTTCATGATTTACGTTACATATATACTCTCTTCACTACGAATGCCTTATACTATAGCTTGCCCCTTCGCATGGTCGAAGAAACTCGTATTTTCATCTACTTCTACCGCGTTTTTTCCGCCCTCGGTTCCGCATCCCATGGTCCTCTCAATCCTGGTCGAAATCTGTCTGTACGAACCCCCCATTTGGGATAGATCCAACATCGTGCTCAACCTCTCTGTCGTGAGTATGTCTCGTTGGGCACGTTGCTGTCTGGATCTATGACTGAATATGATTTTCCAGAATATATGTGGATCTGTCATCACACCTCGCTTGACCGACAATGTGACGCTCGTGCGTTCTCCCTTTCAATCTATTTCTATATCACCTGATGGTGAATGAAGCTGCAGAACCATTTCAGGTTCGATCGCATGTATCTCCAGGGTTCGCGCGCACAATGAATCCCTATGGCATCGACATCTTGCGAAGGTGAGTACACGTATATGCACAGATAACATCCAAATAATTTTCTACTAGGACCAGGACATGCCCAGTCACACATCTGGCAAACGAAGGACAATACGTCGTGAAAAGGTTCAAAGGTTCAGATATGCGATCGATGTTGTCTTGCGTTGAGGTTTTACGTGCATCGTCCATTCCAAGTCTGGTACGAACTCGATGCACCCGTAGTCACAACAGATGCTGTTATTGGTCTCTGACGCAATGTAGCTACTGGCGACGGGAGGGACTATATCTAGCATTTCTTGGATGCAATATAAGCCAGTTTTTGATCGAATCTTGTGTCTGCAGACCTCCGACTCGAATTCATCTCGGTCTTCGCTGAGGTCCGATCACCGGAAGCAAAACTCGGAGGACCCGTAGCGATCGGATCGCCGTTCTGACACAGGTCTTGCTTCTGCGGAAGGAATTCGATCGAGCAGCCCGGAAGAATTGGTTCCGACGATCGGCGGATCCCATTGCACTTCTTCTTTTCCTTCAATCTTCTCGATGCGAATGACTCCTGCTCTTCCCGATCGTCAAGCAGATCTACCATCCGCGAGCTTCGCCAAGCTTTCGAGTCTATCTTTATCCTCCGAATCTCTCCATCCATTCAATCATCGGGCGGCTGTCTTCCGACATTTTCGGCTCTCCGAATTGCACTATATAAGGAGGACCAACAAGTCGAGAATTCCCCATCTAATCCCCATCTACTTCCATCTACTGCACTCACTATCTTGCTTTTGACCTGCCATACATTCTATGAATGATCTTGCCACACCGTCTCCACCGATCCCCTCCGACCGTCTCAACTCTCGTGCATCACGCCGACATCCCTTTGTGATTTTCAAAAATGTGGAGGCGTCGCAGATTGCTCGCGCTCAGAGTCCCATTAGGTAGCTACTCTTTGATTGTCGGTATATTATCAGCTAAAATTCTGGAAGGAGTGAGTTTATTCCTTTGATATACTTACATCATCACTTATTGCCACATCGTCAATGTCTACCAGGTCGTCCTCATTTCTTGGCCTTCGTCACACGCGCGCGAAACCAAACACCCCGAGTGTGTGGTTTTCTCTTTGGTACCTCCCGTTATCCACTGACAAGGTTCATCCAGAATTTTCAAAGAACCACGGCCCGTGTGGGTTTTGCAGGTTGTCACAAGTTTGGAGCAGAAAACATCGTAAGTCTCCACCTTACGAAATGATCTATTCACATACTGATACCAGAAACTCGCATATAGGGTTGACAGCTCCTACAACCGTTGATGAGTGGGCCACTGCAGATAAATTGCGTACGAGTGCTCGCAATGTGGGTCTTCAAGATGCGGTGGAAGGCTGAGTATGTATCCGGTGGGAAAAGGCGTGAGGTGTTTCCGCGATTTCCGGAATGTAAGGGGAGACTGTTTTGTCAGTGGGACGAGACGGTTCTGATTGTCGTGGCCAGGTATTGCTCAGTCAGAATGTTCGATTTTCCTTAGTCTTTGTATGCCTGTTTTGGATAGAATATGAAATATTTTGTGATCGAACTCCCGGCGAGACTCCTGAGCATGTCTTTTGTCTATGTAACTGCCTTTTGACCAAGTTAAAGTCTTCGTGACAACGGACGTCAATAGCAAAGAACTTGTGTTCTCGGCAAGCTCACGATTTGGCAGAGTTTTGATCGATCGAAGGCTCGGAGGTGGCTATATGCGTGCTTGTTCTCGTCGATCCCTTTCGTACCTTTCAAATTCATCTCGATGCCAAGATTTTCCTCTGATGAATCGGAGTCCCTTTCGATCCCTCGCCCCAATTCAGTTCTCAGGCTCGGACAGATTTGTTTCCGACGCCACTCAACTCGTGATCGATGTCAATCCCTCTGCCCTTCTCGCTCGATCCCCTTCTTCGGTCGTCGATTCTCACCGAGATCGACGATCCGCTGTTGCTTCTTCGGACGAGCTGTCAGATCATAATCGCATCAGCTTCCTTAATTTTCCTTGCCATTCAATCGTCGGGAAGTTTCGTTCCGATCACCGTTGGGAAATTTCAAAGCTGCAGTATATAAAGACGACAAACGAGATCGAAAATCCCCATCTCTTTGCCATCTACTCCCATCTATTCGAACAAGCGTCTTGATAATCGACCGGATTCTCATTTGTTGCTGCGCTTCCCACGCCAACTCTCTCACCCAGGGTGTCGCCTGACGATCCATTCATCCTCCTCCTACTCACATTTCCACCTCGCTTCTGTCTGTCGCATCCCATGGCTTGGCCGTTGACACCCACAATGGTGGGTTTTCAAGATCGCGGCTTCGTTCCTTTGTAAGTCAATGCCCTCTATTTTCTTTTCTTCAGACTTCTGGTCATGCTGACATCGGCGATCTGTACCAAGAAAGTTGAGAGGAACGGGTACGTCAGCGGATTGCTGTCACCCTTCTCCATCATTTAATGTGCGTCGTTCCTTATTTCTTGGGCATGGTGGTATATTGACGAGCTGCATAGGGACTCGTGTCACTCTCTACGGCGACGAGACAAAAGCTTTGCATGAGATCACAGCACATTGTAAGTAAGTCATCATCAACGTTTCCTCTGTCGTCGAGATATTGATATCGAGGGTAGACACATAGCTACCCGTCCAAGTCGAGCCTCGCGAGATTGAACCACTGACTTTCGGTGTGCAGCGTTGTAGAGAGAGGTGCCTAATCATCATGACAGGAGGTGTCAACGGTGATGTGCTCGGATTGGCGATAGAGAGATCAAAGGAAGTGGCTACGATTCCCGAACAGAAGTTAATGAGGGATCCATTTGTGTCTGAGGATTTCCTTCATCGTGGGTGAGCTCGTGTATGCACATTTTGAATAGAATATAATATCTGTTGTGATCGAAAACTGTCTCGTGAGACCGCATACATGACCCATACCATGACCGAAAGTAAAATTTTGTTCCTCAAAGTCGAAGGAAGAGATGAAACCGATCGTCGGAGCGTCGATCTCCCGCTCTGTCGGAATTTCTCTCGATCGTACCTGCTTATTTGCCTGCTTCTTTTTGCTGATTCCTTCCGTTCCTTCGCGACGATCTCTCGATCTGACATCTCGATCTCGATGCCAAGACTTCCCTACGATAGAGTCCTGTCCGATCCGTTGCCTCCATTCATTCCTCGGAAGAAGCTATTGAAGAGACTTCTCGATCGTACGAGGAGGTCCGGGGTATAAAAGGACGACAACATCGGTTCAATGTTCCCCATCTTTTCCCCATCTACCTCTACCTTCCTGTTTTTCTCCTCACATTCTAGCCCCGAAGATCCTCGAGGCATCCTCCTCTCTCTGCCTGTCCCCCTTTCTCAGTCCCCATCTCCTACGCCCAGTCACCGACTGCCTCACCGACTCGGACCATGAATCGGAACCTGTAGCTGCCTATCGCAAGATCACGAAATTGCGCAGGACAGGTACACTGGTACAGCTCTTGTCCTGAGGTACGGCATATCTAATCCTTCAAATTTGACTTTCTTCTCACTCATCACTTTCCATCAGCCCAATCAAGACATGGGGGACTTCGTAAGGATTAAAGTGGTTTCTTTCGATCGGTCGCACCCAAAGGCCCGAAGAAAAACATGTAAGCCAATATTATTCAATGCCTCATAGTATCCATTCTGACGTGAACAAAGGACCACAAGGCAATTGAGAAACCTACGTGGATATATCTTTGGGGTGCCTGAGAGCTTCGTGTATTCGGCGGAGAATACCAGTACGTTATCCTTCTTCCATCTTGATTTAACATCTCTTATATTCGGTGTGCTCATAGCGAACAACTGACTCAACGGCCACCGGGGTCATCCATATTTGATTCGTATACCCTCGGCATTTCTGTAAGTCCATCTCCCGGCCTCTGCTTGATCAATCGGTTCTGAGCCCTTCACTTCCGATACAGTGGTCAACTGTCATCGCTCAATTAAATGATCAATAAGCGGGTTTGTGGCATCCTTCCAAATCTATTCATGTCTTTGCACTGGTACTCTGCGTGCTGGAGTCACTCTGTGTAGCGTTAGAAGATTGTTGACCATTTGGATAGCTTTTCGACTTCTGTCTCAGTCTATGTATGCACTTATTGGATAAAATATCAATTGTTTTATGTTCGAATAAAAGGTGCCTGTTACTTAGATAACGGCGAGTAATGCCAATTGACGAAGGTGAACGCTGAGCATATCGGTAACATAGTCGTCTTTATTGTACAGATTGCACATGACGAGGTTCGATATTCAATTCTATGTTGATCTGTTCTTTAGTAACGACCACATATCAAACGTGTCTGACAGATCGCATTTGCGCTTCAGACAACTCAAAACAAAAATGATCAAAGATGTAATCGAGAGAGTCCAGGTAGGGGAGCCCGTGAAGCCAAAGGTGAAGAGCTAGATCGAGAGACGACGTCGAGAATACGAACGGGAATCCGAGAGGCAGAATCGAAACATCCGGTCCACGGAAGCACAACGTTCAGGAAAGTCCAACCAGAAATTTGACTCTTGAAGCCACCTCCACAGGTCCCGTACAACGCATAGATACGAGCGTCAGACATCTTAGGAAAGAGTTCATCACAGCGACGGGGAGAGGAAAGCAGCGAATCTAGGATAAGAGGGTTCCTGGACCATACGAAGACAATAACTTGACCTAGAGGATGCTGTGATCAATACGAAGTGAGATGGAAGAATGAGACGAGGCGTACGGCAACGAGGGTGAAGCTCTACTGGATGAGAGCATCTCTGTAAGACCCCACTATGCACGAGTATCTCTATCTGTATCATGACTTCGCCCCGCAGGTCTTCCGTATCTGGTGAGGTAGTCGGTCAAAACCGTAGTCCGATAAAGTTTGAGGACTAGTGGGGTGGACGGGAGATATGAGGGATAATCTACATGTGCCTCCTGCGGAACGTACGAATGACTTGAACCCCGAAGAAGATTGCCTTGAAGAGATTTGGCGAGGACTATATCATGAGGTAGTGAACCGTTGGAGCCTAGGACCAGTCAGGCATAGTCTAGAAGGTGTTGGGAAGACACGCGAACATGTCTGTCCACCTTTCACATCACTGAAGGTCAAGAATCCCATCAACATATGTTGGATAACGCGTCGGGTCCTATAAAAGACGCGTCAGCTAAGAATCTGGACAGAGGAAGAAAACGTGACCGAACACAACACCATGAACTACGACGGGATAGTCTCTCGAAGACAAGAAGAGCCAAGAAAGTACCATCGACCTGAATGTGGCACATACTGAAGATTTGACAGTGTAGATTTTGTGAGCACGTTGCCCGGCTTGGAAGATTATTTCGACGCAGTGCCAGGAAACATACCTGAGGCGGTTGAGAGGATGTCGAGCTGACACGAAACACGCCGTTGAAATAGCTCGCAAGTACAGTACATCGTGCTATAAGACCGTGAGTGCCTAGCAGGAACAAAATCGTTAGTTGCAGGGACCATCGCTTTCTTCCAGCACGGGGTGAACATAATTCTTAGGCGATAAAGATCCGCGTTCTGGACTACTGTGTGGGAGATACGCGCGATACGCAGCAGGAGCAAATTTTTAAGCAGGCGTTGAGCTCGTGATGAAGTTGCAAGAACGTGGACTGTATAGGTGCGGAGTTTGGATGGGATATACGTGCATTTTTGCTCAGATTTGTTCCTGTTTGGCCCTGTCCTCCTGAACCCGTTCTTGACTTCGTATCACGCTTTAAACACCGTGGAACTCATCCGGAACGATGAGCACATACGATTGAATGCCTCTAGATCTGAGTGCCTGAATTTTTTGCTGAATTTTGCGTCATTCATTTGGGGTGCACCACGTGCCTTTCGTGTCATGCTTGTCCCGAGAAATTCAAGCCTACGATCGGCGCGAATATGGCGGAGCCTCCTTCAAGAGGATGCTGTATATATAGAGTCAAAATTGCCGAAAGAGGAAGGATACGATCGACAGGTGCCAAGCTTCTCTTCTCTCAATCATCCCGAACTGAGTTGACTTCTCCGATGGCAGGCTCGTCGATCTCTGCGTCTTCAACGGAACCTTCTCGCGCCCAGATGCCTCGCAATCGAATACGATCTCGATCCTGGAACGTCTCGATCTACGTCTCGATCCAATTCTATACTCATCTTCCGGTCCGTCCCTTCAATTCAATCATCGGGAGGATTGCTCCCCTTTCGATCACGCCGCCATGAGAGCTGGAGTATATAAGGAGGAGGAATCAGTCGCAAATCCCCCATCTACCCTCTATCTATCTGCATCTATGCTACATTAGACTTTGGTCTTGTGGTCGTGGTTCGTGGCGTCCCCGAGACTCGAACATCCCGCCATCGAAATTTTGATTGCCAACATCTTGGATTAACCACGTAAAGGTTGAGAGTGCTTGTCAGAGTTGTTACCAGTGGTATCTTCGTCCTTATCTCCACATCCGTTCATCTCTTCGACAAACTCTTGACTCTACGCCATGGGTACGTGACTCATTTGATCCTATTGTCTCGTTTTTCGGTGCATCTTCTGATTCCCGTGTTCAGTCTCCGTCTTTCATGGGTTGATTACCTCCATCGAAACTCGACGTAATCGCACCGACTGCCTGTCCAATATACCACCCGGAGACGAAGTGAGTACTATCTCTTGTGGTCCGAGCTCGTTCCGACGCTTTATCTCTGGTTTTGAGGTTAGTCTTCTCCGTAGCATTCCAGTTCTATCTCCATCTACAGCTCACTGATGGCACTCTCAGGAGCGCAACTCGGTCCTTGCAGTGGATCTATCAGCCTACTGTTCCGCACGTAATGCATTCGGATAGCGTACGTACACTTTGATAAATCTCTCATTCAAGATCTCTTCTGAAGATCTCTCATACAGTTCTCAATCCTTTGGAAGGATGGCTGCGTTGCTTGTGAGGTTCGGAGCTGATGCCCGGTCCGGTTGCGCTCGAGTGAAGGTAGACTCTACAGTGGCAATAAGGTCTAACGAGAGGGTCGACTGGGCTAGATATTGATACGTCATTGTTCCTCTAGACCCAATCGCCAGGTACGGAACTGAGCCGGACACAGTAAAAGGGCTCTCTCTTCTTTTGAATATATAATATTTTGTGATCGAATTGTCTCTCTGAGTGCATATATGGCTCCCCTACGATTGATCGAGATCAAGATCTAAGGATGTGATCCATTCGATCATCGGAACCAAGTTCTGTCGATCGCCCGGGCTGACAGATTTTCTCCCGATCGAAGCATCGGCGGTATCTATATCCACGCTTCTTTCTTCCGATCCCTTCCAAACGTCAGCGAAGATCTCAAGATCCGTCCCATCGACACCGATGCCAAGTCTTTCCTCATTTCGATCCGACCCTCTTGTGCTATTCTTGTCCAACTCTCGGGAGGATTCGTTCCGACGCTTCTGTTCTTGGCAGCTGGGGGAGTATAAAGACAGCCCATTTTCCTCTCGACTCCCCATCTCTCCCCCATCTATCTCTATCTTCTTGTTTTTCCCTCGACTACATCTCGCAGTCTCTACCCTCTGCCTGCGTCTAAGTCTTGCCAGGTCACCACCAAATCTTTCCCATGCCATCTTTCGTTTATATCTTGCGCGATACGAACCTTCCTCCAAATATGGTTGTGGCCTGTATGTATGCGGCATGCGCAAGCTCTCCTCAATGGCAAAAACATATTGCCACTGAGGTATTTCATCCCGCGTTTGAAGTTTCTCTTGTGTACTCATTTACCTCATGAAGAAGTCAGGCCCTGCCGAGCTCTTAAAAACGACGCACAGTGCTTTCTCCGATCGCAGACAGCTTTGGCGCATGCTCTTGTTAGTGAAAAGTGATTAGTGAAAGGTCTGTCGCACTCTATCATACTTTTTCTGCTCGAACCCATAATCGGCGTTAGGTCCTGTGCCGATCGTCTCTTCGCTCCTGGCAAAGTCGGTATCATAGTGCTTGAAATGTATGTCGGTTTCATTCAATTCTTGTATTCAATCATTGACAATTATAGCCAGGTTCGAGGATAGTGTCTGTCAAAGGACAAGCTCCTCGAAGTAGCCGAGAAAAGAGCGTTTGGCTCTCGATCAAAGACGTTAGACGCACCGTGCAACCGCGCTGAACAAGGTTCAGCCTTCTCCGAAACGGTATGTATCCTTGATCCCTTTGCTCGAAGAAATTTACTGAAGGCAACTTTGATTCTCCGTATAGTCCGTGACGGGAGAATGCGAGTTCGTGCAACTTGATTCTACGACGGTAATCGCGACTCTTTAGCCGCATATATTGTGTACGTCGACGCCTTTCTCCCCGCCTTCTTTTCTCTGACCCTCTCGGCCAGGATGGCAACCTCAAGCAATCAGAGTGGTCCAATTACCCTCAGATCTAGGAGTTGTGTAAGGGGCTGGGTGAGAAAGCTTGACATGATCTTGGTGGTTTGGGACGAACATTCCGTGTTCGCACTTCTGGTCATATCCATGATCTAAAAGAGCGCGAATTCAAGTCTATGTAAACGTTTATTGGATAGAATATAATTGATTTTACGTTCGAAACACTATCGCTGACCAGAGACCAACTACAACATGGCCTAATAATATGAATCCAGTATAGAATGTCATCGACACTGTAATGTTGACCAGATAACAGAACCAAAATTGCCACTTTGAAAGTTGTTCCATCGCGAATGTGCGTCAAGATTCGCGCATGGGGATCGAATGACCAGAGGAAACCGCAGTAGGAAAGACCCGTGAATGAACGCAGTGGTATTTCACAAGGCATAGCCTGAAGCATCATTGCGTTCAGCTTATGCCGAAGACGGATCCAGGAGACTAGCAGTTGGAGGAGAACGTCGAGAACAACAGATAGAAGGAAGCCCAGTAGAAGGTTGCACCATAATCGGAAGCATGCCATACAAGTGAGCGCAATTTGGAAAAAGCCGAATCGTGATGACACATAGAAGCAGACGACAGCTTCCGGGATCTTGTAGTGAATTTGCTATACAGCTTCAGCACGACACGAACTTCGTCAATACTAGGAAAAGCCACGTCATCACGGAGATACGAGGGAGTTTTTGAGGCGTTGGAAGGACAAGTTTCGTTGCAATGCCGCCATGTCAAACGTGATATATCTTGACAGGAAGGTATATATATTGAATCCACGAGTCACGGTGCGGGAAGACAGGGATGTCGCCGATACGACCCACCAGGACACGCCGAATAAGGCAGAGGTCGCCACGGGAAGCCGCCTTCAGATTCAAAATTTTGATGAGCTCAATGTATGATGCTTCTTATCACTCTGTATTGCGTACAGCTAAGAGAGAGAGTCCATCTTCAAGTTGACGAGAACGAGGCAAGTACAAGAAAACCGATGAAGAAGTGGTGTGCTCAGCTTCTCGTAAGGTTATTGGAAAAGAAACTGCGTACTGGAAACGTTGCGGCAGACTTTTGGTGCCGTAAAACCTGATCTCAAGGTTTGAAACTCGCCCAAGAAGTATGCACTAGAAGAAAGCACCAAGGATCAGCCAGTTATCGTCGTCTTCGATGAGACCTGCCAACTCACTGCGATCTTACATGTAGGCGTAGGTCGATCTTTGTTGTGAGTCACAGATACAGAAAGACTTGATTGATGTTCTCCGCAAACTACCAGATCAAAGACAGAGAATGAGCTTGAAGTAAAAGCCAGTGAACGAAGCGACGACATGGGAAAAGCCACGAAAACAGCGCGGAGTTTCAAAGAGAATATTTCATCGAATTGTTTTGGTTTTGCCCTTGTTTGGCGCTATCCTCGTCCCAACCTCTCATTTTATCCTGGACACCGAAAAAGTCGCTGAAACCACGCCATATGTGTGCTGAAAGATCTGCTACAACATCCTCTCCTTCCAATCTTTTGCGAATTCAAGAGCCACGTCGGTTTCATGAAGTCGGGCATGTGCCCCAAAATCGAAAACCCTTCCAACGACTCTATGAAGCACATGGGACAGACTGTGACGATTCCGAGAAGAACGCGATGTTCAGGTAAGCACGGTCAGCAAGTCGATCGATCGTGCTTCACAATTCTGAACAGGATCCGCACTAGGAGAACACCTGCCCATTCCGAAAATCGAAGACATTCCGACGATCGACGATCGACGGCGCACCTCCCGATCATCCCCTTGAACAACATTCCGTCGGGACTCATGATCGATCGATCGACCGAGAAGATGCTCGTCGATTCTGAGCGAGCACAGATCCGGTCCTCACACACCGTTCGTCGTGCCTGCAGTATATAAGGAGGAGAAAATCTTCTGGAATCGCCATCTACTCCCATCTATCCCCATCTCCTCCCTATAATTTTCTTGGCCGTTTGTTAGGTCGATTTCGTCGCATCGGTTAGTGTCTCCGCATCCGATCCACTCCTCGAGGCCAATGCTGACTTCGTTGCCTGAGGCAATAGTACATAGGTTTTTGAGATATCTGATGCGAGTTTGAAGTCACTGAGAGCGGCATACCTGGTGAGTGCCATACACCTGTCGTTCCTGGTTTATATCTTGAATGGTTGACAAGGACCAATCACGAAGACCGATACCTCGTTTACCCTTCTCAATCTCGCGGCTATCGTTTCGTTTGTTCAAGTTCCTTTGGGCCTGGTCAAGACCGGCAAGGCGATAGGTGGATGTTGAGAGAGGTGAATGTGATCTAATTCGACTGCCCTGTTTTCAATGCTGATCCCGGTCATTATGACGAGGGTCAAGCTCAAGGTCGGTAAGCCCTGATGTACGTGAAGGATGATGGTGGAAACTTTGGATAGTCTGAGATCCGATTGCGGATTATCGAGGTCTTCGTTTGGGACTCGATGGTTCTGTCCAAGTGTGTTGACGAGAAGTGAGTACTGTACATTCCTTCAACGAATTTCGTGGCGATCGAACGTGAGCTTACTATATGCTTCGCAGCTGTCGTGTGCATTCTCTTTGTCTGTGGCAATAGGTTTGTTGATCGAGTAAGTTCCTGATATTTACCTTCGTCTGCCAGATACTGATCAATCGTCCAGCTCGTCTACTGCCCTCGCCACCTTGTGCGTAGATGTGTCTGCAAAAATCTCGTAGAGGAGTACCAACTGGCTCTCATCCCGCGTCTTCAATGCGGGAGTGTTTGTATGCGTGTCTTGTGTAGAATATACATTCTTTTTTGATCGAAATCAGGGCCTTCTTCATCGGGTTCTCGAGCATCAAGGAAGAGATCTCTGTGACGCCGGGATTCTCGGATCCAAAGCTTCGCTCTGAGAGATCGCCGATCTGACAGGACAACCCCACGACTCTCGGTGATGAAGAGGAGGCTATGATCGAATGCTGGGGCCGAAAGACTCGGAATCGGGTGGTAAACGCCAAGCCAATAATTTTTGGATCCCTCGACTTGGGGGAACTTCTCTCGATCGGCGGATCTCCCGCACCTTCTACTAAGGCTTCCAGCATCGAAATCCTCCCCGATCGTTGATGAGATTGGCATCTTCAGCATGCTTCTTTGACCTGCATGCGATCGTTCTTTGCTAACTTTGTCTTCCGACATTTCCCTTCATACCCGATAGGAATTCTTCCGAAGGTCAGTTCCGATATCGCAACTCTCAAGTATATAAGGCAGCCCAAGCAAGCGTCCGTTTCCCCATCTCCTCTCCATCTATTCTACTTTTTGCGATAGACTTTCCGTTTCGTGCCCTTCTCACTTTCTTGGTTTTGATCTCCCAACCATGTATGATTCTAGTCGAGTATGCTCCCTCTCCGTACATGTTGCGGTGTGCAAGTCCCAAGTATCCATTGCCGCCGCATCTTCGATGATCAACGACGGGTGCATACGGTGCATTCGATGAGTATGTGATCTCTAGTGTGCTGCGTCCTCGTGCTCTACGCATCGGCTAACGTCTTGCAAAGGATGCAAACAGAAAGTCGTCCCAGTGCCTGTTCCTCCGTCCTCGGTTTTGGTCTTGTATGCGTCTTCTTGGCTTGTTGAAGCTCCTCTGGCGAACCGTTGGGACTTCTGTACGTGGTATCTTGGTCTTACAAGCACGTGCTTTGCCTAATTGAATTTATATCAGCTCGCGTTTTTCTCCTTCAAGATGCAGTCAGTCGTAATTTTGGAGACAACCCGACCGTGGACTGTACGTATTCCCGACTCTCGCTTCGTCTATTGACTAATCTTGTAACCACTATCATGAAAGCATACATTAACAGGAATCTTGCTACCCGAGAAGGGACAGTGTGTGTGCTACCACAGTCTTGTCCTGTATCCGCTATGGAGGGAAGGGTTAAGTTGGGGGAGAGTGTGTTCGTCGTGGTGAAGAAGAGCTGGGGTTTGTTCGAATTTGTCGCTCAATACAGGCTCGTATATGCGTACTTTGGATACAATATAAAATATTTTGTGATCGAATTGCGCTCTTGACGGGCCCGGAACACTTTTGTATGCGTCGCATGTGATCGAGTTGACGTCTGCACCCCAAGCTTGGAACAAGAGATCTAGTCGATCGTCTTGCCATGCTCGGAGAGATCCTCTTTATTCGTTCGGCCAGCGACAACTCGATTGAAGGGAAAGAGGGGTCTATATGCGCTTCTCTTCCTTCCGATTTCTTCCAGATCTCGCCGAAGATCTTGAGATCTGTCCTATCTACGTCGATGCCAAGCCCTTCTTCACGTCGATCCGATCCACTCCTGCAATCTTCGATCAACATTCGGGAGGATTGGTTCCGACTCCGTTGCTTCTCGTGTCGAGGATCTGAGGGGTATATAAGGAGACCAACCACTTTTCGGATCTCCATCTTTCCCCCATCTATCCCCATCTTCTTGATTTTTCCTTCCATCACAAAGTTTATTTCTCTTCAATTTCTATTATGCTTTTTCTCTTTCGCCCTCGTCATGGCCCACCTTGTCACTTATCGGGTTCTTCTGGTCAATAACATCTCCACGCCTCACCACCGCTCTTGAAATAGTCGAAGCCGGCATCACGGCGTTGATGTCACTCAAGAGATGCACGATCTCCGAAAGTATGATCTCATGCCGCATCTCATCTTTTATTCATTTCACTGACATGTACTGTATCATTTTATTGATAAGGCATGTCTCCGTGGTATCCTCTCCCTTGTCGTGTGATGGATGTCTGAATGTATGTCGTCTCTTGTTTCATGCCATATTGTGACTTTTCGACTGATAATTCATGATAGCTTGCAAAAGTCCTTCGAACCGTCTAAAATGACCGGGTTGTCTTTGTGAGGGAAGGTTAGCAGTACGTCAACGTCATTTCCGCCCGTGACTCAATCGCTGAGGTCTCTGTTCAGAGCGAACGGAAGGCCAGAAAGGAAGACTTCACAAATCTGTCACCCTACCCCCCTACGTCTACGTAAGCTCTCGTCCTTCACTGCAAAATCCGCATTCTCATTTTTCCTTACAAAGGCTTTGCCAGGGTGACTCAAGAGTTTACACAGAACTACTCAAAGTTGGTAAGGAAGGAAGTGACAGGTGTATTGGGGGTATCGTCGATTGGGTATAAGATCACTCACAGCATTAAGGCGCTTGGTAAAAGCCTCCGACCAGCCTCCGATCCCTGTACCTATTCATAGAGTAGTCGGACCAGATTGCGTTGTATAATCAAAATGAATTAGCCAGCGATCTGTGTAACTTTTTCGGAGTGAATCGGCCCACCAATTATAGAAGGTAGTTGGAGTTGTGATTAGGGTGTGACTACATGTGCTAGCTGCTTCCGATCAGCCTACGACTACATCCTGCACGACCTCTACCCTCCCTAGCTGTCGTCCCGCCTCTGTAAAGCCAGTCTTTGGCTTTCTTTCCTCGAGAAAATATGTTGACCCGGTCCAATACCCGATATCAGTCCTCCATGCGGTGATCAAGCTCCTCATCTTCAAGTCAATCCTTTAAGTCGTCTCCAAATTCCAGCTCACGCGTCATCTAAAGCCATGGTGGATCACTGACTCTGTGGATGCCTTAGATAAGGAGCCCAAAAGTATTCTCGCTCGGATGGTGGTGTACATGTAGAGGGGAGGTCACTGCCAGTGGGTTACGGGTGTTGGACATGAGGGAAGACTTGTGCCGTCGACAAGATCTGAGTCGGCGCCTATCGATGACAGACGTCGCTTGGATTTCCGGCATCGCATAGCCGGGGACGATTACTTTCAGAATGGGTCTACTAATCGGACTGTAATTGGACGCCTGCGACTACTGTGTATAATTCTCTCCGACTACATACGATTAGATGAAGGAATTAACAACTGACTGACTTAGGGACTACACTATCGAATCGGAGCCTTGATTACATCCCCTGACGGCGTCTAATCGCAAGATAATCACTTGTCCGACTAGCAAGTCTGATTAAAATACCAGCAAACTGCTATGACATTAGCTGGTCGGACCTAATCGGCTCCGATTTGCAAGCGCCTTAATGCTGTGACTTTCATTCGGTTGATCAAAGCTGTGGAAGGTTGAATATTTTTGGTGTTCTTGGTGCGGAGTCGTTGTATGTACTTATTGGATACAGAATTAATCGTTTTATGTTCGAATAGCCTGGCTTCTGTCGGAACTAACACGCCGACGGGCACACTATGTATACGGATCTGGATGACCAATGATGGAAGCAAGCACATTATATCCAGAATTTAATCCCGGAGCTGAGCATGGGAAACAATCCTTTCCGGATCCGATTCTTCAGCGAGCTTCAAGATGTCTTTTCCACGGACACAGATATTTACAGGATCCAGGACCGTCCGTGTGCTGCTACGCCCTGGGTGATGACAGTTCCCAGGACCACATATATCAAGACATTGTTGACAGTGCGAGTTCACATCATGAGCATATGTGCCAGAGCCGAGTTAAAATTCCTAGCGAAAGGCCAGCAGGTGATAAACGCGCATCTTAGGGAGAGATCTATCGGACGCCCGATCCTTGATAATGCGAGGTTGACAGTCCCTTCTGTGAGGTGTATGCTTGTGGACCATAGACCTGAGGCATTCGAATGCAAGCCGCGTTTGTGAAGGACGAGAGGAGTCTGACACTGATGCAGGTAGTGACGCTAGAGATATCAGAGCAGCACTATGAAAAAGATTTTTTTAAAAATCAGGTCTGGAATTGGATAGAATAAGACGTCAGCGAAACGGAGTATCCTCACAAAAGGAGCAGGCGTACGACAAGGGCGAACGATAGTTCAGAGTAACATCAGCTCCACCCTTCCGACTATTCTATGTGCGCCATTTCTTCCGCATCATGCATTCGTCCGACGGAATGAACACGTGGCCGAGAGGCAACGCATCTGGCTCCGTCGAAAACGTCAAGTCGAAGTCGGAGAAGCCTTTAAATTACATAGATGTCAGACAGGATACAAGAATAGATGGAAAAGGGACGTACAAGGGATCCAATGCGTCCCCGATCAGTGGAGTCTTGGGGGATCGACGGCTACGGCTCCCGGACTGCCATTGGAGGACAGAAGAGGTGACTTGAGCGGAACGAGGAGCGTGAAGCATTATCATGAAAAAGATGAGGAGGATTCAAATCGACTTCATGACCAAGATCGCCTTGAGAAGAGTTGGATGGATGCATCTCGTTTAAGACTGAGCCCGACCGCGCAGCACAGGCCAACGCTACAGAACTAGCTCAGTATCACAAAGGCTGAATTTCGCGACGCAGGTGGACATACCTATCCTCAAGCTTTATCATGCTGACATCCTAGGGAGTAAGGTCACGAACGCAGCCTAAAACATCGGAAAACCTGAAGGCTGAAGCGGTTGCGAGATTGAAGACACTGGAAATTTCGTTAGCTTGTCGATATCTTTGGAAGATAGGTCATATCAACGAGCTTACGGAGGAACGTCTGTGGGATTTCAAGATTGCAGACATCAGGGTTCCAACGACGCTCACGAACGACAACAATGAACGACAACAATTTTTTGTGATGATAGAGCGGAGTTCGAAATGGTATATAGCCAATTTTCCACGTTTGTCCGTGTTTGGCGTAAGCTAGGTCTCTGCTCAAACCCTCGATCGACGTTTAACACGGAAGAACTCAATGACAACATCTAGAGAGTACGTTCCAGTCTCTCCCACTGTCGTGTGGGTCTCTCAGAATTTTCCCTCTATTTTAATTTTTCTAGCCCGTCTGAGCTTGGGCGTTTAGCGTGTCGGCCCCGAATCTTCTTCACCCGCGGATCCGACAGGGAAGCTTCTCGCTCGGACGATAATTCGATGAAGAGGCTGAGATTCTGAATGGGTCGATGATCAGTGATCGGTAAGCGCCGGATGTCATTTGCCTCGATCCTCCCGAACTGAGACAACAGCTTCGATCACGGGCTCCTCCACATCAACCATGTGCTTAGAAGCTTGGCTCCCCCGATTTGCTTCCGGATGTCTCTGAGAGTCCCGATATGACAACTCTCGATCGATCTGTTCCCCACGATGCCAAGCTCGAATGTAGCCTGAAACGCTGATGAGACGCCGGACGTCAGATCCATGCTTCTTTCTCCCGGTTCCTTCCAGATCTACTGGACAATCTTCAGATGGGCCTTCCAAAGCACTGATGTCAATAATATTAATGGTCATGCATGTTCATGCCAAGCCTTTCTTCCCCTTCATTCGTCTCGATCAATATCCCGACATCTTTCGAGAGGATTCGGACGAAGCTGCTCCGCTGCTGGGGTATAAAGAGAGGCCGAATCGGGTCGCTACCCTCCATCTTTCCCCCATCTATTCACACCTTCTTGGATCATCCTATTCTATCTGAGAAACTTACGTTGTCATCGCTTCCTCATGTCTCTGATCCGTGATTCACCATTTCTCCCTTCGCTGATCCTTGTCGTCGGTCTCTGCGCTAAGTGCATTACGGCAATGCGCAACATAGCCCTATCTTCCACGTATGACTATTTGTCTCATATTTTGCTCTCGCTCATTCTCTTGCAAATAGGGGACCATGATCCTTGGGAAGTAATGACGCAGCAACTCTGACTCCGATTGATCTGTCTTGTGACTCTCCTTCTCTAGTGAAGGCTAAAACACCGTGCGTCGGTAAGTCGTCTCGAACTCTCAATTCTCACCGCACGGCCGCTAACAACAACACTTTCCAAGTCACTGGAATTTATGCTGGAGAAGGTAACGGTCGTTGGAAACCGACTACCTGTCAAAGGCTGTCGTACGTCCGTTTATCTTTGTTCCTTGATAGCATATACTCATCATTGGTCCGTCTTTGGACTCGACATCATAGGAGCTCACCGAACGTTTCTCGCTATCCAAAGATCCTTGAAGTTCAGTTCCGTGACCTTGTACGTCCACACTTTGCAAAGAACATTTTCTTGCCTTACTTTTCCCTCCCTCAAGCATCGCCTCTACAATGGTCAGAACACATCGACGAACATGAGATCTCAGGTCGAAGTGCGGGTGCGCGTAGCAGGCTCTGTTTTGCGCCAGTCAGTTAGCTGGAAGCTTTGGCGTGCACTAAGGAGGGTTGAGGTATATTCATGGCAGTTGAACACGACAGTCTATGTACGCAGTCATTGGATAAGAATAAATTAGTTTATGTTCGAAAAGTGGGTCCTTGCGCCTGAGCTATCATAGCATTGACAAATAGACTGCATGGAAAATTATCACCATTTCTATGAGAACCGATAACAGGGTATCCCGAGTCTTAACTTAAGCAGCGCCTATCCGCAAGACGGTGAACAGTCCAATAGTCAAGACTAACGAGTATCACGGCCTGAAAATGACACATCGAAGGCGAAGCCATCAATGACAATATGCCTTAGGATCCGCTGACAGTACGAATGCGGCATCGACCTCGTAGAGAAATACCCGGCGGCAGTCATCAAATTCTGGTCAAGGAAGAAGCCAGAATACAGAGAACTCAGACGAAGATTCAAAATAGCGTGCAAATTTACAACACTGTTGAGCAACTCTAACAAACCGGAGCGACCTGAGCATGCGGGGAACTGGAGATGTTCTCCGAGACGAGCCATCAGATTGGACGTGTTGCAGCGAATATTTGTAGAATGCGAATGCGACCATCCGAGTTGACCAAGAAGCAAGAACAAGAAAGAAGAGGACTGAAGAATTTGAAAGCATCGCTCGAATACAGTTCACAAAAGACAGTATGAGTCCCGAAGAGGGCAGAGATGGAAGCTGGTGGCCTGATAGTGAGGGCATGATTTGTTGCTTGCGTTGATGGTGATTTGCCTTCTAGTAGAATCTGTGCAGCACATGTACATGTAAGGCGATCGGACGAACTATGATAGAACAAATGCGCAACGATGAAGGAATCTCCTTAGATATATGTCCCTCCTTGAACCGAGACCTTTGTGAAGCGTTCATGGCTGGAGAACGGCTAGCTAGATAAACAGGGCTGACCGACATAAAATTGTACAGCGATACCGAAGTGAAACGACTACTACTCAGATGCCAGGAGAATTTTCTTGACGATATGAAGACGGACGCAGAGCAAGATGTCTAGATCTGCGGAATCCATGAAGAAGAACCGTTCTTCAGCTCAATCGCTTCCACCACGCATAAAGCTAGGGCCAATGAATTTAATGCGGATTTTCCGGGAACGAGTTTCGGAAACATGAGCAGTGAGGATGACGAAGACGAAAAAACGGCGCCGAGGATACTAAGTAAGAGAGCGGAGTCTAAAATGGAATATCCAAGCGATTTTCTAGGTTTGTGCTTGTTTGGCGCTTTTCTCTGCTGAAGCTCTCATTCACCGTCTTTCACAGACGAGCTAGACGAATCCAGCTAATTCGTACGTCATGATTTTGATCAATATCTTGATAACATGCCTGATTTTTCTCTCGATTTCCCAGGCCGTCCGACTGCAGATCCTTGGCGATTCAACCCCAAAAATCCTTCGATCGGGCATCTGACAGGGAGGCTGCTTTATGAAGAGAATACGATGAAGATGACGCGCCGATCATACTATTACTGCCAAATCGGAAAACCACAATCGGTGAGCGCCAGTTCTGCTTCTTCCAGATCCCACTACCGAACTGAGATACGATCTTCGATGCCAGAATGTGGTTCCCGGAAGCTTCTTCCCTCCCCGTTCCTCTTGATGCACCTTCAATAATTCCGATGCTGCGAGCGTTAATTGATCCGATACTCAAGATGCCAAGCTCAAGGTCGCTGCCATCCTCCGGATCGTCCCTCTCATTCAAATCTCGGGACGATTCTTCCGATGCCCAGCGTCGTACGGGCTATCAGCTCAAGAATATAAGATGGCAAAGTCAACGATGTAATCCCCATCTACTCTCCATCTATTCGCATCTTCGTACGAGGTCCACAAGCTCTTGGCTTTGACTCTCATCCTTGGTTTGGCGGCGGCGAATGACATGGCTATCAGAACACATCTCAGCGGACGCCGATCGATGTGACAAGTCGGCGGACTTCGGTTTCCTGTTGACTGTCTTTGCGGTAAGTGCTTTACGTTTGATCTGGACTTTGGTACTCATCGCGGGTACTGTATCCGTGCCATCCCTATAGATCCCACATTCCTGACATGCGCGTTCCATCTTCATCAGGCACTGCTCGATCTATTCCAGAAAACACGAGATTGGCTGACATTGACACCGAGAACTGTAAGTGCTTCATCTCCTCTTCCGGATCTGCGTGGTTGTATTCACCTAATAATAATTCTAGAACTCTAATGAGACTTAGTATTGTCAGTTCAGCTTCCATGTCAACGACTCTTACCGGTTCTCGGTGCGTCCTTTTCATTTGTTGTTCCCTCTCAACCCACGCTAATTCCTCGTGCTAGATTAACCTCGTACCGTTCAAGTTCCTCAGGTCCCATTGTCACCCATTCCGCGCTGTCTGCGTCTCCATGTAACTGATGATAGTAGATTCGTACTGGGTCGCACATGATGATGGGTGTTACGCTCCCAGATTAAAGCGACAATGGAACGGCAGTGTAGATTTGGTTTGTCCTTCAGCTCTGCGAGTTTGATAGTCTGGGAAGTGTTCTGATGACTCAACTCGCTGGCAGCTAGTCCATGTACACAATATTTTGATTGAATATGATATATTCGTTGATCGAATACCCGGAACTGATCGACATCTCGCGGATCCGGTAGAGCGCCCTGGGAGCAAGATCGATCTCCGGAAGACCGATCGAGGATCTCGTCGATCGTCGGGAGCGATGGGCGCCAACTGCTCCGACTTTCTCGATCACCGGAGCGGGTGTATTCATGTCACCTTGTTTTCCTCCGACTCTTTCCAGATGGACGGCACGATCTCAAGCTCTGAGTCTCCCAATGTCAATGCCAAGCCTTTTCCTCCCCTTCATCTCGTCCGATCCCTCCCTGCCATTCAATCATCGCGAGCGCCTTAGATGACGCTTCTTGACCGCTGAGGTATATAAAGATCTCGAATCAAATCACCTTCCCCCATCTCTCCCCATCTATCCACACCTTCTTGTTTTATCCTTAATTATTTAAGGTCGATTTGCAATCGCCCCTACCCTACCGTCTCTACTCTTTGTTTGTTGTGATTCTTGAGGGCTCTACGACCCGAACACGAACATCGAGGTGATCGGACAGATCTTCCCCGCTTCCTATGAGCTTTGCTGTATAGTACGGCCGGTGTCAGTGCCCCACAGCGATCACTCTCGGAGGTATGTCTAAATTTCTTTTCTCTTGTTTTCCTTTCGCTCATTGTCTTCCAAATAGCGCGCGATAGCTGGGGAAAAAGGGTCCGTGCAGAGACTCAATCTCCGATTGATCTCTCCTGGGATGTTGCCAATTCATGAATGAGACATTTCTGCCGGTGAGTCGTCTCGCATTTCTGTCCTATCTCAGGGTCTCTGACGTCTATGTTTATCTTCGGCCAGCTCATGACATTGACGCATCTCACCTGCAAATTAACGGACCCAAGAGTTCTTACTGCCTAGCGTACGTCCATATTCTCTCGCTCGGTACTCATTTACGAACTGATTTATACAGAAGTTCGGCGAGAGCGTCGTGTCTCCCAGTGAATGCTTATCATTGCCTGTCAAGAAATTTGTACGTCCACGCCGCTCAAATCTCATTCCATTGCCTAACTTTTCATTTTCTTCGAAGGACATTCTCTTGTATAGTCGGTATTGAGCGACGTGTCTGACACTTGATGTGGCCCAGGAAATCGTTGTAGTGTTGAGTCCTTCATGCTGGTAGGTTTGCAATAACCTTTGGAGTGTATCACCTTGAGGGATAGCTGGGAGTAATATCATTCTGTCTATGTAGGCTTTACCAATGGTTGGATACAAAATAAATCATTTTTCGTCCGAAAAGTTGCTCCTTGACGGACAAGACAACATTACATAATTTAAACCCTACTATCTACCGTACCCTACGATATGGAGCACAGTATTCAAGCCTCTGACCAGGCTGTCATTCCTTCCATCTTCTTCAGTTCGACGCCCGAAGCCTAGCATCAACCATTTGCATTACGGAGCAGTGTGAGAACTGAGATTCACGTTCATTCCGTCGTCGCACCAAAGCAAGTCAACCGTGAGGCTCGAAGCTGTCAAAGGTTCCCGACAGTACGACATTTATGACTAATGGTATAGTAAACTCAGAAGAAGATGAGATAGGATATAGAAGGCCTGCCCGCAGTCGCATCAAGCAAAAGAACCTGTCACCGGAAGAGCGTGTCGAAAGTTTCCGAACCCACGAGATCTGAGCTCATGTGATACGCCAGAGATATTGCCAGACGACGTCTCAGAATGTGCGTGCTGACGGAAGCAGCTCCTGAATACAACAGCACTGCCGTCAAAGGAAGGAGCGTTGACAACCAAGAATATGTTTCCGCAACAGAAAGACGGAGGATAGAGTATTTCCAGCGGAGTCTTGATCGATGAACAAAAAGGGATGCGTAGAACAGCGGTCCACCGATGATGCGAAGAAACGCGGCCGAGGAGAATTTAGTCCAACGAGATTGAGCGATGTCTTGACCTGTACCAGCGGCAATTAAATTTGGTGTTGCATTTCCATGCATAGCGGTCCACCACGCCCCAGTATATCTGTCAAATAAACCAACAACGAAGGTTGTTAGCCATCGGATGATCATGACCAGCGTCGAAGAGCCTTACTCTCAAGGCGAGGAATGGGTCATCATTATGGGTGATGCCTAGGGTCAGAAGGATTGGCGAGCAGAAGCCCCATGGTACCGAAGATGCGTTATGTCGTGGATTGAATCTTATCCGAGAAGTCGCATTACACTATTGAACAGACGGAGACGAGCTTTCAGTTTCACGCAACAAGCTCCTGGGAAAAAAAAGTCAGCGACAGCCCGCGATGTAGGTTCGTTTTGCTCACCCTGACTTACTCGACGATGTATCCGAGTTCTGTGGTCTCAGCCACACAAAATACCTGGGCGAATAACACGGCGAGATCTCCAGGAAGAGGTTCCAAAGAAAACGACGAGGGCACAGAACATGTGGCACGATGTTGAGGGAGCGGAGTTCAAAATAAAATGTTCCCGCCATTTGCTTTGCTTTGGTCCTGTTTGGCACTATTCTCTTTCAAGCCTCTCAATTCTCTTGTCGACATGACAAGAAGTAGAAAATCAACTATTCTGTCCGGCAAACGTTTCAAGACCACCGCGAGGTCTTCTCTGAACTCTGCGTCATCAGCTTTTCTTTCTTTTCCGTCTATGACCTTTCGATCCCCATCCAAGGCCGTTGAACGTTTCGAACCATAGGAACTGATTCCATCAAAAAAATGCTGATGCCAAGGTCAGATCGATGGCTAGATGGATCGATCGTATTTAACGAGTTTGAACAAGAAGCTCACCCAGATCATCTCCTTTGGTTCCGAAGATCGAAAGAAACAACCCCATTCCTTCCGACGATCGACCATCCCCTTCAGCCACAATTTTACTTGCACATGTACTCCACAACCTGTCGACCGATTGAAGGCTTTACATCGATTCCCGGAGCGCTCAAGAAGTCCGATCCCGTACTGGTAAGTCAACTACTCTTCCCGATCCGTATTGAGACGCTGACTCGATCCCGAAGCTCAGACTCTTCTTCAATGATTTGACCCACCGATCTATCCCCACGATTCAGTTCTATCGCGACTCCTCCCGCCCCTTCCGCTGACCCGAACACGATATAAAAGGAGGCCTCCAACGATGAATTTCCCCATCTAATTCCATCTATTCCCATCTCCCACATCTTGCCATCTCGAACCTGAGGGACCCTGACTTGCTGTCGTGTCTTTGTACTCCGCACATTCTTATTCACCTATGGATTGCTTACATCTGGCTCCTGCGCTGCAAACCGAACTACTGGCGCCTCTCGACTCAACCAATCGCATGAGCGCTTCACGTACTTGGTGATTCTGACGCTCGATGGTAAGTGTCATATTTGCATCCTTCGCATCCTTCATCTTGATTGTTGGATTGCGAAGGAGTCCTTGTCAAGATGATCTTACAGCTGGTCGAGAATCATGCACAGCCGCGGGTGCAGCGATGTTTCATCTCGACGGTAAGTAACAGTACCTTTCATCCACATGCTTGCTGCGAATTCTTATTCCATCCCTCGCCAGGATTGATATGGATGCCAGGAGTAATTCTATGGGCGAGGCCTCTGGATGGCCACGGCAGCATATTCGTGAGTACTGACCTTTGATCGCATTCTCTCATTGACTGATATAATGAAGGGCGTCTGCTATGTCCAGTGTCATCACGCGTCATCTCTTAAATGAGCCGAGTGGTTCTAATAACATCTAAAAATCTCTTCACCCAGCGTGAGTTCTCATTCGGTGCCGCCCTCACCTGCATACTGACAATGCTTTTCTGATGCATTTTCAGTGGGTCGCGGCGGCGGATCACGGTACGGTAGAGAACCACTGGATCGAGACAAAGCAAGGGTGTAAGCAGATAGAATCTGTTCTCGGACAGTGTGATTTCGTTCGAGAGGTCTTGAATATAATAGACTATTTTTTGATCGGAATTCTCACCAGTGAAGTCGCAACTTGCCAAATGAAATTCAGGTACGCCAAGAAAGAAAGGGATGACGATATGACGCATAGATCTCTCGCAGCTCGGATACCACGTTCGATCGTCGGAACCTGTCATCTTGATCCACCTCCGAGTCGTCCCCTGATCACCGGTTTGACACACTGGGGCTTTATCGAACGGGACTTCTCCGAGAGTCTCGGGAGAGCAATTCGATCACATGGGTCCATGCTCAGTGCTTCGCATGGCGATTCTCCCGAACTGAGGAGACTTCTGTCGATCGGCGGATTCTCCGTACTCCACAGGAATTCTTCCTTCATCGGAATCCCTCTCGATCACACCGATCCTCGATCTTGAATTCTCAGAAGCCGCTCTCAAATCCCGATGTCACTTTCGATCGGATCGATCCCGATCTATTCCTGCCAACTCCTGTCGAACTCGTCTTGACGTCGCAAGAGCTGGGTTTTGGAGTATATAAAGAGGACGATTCTGTCGACAAGCCCCATCTCCTCCCCATCTATCACCATCTCACTAAAAGCTTTTTGGATTCTTATACCTCAACGTAGTCTTGTTCTCAACCTCCCATCGCTCCCTGTACCAGAACTCAACCCTTTCCGCACAATTATGAGTCAGGACGCAAGGATGTTAGATGCTGTTCGATGACTGGTCTACACGGTGCATGGGATGCTCGGATGTATGGCGTATCGTCGAGTTGATCATGAGCAATTATTCGAGGTGTGTCTTTGCATTCCAAGTGATTTCCGTATCTTAAATATCTCATTTTTTCCGCAGACTCGCATCGATAATACGTTCGTACGAGATGGCCCCTACTTGATCCCCGTCGCTCTCACTCCTTCATGCGTACATCTGATGAACCGGTCCAACAACGCATGACCCCTCGTACACCTCGAGACGGGGAATCTCTGACTACTGGTAGGTACATTCTTGGATCATCTCTCGTTCACTGACGCTGACTTCGTGCTTGAAATTCCAGATACTTAGCAGTTCCTTGATCGTCTGAGTGGGAGCACAAATCGCATCGGGCGAAGACTTTGCCCTCGACTATGTAAGAACACTTTCTCTCTCAATCTCTCATATATTCAGCGCTAAGTTTCATTTCAGACCTATGTCGATGGTGTTCCAATTCCAATACGGGTTCAGATACCGTTGGTATGGTGTTGGGGGTTTGATGGGTGGAATGGTGAAAGAAGAGTCGGTGATATATCTTTGGGAGAGCGATATAGTCCGTTCTGGATCAAGAGGGACCAATGGAGTCGGCGTTTGATCTATACTGTCAAAGCTCCGGTGTCGTTTGTTTGTCAAATTTTGGATAGAATATTAAATGTTTTATGATCGAAATTGCCCTGGCGTTGTACATGGCTACTAAGATGCGAATTTGACATCAGGCTTTACTACGTGACTTCGATTGTGAAGAAATATATCAAAACGATCGTAAGGAGGGCGCCACTCCTTCTTGATCCATACATCTGCCTCCCTCGAAGCCTCGAGAATTGACTACCAAGCTAGTTTTCGCATAGCCGCTACTTCTTGAGGAGCCTGAGGACGTTGTTCTTGGCCGGAGGTAGAGATGCCCGTACCTGATATGAGATACGTTGAGCCGTCGAAGCACCGTGAGTCACTCAGAAGGTTGACATTACAGCATCTGGCACCAGCAACGGAAGGAAGAGATCGAGACATCGTATAACCGGAGCTAACATTCGTCAAATATCTTAGAGGGATCTTGATAATACGCATCGGCAGCTTTTGCAGATGTAACATCACTCAGGAGGAAAATATTGGAGAGAAATACTTGATGTATCCGAGTCGATGTGCAAGCATGATCAGATGGAATGAGAGGGTCCAATTGTATGTGAAGGAGCACAGGCGTCCACGGGGGTACTCGGCCATCAGGATCGGAACGGCCCACGATATAAGCTGGGATATTGAGAGCCTTCATCAAGGGGAACAAAGAGCAAGGACCGTGTAGCCCGTTGGTTGTTGACAAGGGAGGCCGGAAATCTCGAAGAAAGCCTAGGTGAAAGGCCTGTTATCAATCTTTCGGTGCGTGTTGTAACAAGGCACGTTGATGAGCAAGATGCTGAGCCTAAGAGGTCGCTTAGGGTCATACGAGATGAGCACTGCGGTAGACCACGTTTGGAATATCTTCGCGCACTTATGAGGGTCGGGTTGTTCACGCAATCGATCGAGAGTCAAGGCGCCTCTGAAGAACGATTAGTGAAGGCCAAGACAGATAAAAGAGCACCAGTACCAAGGCCAATAGCGCATCTCCACCCTAGAATTGAACACGACACTTCCCCATCTCAATCAAGGATTGCATCCTTGTTCCTTCATCGCGCCATGCGATACCACAAGGAGTCGACAAGGACAGATAAATTCGTCGGAGCTGTGAGTAGTCTTTAACACAGCGAGATGCTTGAGTTCAAGGCACTCACTTTGATACACGAAGAATCGTCGCAATGATCACATTCAACCTGTCGGTGGTTCTAGGCAGGAGAATCAGTGAGATGACGAAGAGGACGGACGGGCTCTGCTCACCAGAGGAAATTCAGCCACAAGCATCCATCCATCGTCAGGTCCAGACCGTTAGCTGTGACAACATCGAGTACAAGGATCCAAATGAGCAAACGAGAACGAGGAAGCTGCCAAAGCACAAAGCTACGAGATTGCGAGGATGACAATCGCGGCGGGGTTCAGAATGCAATATTCTTGAGATTTTCTTTGGTGTTTGGCCTTGTTTGCTGTCACTCCCTTCTTCGTCAGCTGTTTCGCTCTCGATGGGTACGAGGTACTCAAAATCAACGATTTTGCGAGTCAAGATGTTCCTCACTATGGTATTGTTCTCTCTGATTTTTTAAATCATTAGATGTTCTCGTTTCTTCATGGTGCTGCATCCGAATTGAGTCTACCACCAATTTATTCTAAAGACATACGATGGCCGAGTAAGTCTCATCTAAACGCCGACCAAACGGTTCCTGAGCACTAGCAGATCAATGCGGGAAGGCTGTGGCGCCTGCTCGTCCCGAGGATCGACGGATAACATTCTTTTTGTCCGACGATCGAGGGAAGCGCCGACGATCAGCGCTCATCTACGATCATCCCAGGAGGAAATTCTGCTTCCGCCGAAACGTCCCCTTGTCACTGGACTGATCGATGTATGAGAACCTCGCCGATGCCAAGCCAAAGAAGCCCGGCCTCCATCTGACAACGTTGAAAGCTGAGACCACGACTCGATCCCGATCTTCAGCCTGTTTCTTGGCTCGTCCCAATCGTGAGGCCTCCCGTTCTCTCCGATCATCAGCTCTAGGATATAAAAGGTGGCGGCTCCCTTCTCGTTTCGCCATCTCACCCAATCTATACCCATATTGCCTATCTATTCGTTCCACCCCTCATCGCCTGGTTGCACTCAGCCTCGCACCTTTTCTTGTCTACATCTAGCAGTCCTTTTCATTGTGCCCATATTGCGTACGCTCGGAGATTATCATGCGCCACAGTCGCAGTAGGAAGCATCTAATGTGTCTGAAGGATAAAGCTGTACCGAACGTCGGCTGGGAGAAATGTAAGTGTTCCACTCTACTGTCGTGGTTCTTACCGCATGTTGACTGAATTCTCACTTGAAGGGCGCGAGGACAAGTCCGGATAGCTGCATAGCTAGCTCATCCATGCCTCAAACTCCGCGTTCGGACATGCGATCTCGACACATGTCGATATGTAACCAAGACTCGTGGTACATGTAAGCCCACATTCTGTTGGCATCGTTCCGTGGTGGTCTCTCATCATGGAATATATCAGGCAAACAGTTCGACGGCTACATCTGTTTGCGAAGCCGAGATTGATCTCTATGATACTTAAAATGTTGTCTGAGGGTCCAGCAATGTACGTTTTCAACCTTTATCGCTTTTGACATGGTACTCATCTTCTTCTCTCTGTTGTCATCGTCTAAAGTTGCTGTCTCGGGAGGAACACAAACGTCTGCGACGCGAAGATAACTTTTAGTCGCCGTTGCAGAAGTGAGGGGGCAAGTCCATGTATCTCCGTCTTGAATAAATATAATTCCTTTGGTGATCGAAATATGTGCCCCGGAAACGTGCTACCGTGTCCGCTTTCTTGTGACTGTTCAAGATCGAAGCGTTCTGAGCTGCCACGATCTTCGGAACGCATGACTGAGACTCGGAGAGATCGGGATCGAGTGGTCTAGTGGATTGAATTAGACGGAAGAAAAAATGCCAAGCCTTCACCTTACGATCCATCCGAACTGAGACGACTTCTCTCGATCTCCAAAACCTTCACTCCACCCGAAGCCTTCTTCCCGATTTCACTCCCGATCAATGCGACCGTCGATCTCGGACTCCTGAACGCAAATGTCGATCTCTAACCTCTTCTTCTCCGATTCCTGTCGATCGCTTCATCCATTCGAATTTCGGAACGATTTCATCCGGGCTTCATGAGAGCTGGCATATAAAGGGAGGGCGGATGGCGCGAGAGTCCCCATCTGCCCCCCATCTGTATCCATCTATCACGCTGTCTTCTTGATTTATCGTTTGTTGTCAGGATTGAGCGGCCTTCCGCTCCTTCCCTCTCTGCCGCTCGTATTTCTCCTACTCGGTGCGTTGGGCTTCTAGGCATCCTCTTTGCTAATATTTACATGATCATCCACAGTACTCGCGTGGGGTCGTTCAGCTGCACTTGAGGGTCAATGGTCATCTGATGGCTGTGTTTGAGCCGGTAAGTACTATATTTGAAAGGAGTCAACCGTTCTGATATATTGATCAATTTCTCTCGTTTTCTTCGGCGTCGCAGAGGTCCAGAGTTTATATTTCAGTAACACCGACGTATCGCGTGTCAACAGAGCTTTCCTATCCGTCTATTACGTCGGAAGAAGCTCAATATTTGCATCAATCCGCTGGAGGCACGACTAGACTTAAGGGTTGATCGAATCCCTGCTTAGCTGTGTGGGCCGTCGTCGGTCTCGACACTATCCAGCAAGTTCCAGTGAGTTTCTTTGTTTGGTTAATTTATTCTGTGCTCTGAGCTAATGAACGGCTGTCGAAGTACTAAATCACAAAAGCTGGGCAAACGCTTAATACACCGCCTAATTTACTCAGAGATCCTTCTCGAATCAACTTCGGCTCATGCTTCGTAAGTTCTACTTGTCCTTCGAACTTTCGCCTCACCGATTGACTCTCGATTCTACAGAGTTGAGAATCTGAGGCAGTGGCATGCTTCGGCTTGTGTGTAAGCGACGGAAACATTTAGGTGTCAGTCGATTCTGGCGAGCGGGAGAGAGCGGTATCCTGTCCGAAGAGTCCGATATTCGCTTGGATTGGAATGAGCGGCTGTGGGATGGCAATTGAAATGGGTCGGCCGTGTATCCAGATATTGTATGTCCTCTGACGCTTTTGGATAGAATGTTACGTATTTTGTGTGTGAAAAATTTTCGCTCCAAAGCGGATGCATGTGTGATGCTGGTATCGGCGGCGCTATCGAATTTGAATCGGTCTATAATATTCTTGAAAGCACAATTTATACATGATGTTTTGGACCAAACTCCCAATCGACGCTCTCCACGCGATTGGCGACGTTATGCAATACAAAGAAAGGATAGGGTTGATAAGCGAAGCGAAGAACTAATGGTACCATCATCTGCGAAGCCTGAAATCCGTTGTCGAGGAAATAGAACCGTGAAGCGGAGCGTAGACGCAGAAAAGTGCATGGCACTGTCGCTATTTGACAGCCCTGGAATTCACGCCCATGATGACAAGGTCGAGGTAATCCGAAGAGGATGCATGAGATCCATTATAAGGCCTGAAGAATTATCCGAAAAAGGATGCTGTTAATATTGAGATGACGTGTTGGCATGATCTTGGCCTTAGGCGCGTAGACAGCGAATGAAGTCAGCGATGGCGCGATGAAGACTTGAAGATCTTTGGTCGAGGGGCTCAGATGAAGGACTGCGATAGAAGAATTGAGATGAAGCTAAGGGAGACTGAGGATGATCAATAATAATCAGTATCGTGAGAGGCAGGGGGATACGACAAGGTATACGCACAGTACGTCATAGCCTGCCCATCATCAAGTCGTCTCCACGATGAACGTCTCGAGATCTTTACTGCTATGCCGAGTCGCATAACTGACGGACATCGGCATTCGAAGGCCGGAGCGATATTCGGGGGGTGGATCTGACGGGAGGTTGGAGGCAGAGCAGACGTTGGCCACATCGGAATAGCGTGGCAATATTGAATGCAGAAGTCCACGAGACCTGACAGACAAGGCTGAGATTATTGTGGCGCCTGATAAAGATCTTCCTGTGTTGCATTATTTGCCTTGGACAAGGTTTGTGGCCGAATTGGATGTGTTGGAGAACTAGGCTCGCCGAACGCGAAGGTATCGTATAACTGAGGATTATATGCAGATCCAGGGAGGAGGTGCAGCTGCAGTACCAGGATAGACGAAATAGAGAAGTTTCATGAGAAAGAGGACGGATTGCCAGTGAGAGCTTCAGCTGGGCAGAGACACTGTTGAACAGTAAGCGTGAAGAACGGCTCAAAATTCTGGTACGATCCACACACCATGATAGCACAGACCTCGTGTACTAGTTCGCAACATGGATGCACTTGGGTTCAATGCTGCGCAGGATTGGGGACACGAAAGCGAACGAAAATTCGTTGCGCGGAGTTCGAATTCGAATATCCTTCACATTTCAAGCGAGCTTTGGTCTTATTTGGCTCCTTCATCCTCTCGATCTTTCTTCTGGTTTTCCGACAAGACAGGGGCTTCAAAAATGGGCAAATTTCGATGGAAGAAAATCTGGAGGCATGACGTGATCCCTCAGAATATTTTACCTCATCGATTTAATTTTTATGCTGCCCAGACTTCGTTTTCAACCTCATGCGGAACTAGGAACCACATCGAGAAATGGCATGAGATCGTCCAGAAGGAATTCTTGGCAAGACAACGTGCTCACCGGAAGAAATGGCTGCATCGTACGGTTCTGCATAGGATCCACAGCCAGAGAAGCCCCGTCAGTCCCGAAGATCGAAGAAGGGAAACTCGTTCTTTCCGGCGATCGATCTCACTCCCTCGATAGCCCCTTGACTCAAATTTCCACTTCCGGATGCCTTCAATCGACCAGCTCCATTCCCTTTCCCCCTTGATCGTTGAATCGATCGATCGACGAACAAGCACTGCACTCAGAGCTATTGTGCACCGACGGCCGAGTAGTTCCGTATACACTTAGTAATCAGAGGTGTACGGATGTGTCCGGACATTCGATAACTAGTATCCCGGAATAGATCAGAGTTTATCAAGCGCGCAGATCTTCTCAGGCGTCCGATCATCTGTAAAATCCCGACCTCAGTGCTCGTCCGAGTTCGTCCAGCATCTCTCCATACTCGGGCACCGGACCAGGAACACAACTCTGCTGCTCAGTATTCATCAGACTATGTGCACAACTCTGAACTGTTCTCACCAATGAGCTCTGGTCGTACACGGCCCTTGGTTTACATCTGAATTTGACTCGAGCTCCGCCGTACTTCTATGTACGCCATACGATCCACCGTTTATGCTTCTCAGCAACCCGGGACTCCCGATTCTGTCGGCTTCGGCAATCATCGATCATCAGTTAACTCGCCGGTACCGAGGTGTTCTTTTTTTCAATTAGGCGCCCCTCTTCCCGACGCCTGCTCCTTAATCTCCTGGCTCGCTGCGCTCGACTCGATGAAGCGCATTCGCAATGAAGATGTACATACTCCTTCAAAAAAGGTTGGCTTATTTTCTGTGCCATTAAGAGTATCTTTACCACATATTGCCATCCACAGACGATTCGATCTCCGGTTAGCAGACGCAACGAAAGTGTGCCATGTCATTGCACGGGGTGCAATGGAATGGCAATACCACGATACCAGAGAGACAGGCATTTAACAGATATGCTCATGCATCCCATCCCCCCTGCTGTCCCTCCTCCTCCTCCTCCAATTTTCCCGGTTCCAACCCACTTCCCTACACCTAAAACGACCGCACCATCAGACGCGACACCAAGATTCTCTTTCATGGAGCCTGTCATCGGAAGATCGTCCTCATCCGCCTCCGCCTCCGCCTTCCCTAATTTCAGATTCAGCAATGCAACTTATATCACGGACACTTCTGTCAATTATTACCCATCTGCCCCGGTTCCAACACAATCCTCTCCCAATACATCGGATATAGATAACGCGCCAGCTGACTGCGACAACAATGGACTACTCTCAAACCACCAGAGCACTGAGTTTTCAATGGGTGTCAGTCAGGTGGAGACGGAGATGGAGGACATATTCGCACCCTGGACGAACGTGCATCCGTTGTGGTACTGTCAGATAGCTATCATATTTGTTGGATGGTTGAAGACTTTCCTCCACTTACCGAATGATACGTGCGAAATCGTATTGTTTGTCTTCCGGCAGATTTTCATCGGTCTTGGTCTCCTGAAGGCACCTTCCACCTGTCACAGTCCTGATCACTTTCCCACCACCATCACCACGTGTCTCTCTCGCTTAGACTTGTCAGATGAATTCACAATGCTCGCCATATGTCCTCAACCTCAATGTGGCAAAATCCATGTCCTTGGTGGAAAGTTGGAGGCACTTGCTTGCGAGCGGTGCGCTAAGCCTGTAGTAACAGCGTCTTCTGTACCAGACCTCCTTCCCCGCATTTTTATTCGCTCTATCATGAAACAAAAATACAAGATAGAACTCCAAGCTGCCTGGCTTCCATTGAAACATCTCCTCCAGAAGATGTTGGCACGACGCGGCATTGAAGAAGCTATGGAGGCATGGAAAGATGATCCCGGAGACGGTCAGAAGTTGAGGGAGATTTACCATGGTCGGATCTGGAAAGAGTTGAAGGGAGCCGATGGTAAACAATTCTTTGATCCTGGGGTGACCGATGAGCTTCGCGTTGGTTTAACATTGAGTCTGGATTGGTACGTGTATAGCAAAATTCAACCTACCGCACTAGTAATACAGTCCCAGGTTCAAGAAGACAGTGTCGCCGTACGCCCCGACCCATTCAATGGGTGTATTCTCTTTTTGTGCAACAAACTTACCTTCGGAACTCCGGTGGGCAACAGATATTACATCCATATAGACACTTTGACAAATCCTTGCTCAGCTACTCACCCAAAAATCTACTAGTCCCGCTAATGACTCCGGGCCCTAAGGAACCCACCGCCGATCAATTGCAATATTATATGAAGCTCCTTGTTGACGAACTGGAGACTTTCTATCAAGAGGGAATCCGAATCTCAACCCCTAGCAACCCAGAAGGTACCGATCTCATATATCCATTGCATGTGCAAGATCATAAGAGAGACAGGTCGTCTCATTCGGGCAGTTCTTTTAGGCGTAGTGTGTGATCATCCCGCTATGGTGAAGGTCTGTGGATTTGCCGACAAGAATCATACCGAAGCACCCTGCACAAAATGCACTGCCCCCCAGGCAGAACTTTATACTGATAAAGGTCTGTCCAACGGTAAGACAACAATGCCAGCACACACAGCACAAATTTACAGAACATAGGTTTTCCGAGACGAACAGCCGAAGATCACGGACTTGCAGCGGGCACTTGGAGCACGCTTAGTAATGAAGATAGAGAGACGTGGTTTCAAATGCATGGGTCTCGATGGTTTGAACTGGCTCGATTGAAATACTTTGATCCAATTCGCATGACGGTTATCGATCCTATGCATAATCTTCTCCTTGGTGTGTTGGCTTCGCCAATAAATTTGTTGTCTAACATTTCCCCAACGCTAGGTGTTGTCAAACAACAATGGTACAATATATGGATCTTAGAGAATAAATTGCGCTCTTCCACAGAAAAGACGCCACGCGAACTTGACATGGTTCATCAAATGTTGAGTGAGGTGCGCTACTAATGTGTTCTTCGATCTTGCTGTATCTCGAACTTGCATAGCTGGAGACTCCTCCGTGGATAGGCAAGCTTCCGTCAGCCGTTGGAGAGCCTGCCGGTGGCTCACTCACGGCTGATGAATGGAAATCTCTTGCAACCGTCTTTGTCCCTTTGGCAGTGAGTACAACCCTCGATTTATTTTTTATACTGAAGATTGCCAAAGATACCAATAGTTTGGGACAAATGGCAGAAGAAATCCGATGAAACACACACCAAGGAACTTGAGACTTATGCCGTACGACTGAAGGCATATCAAAAGAAAGTTGAGAAAGCAACAGCAGACGGAAAACCGCTTCCACCTCAACCAAAGAAGCCAGCTGCACAGTCTCGGATGTTGCCTGGTGAAGATACCAATTTCTTGAAGCTATCTGCAGCGCTCCGAATATTTTTAGCACGCGAAATTGACATCGATCAAATTCCTCGAGGGCAAGCTCTTCTTGAGGATTACCTCATAACATACCGCAAGGTTGGTAACTTCAAATTCGAATTTGGTCTTGATTGCTGATTATATACCATCAGACATACGGTGTTGAATTCATGAAACCAAATTTGCACTGGTGCACCCATATCGCTGAACAGATCTTGGATTTTGGTCCCGTTTACGGGTTCTGGTGTTTTTTGAATGAGCGACTCAACGGTTTGCTAAAGAAAATCAACACAAACAATCGAGGAAATGGTCAGATGGAAGTAACGTTGATGCGGGCTTACCACCAGTCTCGTCGCTTAGTAGACAAGGTATCTGAAATTTGATTCACAAGATCTACATTACGTCTGATCGAATTAAAACATGACAGATAGACAAAGCCAGCTCCATTCCCATCCCGACCGGCGATGGCTCGCGTCAGGCCTTTGGTAATATCCTCAAACATTTATCAACTCTTTCAGGGGGGCCTGCTCAAGCTCGTGGGACCGTTGAGGTTGCCAGTTCGCAATCGTTGAATCCGCTCCAGGATGGTAAGTGTTGTGAATTCAAGTCCAAAGACTGCGTTTACATAGGCCATTAGCTACGATTCCACATACACATATGGGTCAGACACGCCCTAGAGAGGCGGAGAAGCTCGACGGAGCAACGCATAGGGAACTGTTGCGATTCTACAATTCCCAAAATCAGGAGATCAAGTTGATACACCGGACCGAAAGACCAATTGCAGGCACCCAAACGCAATATCTCAAAACTCAAGCAGTTTACTTCGACTACTCTATCATCAATGGTCGTCGAATATCAACAATCCTTAGCCCTCGTAGCAATAGTATCCGTCTGAGCAGGGCTCATGCAGCAATGGTGAACGTCCGAATCGATGGCGTGGATCGCTATGGAGAGGTGGTGAGATTCTTTCAACACCAGCAGGGAAATCAACAGCGCATGGATTTTGCATACATTCATTGGATGAAACCAAGCAACGAAGCGCTTATAGAACCGAATCCCTGGCTACTGTAGTAAGGATTTGAAATGTTCCTCTTCCACTCAAGTCTGACAGAATTCGCTTCTCCTTTGTTAGCCCGGAATTGGGTATAAAAATGTTTGAGTATGGGAGCTATCTAGATCCCGATGACCCCCAATCGCCGTGTTCCGTGGTTCTTCTGCGCTATATACATGCCCCTCTGGCGCGCCTTGTTGTCCCCGGAAAATCAGACGACGTCAGGTATTGGCTTGCAATTAGCCTTTCTCAGGTATAGTTTTGAGATTTTAGGAAAATTCCTCCGACCTTACGCATTCACTAAAGGACTCGCCGATTAATGAGACAGTACTTGAACTTGCCGATCGCAACGATCTCAGCACACCTGCCGAAGTAGATATCGAAGACGAATGAAAAGATGTACGTTATGGTTGTGAGTGTATACTGGGACGGAGTCGAGTGAAGCAAAATGGCCATGATCACGTCCATTTCTAGAAGAGAGCAACAAAGTCCGAATCCATACAGTAGATCACAAATTATGTCGTTCGCATTGACTAATTACATTGAAACTAGAGTTCCAAAGTCCGGTCCTATGGACCGGTTTTTTTTCGCAACCGGACCGTGACCGGACCCATTTTGACCGGACCCACGGTTGCGGTCCTCGGCTATTCACACAGGTTGCGGTCCACAGTCGCAGGACTCTCAGAATTTGGGCGCAACCGGTCTGACCGGTTGCGACCGGTCGTGACCGTTTATATATTATATTATATTATATACATATACATATATTATCCTACGACGAGCTGCACAAAATCCTCATGCCTCAATATTCAACTCAAACTATCACAAGAAATGTTTGAGGTGCGGGAGAGGATGGATGGGTCATGTAGAAGACAAGCGGAGCGGAGACTACGATACAGATCGTTATAGGTAAGAGTTCAGCATCAGAATGAAAAGATTGCGCACCTCGATGACTGGTCATTCCGCTCGCTCGACAACTTTGTTCTTAATCTATCTCCGACATTAGGCCTGCGAGCGGGTCGTGGCTCTAGTAGTTGTGGCGTCTCTGTTGGTCGACATGGGGACAACGGTTTCAAACCGCTCGAAGCACGGTCGCAAAGTAACGAACGAGACTTGTTGTTGGGCGAGGATATGAGTTGTGACGGATAGCTGACTGGCGAGGATAGCGCGTTAACAGAGGAGTTGTGTGGGGGAGCGGGGATGTGCTGTGATCCAGAGTCGAGTGGTTGATTTGGGATTCGACGGCGAGCAGGATCGACGGGCCACGATAGTAACTTAATCGGTGAGTGAGAAGGAAGGAGGAACGATGAACGGGGGACACTGAACGTCCATAGTTTGAGGCGATAGGAAACGATCGTTCAGGGATGTCCTTGCGAGGGTGTAAGGCTGCTATTGATTAGCCTCGAATAGTCTACATGTCGATTTGAGTACGCGCCTGAGTTCCTGTACCACCAACCCAACCAACGCGCATCGCTCTTCCCTCGAGCTCTTCAATGTTCTCCAACACCGCACATAGATTGAATGACATCTGTAGCATATCTCAGTCAAGTTGGAGATTCGTAATGAATAGATGAGTACTCGCCATCTCGCGACTCGAGCATGCGACGGTGACACGACTTTGAAGACGACGGAAGCAGCGGGAGAACCATGGAGAGGGCAATAGAGGATACAACTCTGATTCTGAGGAAGGAATAGAGACAAGCGTTGAGAGCGTTGGCGGTGACGAAGTGTCAGAGTATCTGTGAGACAGCGACCAGCCTTGCGGATGTAGCTGAGGTAAGCAAATCACTGGCTATTCGAGTTCGGGCGCTTATGACTCTCTCATTGATCTGAAGCTCTTAACGGTCGACTCCAGATCAATGGAGTGCATGCATCCTTTTCCTCGGCCATAAATTAATCATGTCATTCAGCTGTCGGATAGTTGTGAGTGGACTGGTATCCGCTAAGAACCGCAAAGTGCGTAATCGATTTTTCTCCATCATCAATCGTTCACTAAATCCCTTCTGTCACCTATCGTGTCTCGCATCGAGAACTATCGCACGCAGGCGGACATAACCCCCACATTTGGCGTACAAGCTCAATGTGAATCCCACCCCTCTTCTTCAATCCCAGTCCTTCGCCTCAGCTCATCTCCATCGTCACCACCACCATTCCTTCGTATACGCACCCAACTCGCCAATCAAGAAACGATCGTCTGTGGTGACCTATGTCTAGAGATTCAGAAGATCTCTCATCTGGCTTGATACGACGCACCTCACCAACGTACAGTCGGCGACGAAACACAGCGGTCCTCTGTTGCGTCCCTTATCCGAAAACGCTGGAGCAAATAGCAATGAACAGATGAAGGTGCAACGGAGACTAGAATACGAGCTTAGAAGGAACGAGTTGGTCTGGGTGTGAGTTCACTCCTTTCTATCTCGTCGTTTCTTAGCTGACTTGGTGTCAAATTTTTCAGTCGTATTCAGGCGTATCGATGCGATCTCGGGAAGACTCCCCACGAGGACATTGAGGAAAGTCCTATGTGGCAAGTTCTTTCATTGCTTGAGGTTTCCGTTCAATTCTAATTCAATCTTCGCAGCGTAGTGCAGAAATCTGGCCTGTACAACATCAAGGTGGGACAATCATCCATCAATCGACGAGACCTTCAGACGTAAGCTCTCACGTTGTATCGGTGTAAATACGCATCTGTACCTTGTATATTACTCTTCACATGTCCTTGGTACACTTCTGATAGGCTCAAATAATATATTTCTGCTATCTTAACTCGGAGTCACCGCAGAGCAAGTCCAGCAACCGGTCAGAATGCGACCCGTTGCGACGGCGCTTGTGACGAAACAGGAGATTGGATCACGTGCACCGTTCGCTCCTGTCGTTCGCCGCCATCATGACCAGACACCATGGCTTTTCGTAGCCTCAGACTCGTCGATTTTATCATTTATCCTTCCTATTCGTGCCGTTGAACTTGGTTGAATCACTTCTTTGCAAGATTCTGTCAAATAACGATGTCAAGTCGCGTCATCAATTTGAGTGCATGGTTCGACGAGGAGACGACGACAAGTGAGACGAGAGAAGAGGAGAGGAGTCATATTCGCTGGTACGTGTCATTCTTTTCGCTCAGTCAAGTAGATTTTGACGTGTTCATTATCCAAAGCGATATCCTTTCCGTCCACGACCATCACCTTCGATACCATAGGTCCAACACCTTTCCACTTTGTCACGTCGACTTCAGATCTCCCTCCCCAATGACTCGTCTCTGCAGCTCCAATACGAAGGCTCTGCCATCAATGACAACATTGTGTGCCTCAGCCGACGATTGACCACCACGCTCTAGATTGAGCCGGGTGCTCTTTTGCTCGCCTCTCCGTCCGGTCTCATCTCTGTCTCATCCAACTCGTTCACTTGCCGCTGCCCGAGGGCTCTTTGACGGCCTTCGAAGCTATCATACAGTAGTCTAGCATCTCTTGTATCTAGATGCTTGTATTAGCACCCTGTATCGCACGTACAGACGTTCGGTTCAATCGGTCGTAACCGGTCCATAGCCATGCAACCGGTCAGAAAAAGACCGGTCAGTTTCGGTCAGACCGGACCTCTTCAACCGGTCTTTGGTCTGGACTGGACCGCCGGTTGCCAGTTGCGAAAAAACGGGCAACCGACAACCGGTTTCGGTCTCCGGCCGCGCCTGCGGCGGGCTTATGGTCCGGTCTAGACCGGACTTCGGAACTCTAATTGAAACATCTTGTATCGTACTCTACATAGGAACAAATGAGAGATCGCATCAATCATGATGCAAGCCCGTTTGACACACGGTGGCTCAAGTTTGTTGTTTCCGCTAACACCGAAGTCATAAGTTCATTCTTCTGTTGACTTTGAGCGCAGCCATGATGCATCAAACAGAGTAATTATTAACAGAAGACGATTACATGTATGGTAAAGCGATGACAGCAACGACAGCAAGTAACAAAACAGTTAACATGAAACGGGGAATTTTATACATCAGAGGTATCGCCGGCAGTAGCTTTTTGAGGCAGTAGATGGCTGGCGTGTTCATACGGGTATTCCAATTGGAAATCGGTCAGCTTAAAGTCAGCATAGTCAGTGGGATTGCCTCGCGCCATGAAACCGTCGACAGTAAAAGGATATTTGGTCTTGCCAATCTCTTCAAGCCAGACTGAATCGATGCAAAGATTGAATGGGACACCAGGTGGCGGTACGTCAGTGAGGCGGTTAGTCTTGAACGAGGTGACCTTCGTAGCTGATCGTTTTCGAGATTTCGCGAAGATGGTGTCGAGCGCATAGAGGATGCCGACGTACTGCATGAAGAAAGTGATATTAGTAAGTGCATTGATGTTGATGGTACGTACTTCTGCGGAGCGCCATTGCGGATGAATATGCTCAAAAAATTTGAGGTCTTTCTGCTGCCACTGATTTGCCGACGCGCCAGCTAACCGAACCCGCCATTCTTCGACCGTCTCTGTACCGTCATCGTCTGGACCAGATCCCTCATCGGACATGAGATCAGAATACTCGGATTGAACCCGAAGCGAGTTGCAAATTCAGCAGAGGCCTTGACTCGATTCTCAGCTTTCTGTCAAGGATATGTCAGCGGGTGTCAGCAGGAAACTTTGACTTACTCGTTTGCGCCGAGACTGGCGCTTCGTCCTTTTCTTGTTTTGCTGGTGCTTGAATTTCCGTTGAGGGTCTTCGCTTGCTTCGATGTGCTCTTCTTTCAAAAAACTCTGAAAGATCTCCTTGGCAGTCTGTAGGGTCCGCGACCCATAGCACATAGGGTTGTAGAAATATAATATACTATATCGCAATTATATCGATATTTGTATCATATTGTATCACGATACAATATATTTTCTCCAGAGGACCATATATTGCCAAAATATCGATATATATTGTATATCATGATATATATTAAGGGTCCAATAAGGGTCCAGAAGGGGCATATTCTGGGTATTTTTGGGCCATATATGACCACTTTTGAGCTCAAATCTCCAGTATATGAGCCAATATACCTTATATCTTCTGTTATTCCCTCTATTTCAGTGTATTTTAGCCTCTTGACACTGT
>KV428027.1:0-218475 GCA_001632355.1 Sistotremastrum suecicum HHB10207 ss-3
TAGTAGGTCGTTTGGGACCTCCGAGAGAAGGTCATATTGAACTCGATCTGGGCCAGTAGCTGTGTGTAAACGGTTCTCAAGAGTGCTTTTGACGGCAGCAATGTCATCAGAAGTGAAGTTGGCCGAGAAAGTAGAAGAGGGAGTGGAATCAGTAGAGGGGTTTGGGATCAGAGCGGCGGCAGCCTCAATTGCGCGGAACCGAGAAGAGTCAAAAGAAGCGGGTAGCGCCTCTGCAACATTAATGCGTGAGGACATAACTGACAAAGTGGCGTCAAGAGAGACGGCAGAGGGAAGAGGGCGGGAGCGAGACGGATCACAGGTCTCACGAATGTCGGTCCACCATGCTTTATTCCCACGGGTTTTGTCGTAAAGAGCGGCACGGTTTGCAGCCTTTGCAGCACCTTCGCGCTGGCGCAAGAGTTTTCTCAGAGCGTGGGGATCGTGCGGTAGGTGGAAAGGTATGGGAGGCTGGGTCTCATCGTCGGAATCGGGGTCTCCAGCAGCATCAATCGCGGCATAGGGGGCATCAGAAGGAGCAGGGGCAGCAGGAGGGGGCGAAGGAGGTGGCTGTAAGCCAGCGAGTTTGAAATGCGCACCAGGCGGTAGCACAGTGTCACGGAAAGATGTGTAAACTTGTTCCGGCATGTCCAGTGGCCGCGCAAGAGTGGGACATGGCACTGTTGAGCAGAGACGAAGAGCGTGGGAGAGATAGCCACGGCGTAGTGAGCGTGGGAGGAACTTCAAGACAACGGGGAAGGGCCTGGCCGCACAAACGGTCAGAATGAAAGAGAGAAATTAGAGGGAACGGGGAGAAGTACCTGGATCGAACCGCAAGTACAATGCACTTAATTATATCTGCATTTGGGCCGCGCCAGCCCCGTTCGGCATCGCGGCCAGCAGTCACAAGGAGGTCTGTGAAGACCGAACGAGCACAGTAGAAGATGTCGAGGGAACGGGAAAGAGGGGCATCACGAATGGCCATCCATATCGCAAAGAGGGATGCCCGTGTATACGATTGGCTTCCAGGGATTTGACAGGCAAGGTTGAGAGGACAATTTGGCCCATGAAACGAGGCTGCAAAAGCCTTACCAGCGCGCCCTCCGGGATTCGTAGCGCAAGTATAAATAATCAAGGGAGGAGGGTGCTCGGACGTGAAACCATATAGCGAGGAAGAAAGAAGCGTGCGAGAAGGGCGACACGCAAGAAGGTTCGAGAAGGCGTGATTCAGGGGTTGTGAGAGGTCAATGCTATCACGCATAGACTTTGCAGGGGAAATTTTCTTGGACACAGAGCGGGGGGGCAGCATCTGAGGCAGCAAATGCGGGGGTAGGGGTACGGAGAGCTGGAGAAAAGTGTGATCGGACCAGTCGGCATCGTCTGGGATGAACAAGGAGGTATTAGGGGACATGAGAGCGGAGGAGACGAGTGCATAGTCCACAACAGCCTGTCCGTTTCCCTGATACGATGTAAATTTCATAGAGGCGGGTGACCTGCCATTTACAATCTGCCAGTTGGCCGATGCACAGTGTTTGACCAGCTCACGGCCACGTGCACAAATAGAGTGATCAGGAGAGGATCGCGTGTATATTTCAGGGTGGCTGGATAGGGATCCAGTACGAGCATTGGCATCACCGAGTGCAATGACCGGGGTGGAGGAGTGGGCGGAGAGAGCAACTACGGACTCAAATCGTGCCCATGCGGAAGGGCAATAACGGTCCGCCCATTCCGAATTGTGCGGTGGGATATAGAAGCAGACAAGCAGAATGATTCCCAAGGAGGCTGCAATGAAGTCAGGACCAGAGAGGTCGGGACGGAGTTTAAGGTCCAATCGTGATCGAAATAGGAACGCTACGCCCCCCGAGCCGGCTGTGGATTCAGGGTGAAGAGGCCGAGACATGGCAAGGAAGGAGAAGCCTTCGGGGATCTTAACGGCATCATCCTCCGCGGGGACAAGCCAAGTTTCTTGTAAGAAAGCTACATCGACATTGTCCAGCAGAAGTAACCATAGAGGGTCTGTTAGCTTGGTGCGGATACCGCCATGTATATTCCAAGAAAGGATCACAAGTTGATTATCAGAGCATGGCATACTAATACACAAGTAATGAATAAGTTGATATAGAGAGCATAATTTACAGAAGACCCTCACCGCCTTGCGCCGCCGCGGTTCGACTGGTGCACAGGGCGTGGGTTTCGGTTAGGCGGGACATAGAAGTGGAGGATGCCAGCATTCTCAGCAGCATCAACGTCGGATACAGGGAAAGGATCTGCAGAGGGGTCTTTAAGGATGATGCGAAGTCGACGCATGTCTTCGTTGGGGATGCCATGGAGAGAAGACATCCAGACAGTCTTGAAGGTTGCCGCAACATCAGACGTTGGCCACGTAAGACAGAGCCAATTAGCGTGGGAGCTGTAGCGCACATTTGCATGTGTGATGAGCATTGGTTTCGTATGCTCGGGCAGGTGTGCGATGACTGTGTTGAAGGCAGTGGGGGGGTCGGGGTTGATCGCACGCCAGTCAATGGGACCAAAGAGGACCGAGGCTCTGTTATGGTCATCAAACCGCGCAGGTGGAGCGGGGTTGTACGGGAATGGAGCTCGGGAGGTGTTGAGCCCAGCGAGAGAGACTGGGGCTGTGCCACTTCCGTGCAAGGGGGAGAGCGCAGTAGTGACTGGTGCGGGTGTTGGAGCGACAGACGAGCTAGCAGCATAAGTATGCGGAAAGGAACTTCCCATGTCTGCGGAAGGGAAGGATGATGGGGCAGCGTGATATTGTGGGAGGATATGCTGTGCTGAAGGAGGGGCCACAGGAGAAGTTAGAGAGGGAGGGGAATAAGTCGCTGTTGCAGCAGCGGACGGAATTGCAGCGGCCACAGGGGCCGAGGCCATGGAGGCAGGAAGGGGAGGATGAACAGGTGTCTCGGCGGGCAGCTTCGCCATGACCTTCTGCACAAGAGAATGCATCTCCGTCTGTGAGACAGTGGAGGAACGTAAACCGGCGATATGGCTTTCGATCGACATAAGACGGTTACGGAGGTCAGGATCGAGGGTGGATGGCTCAGGCCGCTTCCCCAGCTGTTTAACGTCCAACGAGAGTTGTTGGACAGCGTGTTCGAGAGAGGGCAGTTTGGTCTGCAGCTCAGCGCTCGTGTTGAAGATGTGATCGAGGGTGACAGCGGAGGCTTCGAGTCGAGTAGTGACGTCGTTGCGGAGAGCCAGGAGGTTGCGTTCGAGACGCTGACAAGCGCGGGCAGGGCCTTCTGGCCCAGGAGGGGCGACTTCATAGTCGGAAGCGGGGCGTTCGTCCGCAGCGCTGTGGGCGGAGGCAAGGGCGAACGCTCTGGGCGTCTGACCTGCAAGAGATCGGTCAGAGGAGATGTGGGGAAGGGGAAAGGGATTGATAGGCTGACCGACAGCGGGATCGACCGATGAAGATGGCAGCGCTGTTGGCATGAAGCCTTCAGCAGTGACAGGGGTTGGAACGCCGCCGTCAATCATGGCGTTCATATCTGCCATCCAGGCATCGTGGTTCTCAGCAACAGGGGTGGAGGGTTGCGTTTGAAGCACATCAGCGTCGCCCGGAGTGGGAGCGAGCGGAGGTAAGCCGACCAGGCTGTCGTTTGGAAAAGGGATGAGGGGTGCGAGAGGCGCAGTAGTGCAGGCCCCGCTGAGATCTGAGACTACGGGGAAATGAGCGTGGAGTCAGAAGATGGACGCAAGGCAAATACCAGTTTTAGATTTGCGCATTCGTTTTCCAGAAGTGGGGGAGCCAGGCGCATTGGAGGCTGTAGAGCGTTTCGTGACCATAGCAGGAATGGCGTGCTGGGTGACGCGAGGAGAGTGGAAAGTGAAACGAGTGTCGGTTAGGCCTCTTATTTTAAAGAGAGTGTACGGGCGCCGGCGCCAAGGCTGTTTGGAGGACAAGGAGCTCGGACGACAATGCAAAATGCAGAAAAGAAGGAGCAATGTCTCAGAGTCATGTAAGAGAGAGATCGCGAGCGGATCATGGGGTCAAGGTGAGACAGCATGACGGACAAAGTAGGTCGCAAAAATGAGAGGAAAGGAAGGCGAGCGGGAGGCGGAGAGCGACGCAGCGTCGACAAGAGAGAAGGTGAATTGGAGGGAGGGAGGTGAGAAGTCTGCGATCTGGCGTAGAGGGAGCGTACGCTAAGGAATGAGGACAGAGCAGGGCTGGGGACAACGTGTGACAATGAGGCGGAGCCCGAAAGAGAAACAAGGCGGTGAAGCAAATATTACGTAATTGTCATAATATGTAATTGCACGAAATAAGGCAGACAATAGAAGTTGCGAGTGAGACGATGCGGACACTGCACAGAAATGGCGGGAGTGAGACACCCGAAGGGAAAGGGAAGAGAGATAGGGAAATATATAGAGAATATGTTAAGCAAGAAAGGATGTGAGATACAGAGAGTAGCATGAGTGTAGCACTGCTAAGAGGGAAGGTAAGAGAGACGCAGAGGGGAGAGTAAGGGACAGGAATTCGTTTTCTCAGCGACGGGAGATGAGACACGAGAGCGATGAACCCCAACCTCGCAACAGTTGTAGTGGGTAGGTAGGCGTAGGACAAGCATGAGAAAGTAAACTCGAACATGCATCAGCGCATTGGGGCGAGCATGTGAGTAGCGGCGCATAGAGGCCAAAAGAAAAAGAATGGCGCATAGGGGCCAGAAGTAACAAGAAAGGCTCATAAAGGCCAGAGAGACGGTGCGCATGTAGGCACGAAGGGCTCATATAGGCCAGAGTAGAAAAAGGAATGGACTGACCGACGTTGGTTCGACTAGTAAGACGAGAGATGCGAACGTCAGATGCTCCAATGTACTACACAGCGAACGACATGCCCGAGCCACACATCCTCTTAGTGTGACGGCGCGTGACGGGTTCAACGTTGACGACGTCGGTGACGGCGGCGACGACTTTTCGTCCTTTATTTTGACAAATTTGTGTCTTGCCAGTCCTTGGTTTGTGGTGATGAGATCTCACTGAAATGCATATCAACTGCGGTGTGGTTACTACCTCGACGAAACAGACTGTTGGCACTCGTTTGATTACTCCTCCAGTCAAAACCTTTTCTTTGCCAGATAACTGCTCTCTTCACAAGCTCTGAAGCTGAATAGCAGAGCCAGAAATACCCCCTACTTTGTCCAACGATACGTGCCACCCATTGCATACGCCGATAATTTTGGTGAATCCCCCAAGTCTCGTCCAGCCTCCAAGATCGATATCAGTAACCCTCGTTAAAGCGTTGTATACTGCTCTGGTGTTCTGTTCGCCGCATCAGCCATCATTTGTAGCGTTCGACTTTAACTCACCATAACCTGGGCAGTTTGAGCTCGACGGCCTCTGAGAGCTCTCCCGTTTTCGTGAAGCATATGGCGGTCCACTCGTGTTCTCTGGATCATCCCGCCCATGTGGGCTGGGTTAGTGCCATCGAGCATCGAACGTATGAAGTGACAGAGACCCCCAAGTACGTCGTGGACGGTCACAGCTCTGCCATTCTCTGCGGATATCTTGATGCCATGGGATATTCCGCTAATTTTTAGGACAATTTCCCTGTACGAAGGTTGGGTTGCTACTTCGGCCACACACGGAATATTGGCAACAATATCCAAAAGGACCTCCAGAGGGCTGGCAAAATCCAGCGTGGCGAAGTCCCTGAATCGTGCCAGCACGAGATGCGTGCCGTCGATCATATTCGGCGCATGACCTATTATGTCTTCGAATATTAAATTTCGTCAGTGAGCGAAAGTAATCTATCGTAATAAGATGTTCACTGACGGTTGAATTGGGCAGAGTTGTCTTGACCTATGTTGTTGCCAACATATTCAACGGTCATCATATTAATATTGTGCGGCTCGGCGCTTCGATTGACCTGAGATCGGCGCTGACCAACGATCGCAGCCTCATATGTAGGCAGGATATTATTCCTCCCCATATCGGCTTCTGTGCTCAGGATCAAGCTTTCATTGGCCGCCTCTTCCAGTCGCACTGTGGTTCTGTCGATCTGGTCCTCGACGGTTATTAGTACTTATTACCCCAGGACGATCCACGCCCCGAGCTGCTATTTCAAAGTATATCAGTTCATTGCATTCCTTATCATCAGAGAGGCTCAATCTTACCGATGCCATGACCTCCAAATTCCTCATTGATGGGTCTGAAGAGAACCAGACTGCCAGTCACTCCCCTTTGGTTTACATAGCTCGGCACGGGTTCATCCACTTGACTCTCCTCCCTATGTCTCACTATCTCTTCTTCGCCGATTTCGTTGGCAGCTGGGAGATAGATTCGTACCAACCTGGCACCAAACCCGCCTCGCAAAGGCCGTCGCTCGCTCCCAAGATTGCTGCTGGTCAACGCTCCTGGATGGCCTAATTGATGTTGCGAATCTTGACTTGACACTGTAAGGGCCATTGCCACATTGCCATGAGTGCGTCTTGCTGGATAGCTGTTGGATTGCATCGTCAACGTCGAGAGAATGTCCGTTTATGGGCAGGCTGTGCTATTGGGACTGGATATTCCCCAAGCGCCACGTCCTTTTTCAAGGCCCTGCTGCTCGTGCCTCTCGATGACTTTGCCGATTTTCTGATGCTTTCCAGTTGCTCTGTCGATCTTGCTTTTCTCAATTGAGGAATATTTCGCTATCATTTTAAGGTGCTATAGGTTTTGTGCATAACTTTCCATCCGGCTGGTTCCGACGGCGTTTGCCCGACTTTGTGTTGCACTGTGTATGTTACTCTCACACTCGTTCTGTTCCTATTCTGGATGGCGGTAACCCAGCGATGCATTCACTGGGCTGTAGCCCTCGTCATGCATTGTAAGGATCACACTTTTCCCTCGCTCTTCAGTTTGGGCTTGCTCTACCTCGTGCTCTTTCTTGCAGGTCTGGTATGAACTCGTAGAATAAACCCGAAGAGTGTTTCTATATTCTTGTCGCATTCCAGCACAACGTATGCGAAAATTGGTGGCCGAGTGCCCATGTCGAGTAGGAACATGTCCACGACAGAGGGTAACTTTTTACTCTTACTATCTCTCTGTTCCCTCGCATGCTCTCTTCTGCACTGAGAGTCTGTAGGGTACGTGCACCAGAACAAACAAGAAGTAAAAACGGAAGTCATTCGGCGATAAACTCCGAAACTCCGATATCTAATTCGGAAGTGGTTCCGCTATATTGAATCTCAGCTTCCGGATTCGGACCCAGGAACATCCTTCGCTTCTTACCCCGACACCCTGACATTGGTAGTGGCTTTATTGGTGCGTGCCACTCCCAACTTGACGTGAAAATGAGCTGATACATTTTCACAGAACATCCACTTCACTCATTCATCCATCCAACTACGCTTCTATATTCAATCGACATAATCCACTAGCAGACACCACCCCGTTTTTTTCATCGACCTCAAATGTCTTATCCCTGTGCCGTTTGTCGAAGTCCCTCGAACAAGAGATGCAGCGGATGCTCAAAAATCGCTTACTGCAGCACAGCTTGTCAAAAGGAAGGCTGGACGACCCACGTCATCGAATGCGCCAATCCAGGTCGAGAGCTCACCACCGCCGATCATCTCGCAGCGTTCGTCCGCATGCCTCGTCCTCCCACAAATCCTGAAGCCATCAGGGACTATGGATTTACGAACACCATAATGCACGATAGACAGCTGGCAGAGGTGTATGATCACCTTATTCGTGTTCTTGGAGTTACTGCTCCTAAATTGAATCGATGGAAGGACGCGGGTCAATTGGAGGAGAAAATTCGGGAGACCTTCGAAGCTGCACCGGTGACCCGTCGTGGGAAGGCCTACAAGTTCTTTGTAGAGAGGGGGCATCGTTTTATCAATCCCGTCCTTGCGAAGCGCGATCAAGCGGGGTATAAACGAATGCGGGCCATGGAGAACTATCTCCTCTGTGTTCCCGACGGATTGCTTTGCCTCGACGTTCCTGGAACGGTGGCTTCTTGGCCGCCCGAAAAACAACAATTCAGCTTCGAATGCTGGACGTTCTTTAACTTGAAGACCATTCCTCGTCCGCATGAGCCAGCCTACCTGCGCTTAGGATACTGCGCTGGTCAAACGGAAGACGAGTTTGACTACATCGCCGATCTCTATGATGCCCTTAGCAAAGAATGCTACGTTGACGAACTTACCGCTGCCTACGCATCCTCTTCCATCATCCGTCTTTTCGAGGAAAAAGGGCTTGGGCCTCGACTCCATCGTTTTAGTCGACTCAGAGACTTCATCCAAATTCTTAGCCGACCATACAACAAGTCGTTCAAAGGAACAGTTTGGGAGCTGAAAGCATCCCTCATGATGCGGACCACGCTAGAACCAGAGGTCGGAAAGTATTGGGGTTATCACAATTGCAAAGATAACAGTGATACCTACCAACTCTCGTTTTCGCTTTCACTGCTCATGATGGGCGATCCCACAAATTCTAATCTGCCTGGAGATCCTATGGGGCTGATGAAGGCGGCGGCAGAGGGCAGATTATTTGATTATGCCTCTGAGAAGTATGAAATGGCGAGGAAGGGGAAACAGCTGCTGCGCAGGCTTTTCGTCACGGAGCCCAATCCATATTGTCAAAAAGAGCTCGGTCTTTGAATTTCGCTCTTAAACTGACTGTGTCTGATGTTACTTGTATGGAATCGGGATAACTTATGGCTAGATCTATTGTCATTTCTTGACTCTTTCACGTCTTCCAGATCACTTTCTTTCAGAACATAAGACTCTCACATGAATTCCATGTCTGTCCCATTGTCCGGAAGAGCGACGCGACAGGGAGGAGTTAGGCTCGTCTCCCGAATGAAATCGATTCCTCAAAACGACAATCGAGTGCGGTCCACGATCGCATTCGGCAAGCCAAAATGCCGTCAGGATCTTCACGATCAATTCACTGAAGTGCACGCGTACCCTTCGGGCGTTTCGAGTATGGCTTCAGCGTATTGATCAAGTAGCAATTGTGGCAGCCAGTTCGCCTGTATTGCAGTTCTCCGAGACACTCCCAAGTTGGGCGTATGCCAAGGACGACTCGCAAGCATCAGGTCTAGGAGAGGTCATACCACAGCAATGACCAGATATGGTAGCCTCATATGACTACTGGCTCCACTTCATTCGTATTGATTGTTTCTAGCGCAAATGCCGTGAAATAAATAACGATCGATCAAAGTTGCGGACAGTAGAGGTCGGATATCAAGCCGAGAGAGAGAGCTTACCATCAATTGATCAATCTAGCGGCAGCGGCGGGCCATAGATCAGTAACTTTAGATGATAAACCGTTCGAGATTTGTCTCAGTTCGGGATCCGACAGTGATTCAGACAATTTGAAGACATTCAAATGTTGACAAGCTGAGCCATTGTTAGAAGTATGATGTACTAACACCGACGTCGAGGTCGGGAGCAAAGAGCCGCTTCCGATGCCGACGGAGACCCACCGCAACTTGCACTTGAAGGCGATGCTGTTCATTTTCATCTGTGAGAACAAGTACTGGTACTGTCAAGACCTCTTCAAGGTCTATACGGCATAGTAGCACTCTGTCGCATCCAATTTCAGAAGCCCAAACTTTTTTCTTCTCACTGCTGGCCAATCTATGTCTACAGCGACGCTGATGTACACCCTCTCGGTCTGAGTCTGGCAATCCAATTGGCCAACTAAGTACATTTTGGCGTAATAACTATAACGGATATCAAAACTTGATCCTTTCTGTGCGCTACAGTCGCTCAATGCAGTGTCTACAAACTACTCATCACCGCACGAGTCGTGTTTTGATCTAACGGCTACACGACCATCATGATGCTCCTCGGCCCGACCTGAGGAGTCCATTCTGCTTAAATATCCACTGAATATCTCCATTGAAGCCCCAGGATCTCCTCACTCACTCTCATCGAGCCCGGCCTCGTTCTTCGTCCTTCAAGTCTTCCCCTTTTTGCAACTTCTTCGAGCCTGGTTGCTCCTTTCTTTCTTCAAACACACCACGTCATACAGTAGCATTCTTTCATTCTCATTCTCGTCATCATGTTTTCTGCCAGTGCTCTTCTATTCCATATCAGCGTCGCGGCGCTCCTCGTCTCCGCTAAAGCCATCGATAAACGCGCCGAATTCAGTCTTTCGAACGGACAGGCTGCACAAGCCCTCAATGCCAAATTTGCGACTCTCGCCGCTGGATCACCCTGCGATGGTATGTCATTTTAATTCAACCATGCGCGACTGTCGTTTCTGACATTGACTTAGCCGGAGAAAACGCTTGTATCGATGGCCAATTCTCACAATGTGTGAATGGCGTTTTCGTTTCTACCGGTTGCGCAGGTGGCTTGTCTTGCGTGGCTCTTCCTCTCGTGAACAGCGCCGGAACAAGTATCACCTGCGACACTATTGATGATGCCACCACTCGCATTGCCAATACTGGCGCTACCGGTGGTCTTACTGGCAGTGCCTCCAAGAAACGTCAAGCGTGAGTTGTCCCATCGAAAAAGATTAACTTGTACTAAGTACATTCACTATAGTACGCCCACCGCTCCTCCCGCCTGCGCCGCAAAGACAAAGCGCTCCTTCGCTGATCTTATCTTCACCAAGCGTATTGCTCAACAGGATCTGCCTGCCGTCGCACAATCCTGGCAAACGCTCTGCGAAGCCAGCGGTGGTGATATCGTCACCAACACGCCTTGTGTCACACTCGCAGGAGTAAACGGCATCAACGCACTCCTCGCCAACTCCGATCCTTGCGCACAGCAGGATAACGCAGATGCCATGGTCACCTTCGCCAAATCTGCCGGAATCACGAACAAAGATGCTTTGATCGCGAATGCTGTTGCTTACAGACAGCATCCTCGCAATGCCCTCGATATCGGTGGTGGTCTGATCCCTTCTACACCTTTCTGCCAGAAGGCTCCTCAGAACGCGGAGCTGAACGGCCTCGTCAATGGCCAACTTGATGGTGTTAACCCTGGTATCTTCGGTGGACCCAAGTTCACTCCTGTCGCTTTCGGTGATCGTGAGTTTTTTGCCCAATTTTGATCGATGGGGATAATCAGCTGATTGTTGCTAATCTAGCCGTATCCTGCCCTTTCGGAAAGACGCCTGATGTTTCCACTTGCACTTGCAACTAAAATCTTGATGATGGGAATACCTTACTCTATGATACCCTAGTGTGAAGATCTCGACCTTCTTGGAATTTATGGAGACTTGATAGGCCGTAGCAATAAAAGAGTGATTTCAATTAACAACTGCCTGATCGTCTTATCCATCGCCATCTTCCATCTTCAAGTTCTATACACGACTTTGCTGTGCTGTCTGTGCTTCCCATCAGACGAATCCCCAAGCTGGCTTGGACAACGTTGCTGGCAGTGCTCAAACGTCGAGTCACGATGAAGCCTGCGCATATGATCATGAGGCATCCGGTGCTGACTGGATGGTGCCAATTGACAAAACAGTAGTGAAGAGCCCATCGATGTGAGCTTATAGAGGAACATGCGTTGTCGTCGTGTTGCTGGGCGATTGCCGTGTTTGTGTGTTCAAGTTCGGAGGCAGAATAAAATGACGAGTTGACTTGTTGAGAAGACCAAACAACGGTCATCTCCTTTTTTCTTCCAACCTTCTCCAACTCCCTTTCTTCCTCTAAAACCCAGTTCAGTTCACGTTAAGCTCGCACTAGAATAATGGCCGCCCCTACCGTTCCAACATTCAAACTCGTCCTTGGTAAGAACGCGTCCAACTTTCGAAACGCAGCAACCGAACTGACCAACTGATCTGCTCTTGTTCTGCATCCACTCACCCACTCCTCGCCTTTCTTCACGTGTGCCACCTTGATCTTCGTCTGATCTGACATACAACTCCTCTAGTCGGTGATGGTGGCACTGGCAAGACCACATTCGTCAAGGTATCGTTAGGATCAACCACTCTCATCAGCCCACGATCCGACTCAGATCCAAACCCTCTAGCGCCATCTTACTGGAGAATTTGAAAAGAAGTACATTGGTGCGTCCAACTCTCGCTGTGTCATCCCATCAAAGTTATCGTCCACTAATCTATACCGCGTAGCCACCCTCGGTGTTGAAGTCCACCCTCTCTCCTTCTCCACCAACTACGGCACGATCTGCTTCAATGTCTGGGACACAGCTGGTCAAGAAAAATTCGGTGGTCTTCGGGATGGATACTACATCCAAGGCCAATGTGGCATTATCATGTTCGACGTCACATCCCGCATTACCTACAAGAACGTCCCCAACTGGCATCGCGATCTCGAGCGCGTGTGCGAGAACATCCCTATCGTGCTCTGTGGTAACAAGGTCGACGTGAAGGTACGCTCTCGTCTTATCTCTTCTTGTCCCTGGTCGTCTGCCGCGACCGAAAATTCTTGTTCCCAAATTTTTTCTTCCGCATTACCTCATCATGCTTACGTAACCTTCCTTTGTCACTTTCTAGGAGCGAAAAGTGAAGACCGGCCAGGTCACTTTCCACCGAAAGAAGAACCTTCAGTACTTCGAAATTTCCGCGAAGTCGAATTATAACTTCGAGAAGCCCTTCTTGTGGTTGGCCCGGAAAGTCGTCGGGTACGTTGTCCAGCGTTATCTTTGTACCTCGCTGCTATCTGACTGAGAGGGGTATTTCGTTCTTGTTTACAGAAACAGCTCCCTGGAATTCGTTGCCGCCCCGGCCCTCGCTCCTCCCGAGGTTGTCGTCGATGCCGCGTTGATGGAGCAGTACAACAAGGAGTTGGCTCAGGCCGAGGCTGTCCCTCTGCCTGAAGAAGATGAAGACCTCTAAACCACCTGTTCTAACTAATTGACGAGCACTCTTGATCGCGCGTTATCCTCTTGGTAGTTAGTTAGCTAGCTGTCTGTCTGTAGTTGCCCGGTCTACGGATCCTTATACTTTCCTCCTGTTATCATTTCTTACTGTTCAATGTGAATTGCCATTTCAATGGTATTGGAATCTAATCGCGCGGCTACTTACATGTACATGTGCTGTTCCTTTCCGATCATTCCGCATCCATGGTCCGCTCAAATCGGTCATTGACAAGCCTGCAAGCGTGCTGGTAACGAGGGGTCTTTTGCACTTCTATTACTGAGATATTTACTGTATGTACATGCAAGAACGAGCGGGGTAACACAGTAGGCTATAGCGTATCAGACAGATTCTAGACTTTGAAACAAGGTCGGATGGGATGGATGAATGCGGATTACAAGGATAATGATGGGGGAAAAGCGTGCGAAGCTACACTATGCGTATCGACCTGAAGAGCGGGAAGCGAGATGGGTGAAAGCCAAACTGACTGGAGCAGTACTAGCAGAACGGGGTGACAAGAGAAAATAAAATCGTCCCAAGGAAGAAAAGAAGACTGTAAAGAAATATAACGACGAAAGTTCGACGATAAAATCGGGGTAAAGGAGAGTGGAGAATCAGATAGCCGAGGGGTGAGCTGGAAGAGTAGGAAGGCGGACGACAGAGTACTAAGAACAGGTACGAATTAGGTCGTCGGCTTCTTATCCCCAGCTCGAAATGAGAGATTTTGGGAGATAATAGGATGGAATAATCGACTAAAAAGATTATAGGGTATGACGATGACGGGTCATAAGGGAAGACATCGGATTCATGGCACAGAGTCGCGGAGGAGGTGCTGAACATCGTGGGATACGTTGAGAGTCATTAAGATGACGACAAGGAGCTCTAGCTTCATGGGATGAGAGGAGACGGCTATAATCTCGTTGCGCTTGAGCTGACCCTCGCAGTTGCTCTGCCTATACCGCTCCCCGAACTTCGGGACAAGGAAGCTGGTAAAGGGGGTGGTGGGGGCACATCAGGGAAAGTAGAGGTCCATATGGTCGATCCACCGACATGAGAACCAGGTTGTGGAACATTCGCCATCGACACCGGCACCTCTGTTCCTGACCTCAGGGTTGAAGGAGTCAAGGGTCTCAGACTTGACCGCAAGCTGGGCATGGATGGACTGGGCGTTATGTCCCTTGGAACATCAGGGACGACACTGCCTCCGAGTCGGAATGGAGGATCGAAGGCCAGGGACGGGATGCGTGGAATAGGCGGGACAGGAGGAGCAGATTGTGGGTGAGGTTCGTTGTAAGAGGATAGGCGCGATTGATATGGTGGAGGTGGTTGTGAATGAATCCGGGTGCGTGAGGTCTGGAAACTGGCTCGAGGATTGTCATCTTGACCTCCGGGTGCCGAGGAAGCATTGGGGAGCGAAGTATGACCTAGTAAGGACGGAAGGGAGGGGATGGAAAGATGGCCATCGTGGGAGGGACCCGCGGACATGTCAAGGAAGGTCGAATGAAGAGATCGCCTTTCCATTGATGGTCGTCCACTACCACTTGCTTCTCCAGCACTGGGACTTGACTGTCCAACACGATCGCGGTCGCGGTTCCTGTGCTTCCTCTTCCCCTTTCCTTTATCAGTCTCCTTCGCTACCCCCCTCCCAGCAGGCACGTTATCATTGACGTTCCCAACGTCGCTTCCTCGGTTTTCCTCAGGTCGCCCTGCAGCATTTCGAGGAACCAGGGGCATGACGTTTTTCATCTCTCGCTTCTGGGTTCGATTAGAAGGATTATCAGGAGACTTCGCGCGACCGATGCTCGTCGAATTCTGACAAGGTTCCATCGAAGTCGACGCCGAGGCAAAGTTCGGTGTCGGAGGAGCAGGAGCGATAGAAGTCGCCCGCGAATACCAGGTCGAAGGTCTCAACATCGAGAATCGTCCCTCTCCTGAGTTAGTGGTCGGCGCGGTCACGATATGTCCATCCCCACTGGGAGCTACAGAATGGCCTGCCTGAGGAAGCAGCGAGCTCGTCGGTGTGCCACGACCTGAATCCGTGCCTGGACGAGGACTATCCAGTGCACTACGAAAAGATTGGCTGACGGATGATACGCTCAACCCTCTTTCATCTACCAATTTATCTGTGTGTCCGTAGAAGGTACGCTTGGGGGGTAGAACGTACGGACGGACTTCGAAGTCTTGACTACCTTTCCTCGGCGTGGAAGGCATGGGTGGAGGGATGAATCCACCGTTATTCGCGGTGAGAGACATTTCCATCACGTCCATTGACATGCCTGATAATGTCCTCTTCGGCTTCTTCGGGCGATGTCCTGAGCCCGAACTTGCGTTCGAATTGAGGAGCATGAATGAATCGCCTCCGTACCCTCTGGCTCTTCTTCTTTTACGAGCTCTCCAGACCATGAATAGGATGAAGGCGATGATGAAGAGTAAAGAGAAGAAGCCGCCTATGAATGCTCCCAATATACGAGGAAGGGATTGGGACATATCCCCGGACGTCGCCTTCGTTGCGGACTGAGGGGATGCTGAGCTCGTCGGCGCGATGAGGGGAGTGAACGTTGGAGCCGGGGTATCCGCAGAAGACGGAGACGTCGTGGAGAGCGTACTAGTCGACGATGTCGTAGAGGCAGTTGGAATTGGAGCGAGTATAATCGACCCGGAACTGATGCTCCAAGTGTCGGTGTCGGTATCGGTATCCGAGTCAGTGCCGGTACTCGTGGTCGAGGTCGTGATCGCAGTAGTCGTCGTCGTACTCGTCGGTGTTGCCTCAACGGTCACCGTCTCCCACAGCGTGCTCGTTAACGCCTGATCCGTATTGGTGGTGGTGGGAGCGAAAATCCCACTGATACCTTGGGTATTGACAGGGATGATCATCTCTGTCAGTGAAGTGAAGATTCCAGACGTTGACGTCGTCGAGTCCTGACGACCTTCGAGGCGGACATGCTGGCGAGTGTCGTCGGCAGCGGAGAGCTTAGCCTGGCTCATGGATGTGAGACGATCCCTGAATGAAAATGAAAGTGAGAAACGTACTTCTTTTGTGTACGAAGACGAAGAAGAAAGAACGAACCACGACGGTCTCAAGAGATACAAGACCTTTACAGGAGGCATGATCCAACTTCTACACCCACTTCAACTTGCAACCTGATTATTGGAGAGAACGAGGAAGGTAGGATATTAGTTATTTGCATTCAAAGAGCGGGATGGTTGGAGGTTGTGCGCTTGGACCAGCCAGTGAGAAGAGACAAGGGGAGATTGCGAGAGAGACAAAGCGCTCGACTTTTGAGGGCTACGAACATTATGTGGGAGTACAAGACAACCCTGTTCAGGAAGTGGACCCACAACATCATACAGGTGGCTTTTAGTTGGACCGTGCCTGGAGACGAAAGTACAAGACTAGACCCTGTGGCGCGAGAAGTTGGCCGCACTACAAGACCCGGAACTTGGATTGCATGCGAGGATCGCTCTTTGCTCTCAGTTGGTTTCTATATCCATATATTCAAAATCAAGGTATCATACCTCGTAAAGTAGTCACATTGTGTCAAGTGCGAGTTTGAAGTACAAGCGGAAGCAAAGTCGGATATCGGAAGGGCGCGTCGATCTCAGTTTGGGTAAAGTGTGAGGACGAGGGCAACGGACGTCGTGGTATTGTTTCACGGCAATCAATCGTCTCCCAGGGGGACCTCTTCTTCCAAATACTTGACTAATTTAACCCTGATCTCCGTGTTCTCATCCCCTCGTAGAACGTCCGATACGAACGTTGCTTCCACTTGCATCTGGATCTGTGGCCACATCAGCTCCCTCGTCCCTGTCAGTGAGAACGAGCGTACCATTTCTAGTGATCCACGTAAGACGCCGCATAAAACATTGCTGTACCAGAGGCCACCTTCTAGCGCGTCATCTGGTAACTCGACGAATTCCGCCAGCGGATTCTCATCAAATGTTAGCGTGAAGTATGAGCCAGGTATTAGCGAGGGACCGGGCGGTATTCCGCCTCCAGGGAGCGGTGTCGGCGGGGGTGGACCAGCATGTGAAACAGAGGGCGTAATATTCAAGAATGACTTGAAGCCGACCTACAGCCCATCATCAGATACACTGTGCGTAGTAAGAACGCAGCACGCACTTTTGCAACAACCTCGCCTACTTCTCGAAAATCGCCACATCGTCCCAATGCACTTCTCGCCAGGAAATCTTCGATCAGTCTAGTGCCAATATTATAGCCCATCTTTTCTAGTTGTTTGTTCACTTCAGTGTAGTCTTCATAATCTTGAATCAGTTGCACGACGAGCGCGCCGTATGTCATTGCGAACAGTTCTCCATTCTACCTCAGGTTAGCGTAGCCGAAAGCTAATGACGACAACGCACGATCTTGTCTGTTCGGGTTTTCCAGAGGTCCTCGCCGACGTTCTTGTACTGTTTCGCTGAAGACATCGTTGCGGTTGTTGCCGACCGTTTCGGCAGAGCTTCCGGTTACCGCTTTTCTCCCCTCTCCGTCAAAATGTCGAGACCAGAACTCGTCGCTCCTCCAGAAATCGTATGTGCATTATGGAAATACAAGCAATGATATTGATTGACAATTTTAGTACTATGGCGACTCAGAAGCCAAAAAATATACATCAAAGTGCGTGCTCTGACAAGGCTCACTACAGTCATGAGGAACTCATGCCTGATCATAGTTCTCGGAATCAACAAATTCAGTCCCAAATGACACATCGAGCTTTGGAGCTTCTGAATCTCCCACCAGACCAACCGGCCTTCTTACTAGACATAGGCTGTGGCTCGGGACTTTCAGGCGAAATATTGGACGAAGAAGGTTACGAATGGGTCGGCGTAGACATCGCACCCTCAATGCTCGGTATCCCCGCTTTCTCTCCCCCATTGCATCAAAAAACTAATAAGGTGATGAGAGGTCGCACTAGAGCGTGAAGTAGAAGGCGACTTATTCCTCCAAGACATCGGCCAAGGCTTCGGTTTCCGACCAGGCGTCTTCGACGGCGCAATCAGCATATCAGTTATCCAATGGCTCCTCAACGCCGAATCATCACATCCAACTTCATCACCACCCCATCGCCTCACTCGTTTCTTTACCACTCTACATTCGGCTTTACGAAGCCCGAGTAGAGCTGTGTTGCAATTTTATCCGAGCAGCGATGATCAAATTGAACTCATTACGAGTATTGCGCAGAAGGCTGGGTTTGGTGGTGGTGTAGTGGTTGATTATCCCAATTCGAAGAAGGCTCGGAAAGTGTTTTTGTGTCTTTTCGTAGGTGGTGGGGGTGGTGCCCAGAGCAGAGAGCTCCCGAAGGGGCTTGATGGAGAAGGCATTGAGGAGGGTGAAGCGGCGGCAAGATTTGAGAAGAGACGAGAGAGGGAACGGAAGAGAGATAAGAGCGGAAAGAGGAAGGCCGTCAAGGGCGGTAAGGACTGGATTCTCAAAAAGAAAGAGGTATGTCCGACACTGGTTCCATTTCAACTCGATATTCATTCTTCTTCAGCTTTACAGACAGAGAGGGAAGGAAGATGTCCCGCGAGACTCAAAGTTTACAGGTCGGAAACGGCGCATCACATTTTAACCTGTACTCTGTATCTATACTTACACAGCTATATAATAACACACTATATTACGCAGATGCGGCAGCAACAGGAGCGATAGTTCCTGGAACAGGGACAGCACTAGTGCTTGGAGCCTTTGCGGCTTTTGCACGACCCCATTTGACGGACGCTCGCTGTCCTTCGACATCAAGACCCAAAGCCCAGGCTTCGGCGGCTCGTTCCGCAGACATTCGATCAACAAAATTGACAAATGCACATCTGATGATATGGCATCAGTCTAACCCGCAGATAAAGCTTCCATAGGCAGGGAAACTTACCGTGTCTTTGCAACATGAACGATGGAGCGGATGGCCGCAGGGTCGATACTAGGTATTGACTGCACTACAGTCGTTCGGAGTGACTGTTCAGTGGTTGATGCAGGTAATAAGGTGATGAATAGGGATGTCTAGATACGTGAATCAGAACTAGGTCGAAGGTAAAGTGGCAAAGGACTAACGATGGAAGTGTCTTCGGGCGGTTGCATGCCGTGTGTCTCAGCGTGACCTGAGAGAATGCGACGAGCTACAGGATCACTCTTTCCGTGATATCTGTCTTTGATGTTTTGTTTTGCAAGATCACCATTGGGTGGCATCTCATGTCTGACATGGGTGTAAGCTTCTCCATGAACGAATTAAGTGTATACAAGAGAACGCACCGGAATGGACATTCAGTTCCCCGATTACACTCTCCTTTGACGAAGAAGGAACAGATTTTTGGTCTATTCCTCTTGTAATAAGGATCTGATCTCGCCAATTCTTTCAACATCTCCTTCCCAGCACTCGAGGCCCTCCCAGTATCCAGCCCGCTCTTAGCCCCATCAAGCTACGAGTTTGTAAGAATCCCGTTGATATGAGAATGACCGAAGATACGTACCTTGCCATCCATATTCTGTGAATAATACTCCCTGTTGATATCACTATTCGGCGCCTCGTTCTTCAACGCCAGAGCCGTGTCCCGGACTTGGGTAGGCAAATGATACTCAAGATCCAAGATACATGTCTGACACACGTTCTTGATCTTTGCACAGGTTTGACAGATGACGGTCTGTTTGAAACGGGAGCCTGACGATTGACCAGGATTCCAACGGAAGACGGTGAATGGGCGAGCGCAGGTACCGCACTCGCGTGCAAATTCTTGTTTAGACTGTAGGTAAAAGTTAGTGTAGGCGTCGTAGGCATCATTGAGGGATGCAAACCATTCTAATGAACGCATTGTCTCCAAGACCTAAATAACCATTTAAACACTGCCAGACCGTTGGATATGTAGGTACATACATGTTTCGCAAAGAATCGGAAAATCGCTCTGTTCCCATCCTGCTTTGTTGATGTCTGCCTTGGGTGGCATTATTACAAGATTTTAGGACGAGGTTGGAGGTTGAAAGAGGTGACGGTGCTGACAGAGATAATCTCCGTTACGTCCGAGCTCCTGGCACCTTATCTTGGTCAAGCTTTGTAAGCCGGTCTCCCTGATTTTCAACTCCTTGATTCACTGAGAAATTCGATACTATTCCGCGTTCGAACGCCTCGTACCGTTCCTCAGCAACCGCGCCATACAAACTCTCCGGCAGCCATCAACTCTTTTAACGTGCAGAAATCCAGACATACATGCATCACGAATACATACTGTAAATTCAACTGCGCCGACTCTCGATGGGAACTTGTCACCAGGACTCGCATTCGCAACGGTACTGCCGGAACCAATTGCAATTGAGCGGGCGAGCAATGGCATATAATATGCCGCATATTGCTGTTGATGTTTCTTTCTTCAACCGGTCCAAAAGTATCTGCATCCGGGTCGGTCCACGATTGACAAGCCTTCAGTGGTTTGGCTACACTGTGATCACTGGAGAGACACACTCCTCTTTGTGCCCCTGTTTCCAGTGATCAGTCTGACTGTTGGTGGAAGCATCCATGAATTTAATCAGAAACCACACCGGATTAGGGAGAAACACAAACGAACCACTCTTTTCCGCAATACTTCACTTTCTCGCACCGAGCACATTTTCTTAACCCAGAGCTAGATCGTCCACACCAGGCACATTGGGTCAGTCGACGTGCAATGATTTCCTGTTCTCCATATGCGTTCACGTCATCCTGGAATTGCCCGTCTCCTTCCATGTCGCGATAGATGACCTGCCACTTCCGATGATGTTCTGCAACCTGCTTCAATTGGGCCAGGCGTGCAAGAAGTTGCACCGACGCCTTCGATGCACGCGCATGGTTCAACACAAATTCCGTTGCGGCATTTCTTAATTCGGTGTGAACTTTAGTGCCTGACGAGCGCAAAGTCATTAATGGCTGTTTGAGCTCGGATACCTGCAAGAGTAAATTGAGAATCCAAAATATCTTCTAAGCAGCGTCCAGAGAATACGCACTATAGCTGGCAGTTCGCACGAGCCCAAAACAGAAAACCTCGTGATGAGGCGTAGCAAGCAGGACAAAACCTGTGCCATTCGATGTTGAACGCATCCAGATGGGAGGACCTGCATTGCCATGAAAATCCCCCCTTCGGCCTCTCTCAAATGTCGTACACCAGCCTCCCAAGCAGGGGACTCAAAAGGTGACAGGGCAATGGAGACCACAGCTGTGGTAAACATGTTGAAGGCGATCTCATACACCATAAGGGACTTATGGCGGTGAGTGCTATCCGAGCAACCCTGCGACGTTTGAGCAAGGTCGAGGTAGTCATGTCCAGACTGAGATTTTATCATAGCATAGTAGGGGTACCAACGGTCTGGCCATCTTTTGATTGCTCGATCTGATTCGGACTTGATGACTGCGGGAAGTTTATCGAGGGTATCCTTGACGTCGGGGTTCTTCTCTCCGAAGTCTAGCGCATCCTCCAACACAACAGTTAAGAGTGCGAGTCTCAGAACGGTCGCTTCAAAATTCTTCTTATGGAATCTTAAAGCGATTTCCATGTCGTCGATGAGGTTAAGGCTGAGCGCAACACGGCCGCCAAAAAGCCTGGTACATGGATATGAGAAGGATTCTCTCACGTCCTGTGATCCACGGAGCTCAAATTCGACGACCCGCAATGCCGCCTCATACGCTTTGAAAGGAGCACCATTATCGAGGAACTTGACCAGCGGATTACGATATCGTTCAGAGACGGTTTCATATGGAAGATCAGATGGCAGCAGCCAAGGTCCACCCTTTTCTGAGGTCGGAACCTCTTTCGAGGGTTTAGAACTGCTCATCAAATGGACGGTCAATTGCGGATTGCAGACGCGCACCTCCGAGAGATGATCCGGATATTTCATGTTAACGAGGCCAATCATGCCTCTGCATCGTATAACAACCGAGGGACTCTGGAGAAAGGTGATAAAGAGCAAAAGCCCAGCGTTATCCGGAAGGTCCAGGATGGCGCTGCTCTGATGGTATGCAATCCAAGCCATAACTTTGGACATTGGGTCGAATATATCCCAGGAGGAGAGCAATAGAGATCGCGGCGTTTGAAGGAGATCAACGATGTTCTGGGCTAACTGTGGTAGTGTGATGTATTCGATGAAAGGCTCGGGCAATGGCTTCCCCATGGTCGATCTGTACGAACTGAGAGAGGAGAGATAGGCACATAGAGTGGTAAATATGAGCCTCAGAACTTCAGGGTTGTCAAAATAGACAGGGATTTCCCGCGTAAGCCGTGGAATGCCGCTCTCTGCCTGTCCGTAAAGACAACCACATGGAGTTTGTGCCTGGATTAAGTCAAGGAGAGAGCGAAACACAAGCGTAGCGAAGTGTGTATCGTCGGACTCGAGATCATGGCAGTAGAATATGAAGCCCCATAGGTCTGAGGCGAGCGGTGCGTTTCATGACATGGTGAGTGAACGGAATTTCACGGGGCACAGGTGTATCTCACTCACTCTGGTCGACCATCTCTTGAACCAGAATCGCATCTTTGAGGCACTTCCTGATGGCCATCAAGATGCCCGCGCAGACATATTTATTTTGATGATTCTTTTCGGAGCACCGTGTTAACTTGCGGATGACTTCTGCTCCTGTGTTGGATTTGTGAATCCGCTTGATCTCACGGGGCGATGAAAGGGCTGAAAGCATGTAAGAATTATGGAGATAGACTAGATAGAGTAAAGTACTGACCGATTCCTAGATGACGACAGACGATATCGCACATAGCATCCCAGCTCGGGAGCACGGACCGTCGAGCAACATCGTCGCATTCGTTTGCAAGATTAGACATAGATACACATATGACTGTACGGCCTTCAGTCGTACGAATTTTTTCCAAGAAACCAGGCTGGATGGAGTGTATTAAGTTGCGTAATAGTGATTGGATGACGGTGCGGGTGGTTGAGGGCAATGGTAAACTCAGCTCTCGGACCCCTGCATGTCTCTACTAGCGGGGATCCCGAACATGTGGACATACTGAATGTACTCAAGCTCTATGACATATAGGCTTACGAAGATGCGAATACTCAACATGAGCTTTCTACGCCGCCAATAGCTATTGGACCAAGAAGCAAGCGCTCAAGTGTCTCTCACAACGGACTCAGCTCGTCAGAATGTGGGGAAAAAGGTAGAAAAGTGACGAACGCGGTTAACAGATACATTAGTCATGGCGTACAATCGCTCATGAGGTTAGTATTCCTCACAGAATCTTCAATCCAAGTATCCACGTCTTGCGTTGCATGATGGCCTGAGACTATGATCTGCTGACAAACGGGACATCTGGCATCGGCACATCTCGAATGGTGTCGATTCTCGAATCTGCAAGGAGAGTTTGATCAAGTTGTTTCAAGATCCACATAAGGTTGTACACCGTTTATTATCTTCCTCCGAAACAGCGATTATTGATCTTTACAGCGAAACATGATATATCAACAAGGGGCCTTTACAAATTCATCTCGGCGTTGCCAGACAATCCAGAGTAAGCTGACGGTGCCTTGAGTGACAAGAGCGACCTTGTCAAATAGGTATTTCAGGCGAGATGCATTCCGATTTGTGACTTTTGTTCCAGTGAGCCTTCTGGCTATTACACCCATAATGGTTAACGATTGAGGTCAACGATCAGATCATCCCGTCGGCAAATTATCAGATAATGATAACGCACCATCCTTTCCCACAATATTTCACCTTTTCACATCTTGAACATTTTTTGAGACCCACGCTGTACTCATGACACCACGCGCAACAAGAGTCCATGCGAATGCGCTCGGAGCGAGTTGCAGCAGGGAAGGCTCGTTGGAACAGAGCAGTGCTCGGCGGAATCCGGTATATACTCGCAACCTTGGAATTCTCGCTAGTAACGCTTTCCATGTTGGTCATTTGATTGACAATTGAAGACCACCCATTCGACGTGGAAGAGTGACGCGATATGAAGTCATTGATGGCTTGATACATTTCGGGAAAGAGCCAACACTTCTTTGATTGCAAGGTTGTCGCAGGAGGTTCTAGCTCCTTCAGCTATACCAGGGCACATTTCAGCTGCCAACGACGAAAACGAATCACCAAGAGACCTACAAGCGTCGACAAGTCGCAAGGCCCTAAAATTGGAATTCGGGTGATCAGCCGTATAACACTGGAGATAAGCTGCATGATGTGATATTCTGCAGTGTCTGGTTTAAGTGCTGCCAGTGTAGAAGCTAGGCCGGCTTCAGCGTCCTTCAGATACCCTATACCCATCTCCCACACTCTATCACGTTCTGGCGCGAGAGCTATATAAGTGACGGCCAGGTTGAACAGGTTGATTATACTCTCATACATCAGCAGCAGGTACAGATGTGTGTCACCCTCACATAGCACCGCTTGCATGGCAATATTATTGTTCCGAATGTCAGTTTGTGATGAAATTGTAGCGTAGTAGAAGTAGCAGTGATGTGGCCATCGACGTCTTCCGTTGGCAGCAGCGTGTTTGCGAGCAACGTGCACCGCATACAAGGTGGAAGATAATACTTCTAGCCTGTCTTTTGGGGTGTTCAACTTTCTGATGATCATATTAAGCATCCCAAGCCTCAAGACATCGGCTTCGAAGTTTTGATCATGGAATCTTAGGGCAGCCTCGAGGTCAGCTATAAGCGGTAAAGTGATATCTTTGATGTGGCCGCCAAAGAGCCTTGTAAGTGGATAGTCGAATGTTTCATCAACATTCTGAGGACCGTGCAGCTCGAACTCAACGACACGCAACGCCGTGTCGTAGACGTTGAAAGGACTGCCATCAGAGTCGACCTTGACCGTGGGATTATGGTAACGCTGGTGAACTGTCTCAGTTGTGAAGCTGGGTAAGACTTCTTGTAGGGGCCCTTTGAATACTACATCCATGTTTCCATCGCTGATTATCGGATTAACGATCTGAGGATCGCAAAGGCGCGCATCCCGTATATAGTCGGGAGAATGGAAATTCAGAAGGCCAAGTAGTCCTCGGCATCGAATTGAGGGTGATGGGCTAAGGAGGAAAGCGACAAAGACCGAGGGGTCGTTGTCGCAATGGGGTTCGGAAAAGGCGCTGCTTTGATAATAGGCGATCCATGTTAGGATCTTAGAAGCGACATCCAATGTTTCCCAGCGCAAGGCGACCTGTGATTCTGGGACATTCATGAGATGCAAGAGTGACTGGGCCAGAAGAGGAAGCTGCAGAGAATTCAAGGTGGACACAGGCATCGAACGCCACTTAGACGCTCTGTAAGAACATAGAGCGTGTCCCAGATAGCGGAGGAGGGTGCCCAGCAGTACCTGAAGCATCGGGTGGTCGTCAGCGTAATCGGGGATGAGCTGCACAAGCTTGGCTGTGCCCATGATGGCTTGTTCTTGCTGGTAAGAACACGCCGCAATGCCCGCACGCGCTGATTCAAAAAGACACTTGAGGACAAGCTCCTGGAATTGGCGGTCCGATGTATGGAGGTCAAGACAGCGAAAGGTGAAGTGAAAGAGCTCTTCAACAGATATAATGAGCCCATGATGTGAATCAGCTAAAAGCTGAACTTACTTTGGTCAAACACTTCCCGACTCAGAATAGTATCTCGAAAGCATTTACGCATTGACATCAATATCCCTCCAGCGACATTCCTGCATTCCTCGTTCTGCCGAGAGCAATCCAACAGCTTTTGGACAACCACAGCGCACGAACGAGTCTTGTGGATGCGCTTGAGATCGCGCGGGGTTGACACAGCTGACAACGTGGCTAAATCGATAGCTGCAGGTGCCTTTCAAGAGGACCACCAACCGATATCAAGATGGCAGCAGACGATCTTGCACATAAGCTCCCAAGAGACGGGGGACTCGAAGCTCTCACATTCTTTCGCGAGAGCATTCATGGCTACACGACTCGGAGTGCGCAGGGGAGTCGCAGGTGAGTTCACGATGAGCGATTACTGGAGAGGACTGCGATTGCGAGTGGATTGGTGATCAAAGAACGTCCACGGAACGGTAGGCCCATTGTCAGTCTGCAGATGAGTAAGATAAGCCAGCTGATTAGCCTGATACAGCATTGTCTAGTGCACGCTACGGGACTCGGGCACCAGACCTGCACGTTGCCGTGAGGGAGAAGACGAAGCTGAGAACGAACTCCGACACATAACATAATTGAAATCCCAAGTCGAGAATCTTTCATATGCACACTACAATTCTAGTACGTATATCAGTACCAGTACTAGTACTGGCCAGTCCTAAATGTTGAAAATCCAAGTCGCAAAAGTGTCTGCGCCATAGCCCGGACAGTCATCTAGAAATCAGGAACGAAACCTGTTACATGGCGCCTTCAAGGAGCAGACAACTCGAGATCAGGCTGAGGCAAATTTGCCAGAGTAGCCAAGGCCACCTCATCAAATGGATATCTCGGGCGATATACATTTTGCTTTATGACCTGCTTTCCAGTGGGCCGCCTGACTGATGGAACAAGAACGAATCAGCACCGATTGACGAAAACGATAAACCACAGAAACACGCACCACTCTTTACCACAATATTTCACCTTTCCACACCTTGAACACTTCTTCAGACCCACACTATACCCAGAACACCATGCGCAACACAACTCTTCACGCTCCAAAGAAGGCAGCGTTCGGTATATTTGGTCGTCGCTCGATGTCCTCCGATATATACTAACAAACTCAGCATCTTCACGGATGACATGTTCCATGGCCTCCATACGAGTGATAAGCGGTAGCCATGTCTTTAACGTGATCGGATAAAGTGCAAGAAAATCATTCGTGGCTCTCGACAGTTCTGGAAACAGAAGACATTTCTCCGACAGCAGGGTCGATGAGGTGGAGCCGAGCTCATCCATCTGCCACAAAATCGAATTAGCTCCCGACCTGTGATATGTTTGTATATGCGCTTACAAGGGTTGACAAGCGGCAGGATCCAAAGGTCGGCACTCGAGTGATTATGCGTATAAGACAAGAGATGTTCCGTAAGATGTAATGTTCTGCGACATCTGGCTTCAATAGCTCGAGGGTTACCACGGCACAGATCTCGGCTTCCTTGAGATGTTGTGCTCCTGTCTCCCAAATCGGACCGCCGAAAGGAGTCAAGGCTAGAAAAGTGACGGCCATATTGAACAAGTTGAGTGCAGACTCATACATCATCAAGGTACGAAGATGTGGGTTGCCTTTACATGCCAGCCCTCTCAAGACAATCTCATGGTTTCGGATGCCAGTTTGAGACGCGACTGTACTGTAATAGAAATAGTAGTGATCTGGCCATCGTCGCATTCCATCCGCAGCGGCGCGTTTGCGAGCGAGGTTTGTAGCATACAGAGTGCCCGACAATGAGCCAGGGCCCCCTGCAGTCACCAAGGCTCTGGATATAAGGTTCAACATTGCCATTCTGACGACGTCGGCCTCAAAATCCTTCTTGTGGAATCTGAGAGCAGCTTCAAGGTCATCGACGAGGGGTGCATCGATGTTCCACAGAAGGCCGCCAAACAATCGGAAGAAGGGGTAGGCGAATGACTCGGATGCATCCCGGGGACCATGTAGCTCAAACTCTGCAATACGCAACGCCGCTTCGTAAGTGTTGAAAGGACTCCCATCGCAGTACGTCTTGACCGAGGGATTATGGTAGCGCTTGCGAATGCTCTCAGGTGTAAAAATTGGCAGGACAGTGCTAAGCCCACCCTGGAATCGCTTATCAGCGTCAACCGTGCTGAGTACTCGAGCCACGATTCGGGGATCGCAAAGGCGTATGTGCCGTATGTAATCGGGAGAGTGGTAATTCAATAGCCCGAGGAGTCCTCTACACCGGATAGATGGGGATGGACTAAGCAGAAAAGCGGCGAATACTGAGAGAAGATCGGCGCTCTCAGGACCTTCGAAAGCACTACTCTGGTGATAGGCAATCCAGGACAAGATCCCGGAGACATGATCCACAGTCTCCCAAGACAAAAGACCTGGAGATTTTGCACTGTCAATGAGCGGAATCAATGATTCGACTAGGAGGGGGAGTTCGAGATATTCCAGTACGGAAAGATCTGCCGAACTTCCAGTGGTGTGCGGGACGGACCCAAAGCTATAGAGATAGCGGTGTAGGGTCCCTAGGAGTACCTGAAGCATCTGTGGATTGTCGACGTAATCTGGTATGAGGTGCACAAGCTTCGCAGTGCCTGCATACGCTTGTTCGTGCTGACATTTGCTCGTTGTGAGTTCTGGCTTCGCGAACTCAAACAGACAATATAGAAGAAGATCTCGAAACTGAGGATCAGATGCATGAAGCTCGAGACAGCGGAATAGAAAAATGGAGAGCCCTTGGGCGAAGACAGTGAGACTGAGGATTCGGGAGGGTTAAAGACCAACGACTCACTTTGATTGTGCACTTCTCGAGTCAGGATCGTATCCTGAAAACATTTCCGGATTGCCATCAATACTCCACCGCAGACATTCTTGTATTGCTCGTTCTGCAGAGAGCACTGCAGCAGCTTCTGGACGACCTTGCCGCATGAATGGGTCTTCAGGATACGCTTGATATCGCGCGATGTAGATACGGCTGCCGATGAGGCTGAGTCGATGGCTGGAGGCTTCCTTCAAGTAGACTAACCGATATTCAGGTGGCGACACACGATCTTGAGCATTTGATCCCAAGAAACGGGAGCTTCGACACCCTCGCACTCCTGAGCAAGTGCATTCATAGTTCAACAAGTATACGTAGAAGTCAAGGTAGGACGAGTCGACGATCAGCGTTTGCTGAAGCACGCTGAAGAGATACTGTCGTTGCCAGTTGTTCGCACATGATCGTCGATAGAAGTACTGTAATTCCATAGCCAGCCTGCTCATGGGTAAGATTAGCCTGATACAGCTTTGGAAGGCTCATATCGCAGGATAGCGGGCCTGGTCGATGCGTCGAAGTGAAGCAGAATGCAGACTCCGACAGGCGCGTTCCTTTGGTCAGGTGGCTTTGTGAGACTCCTCAGCATCTTTTACGTGACTTATTCTCTCGCGAACTACGCTCGACAGCCGTGATAACGGATACATGTACAATTCATTTGAAGGACTGATCTAGGGTTGTCGACGGTCGGGACAAGCTATATTCACTTCCTTTCATGCCCGTCGTTCGCCTGGACCGATCTCACAACATGATTACTCCTACCCCTCTTCCAATCGGTCGATCATCCGTCGCAGTATAGCCAGACAAAGGTTTCGTCTTCCAGTTATAAAGATAATAGCTCAAGATCCCAGTACCCGGAGTGAACTAACCGGCAAAGCCCAATCAGATTGACGACAATGTGTCGGAAAGTATTGAATACCTTGAGATCTCTCAAAAATGAATTATTGTCCATCAGGGTCAGGGCATTCATGACATCGAAGTTTTGCTAGCGAACAACTCACATGAGCAGACATTTCGTTCCATAAGTCACAATTACGTACCTGTTTGGCAATGACCAGAGCGTCTTGAATGAGTTCTGTAAGCCTATGCTTCAATTTCCCATCCTCTCCCTCTGCGTCTTCTTCAAATGCCGCCGTGCTTGCATAGTACGAAAGATAGCCAACGTTGATTTCTGGATCCTCTTCGTTGTCTAGGACGGTGGAGGGAATGTGGTAAAGGCTGAAGAACTCGGTGATCTCGTGCGTCTCCGGGTTCTATGAATCGGCATGAGCACGCTGAGATTTCACGTCAAAGAAGTAGGTCGAACCTCCACGACGTAAGTACAGGTAGATTGGTCTTTGCGCCGACCATTCTCTCCTCTATCGCCGATTCCGCGGCCCGCTACGAAAGTATGATGAATTTCCTCTTTGGAAAAGACAGGCACCATATCGAATCTTGTCAGATACTTCGTCAGCAATTCTTTGACCGCTGGAACATCACGTTCGTCCATTTCGCGCAGGCCCGGTAGAGATGTCTCGGTAGGGACTTTGTTCCTTTCAACCATCTCCGACATCGACGAAGATGCCGGGACATATGAAAATCCGACATTGACGAGCCTAGGAAAATTCAGAGGCCGATGGAAGTATCTTATAGCATTTACATAAGTCAATATGATGGCAGAGCTAGTGAAACATTTGGTCTACTTTACCTGCATTCTGAAACCGCCGGGAAAAGATAGGCGCCAGCAGTGAAGAAAGATTGCACGACACCCTTGAGACGAGATTGACGAATAAACTCGGAAACCAAAGCAGGAGTCAAGCGTTTCAAGCGGAATTTTCTGTGGATGCAAAGAAAGTTAAACTCGCTGGTTTTGACGATGCTAAGTGGAACGTCAGCTCTGACGAGGGACTCGAGAAAAATTAACGTACTTGCCACGGATATTCAGGGTCAAAGGGATGCCGGATATGAATGCTACAAGAGCGTTGGATCCAGGGCTGCGAATGCCGATGAGCCAATCTGGCACGTAGTTCGGTGGCTTCAGCGCCCTTTGTCATGGGTGAGCTCAGCAATCAGGATTGTTGAAAATGAAACTCGCCATGTTAAGAAAGCAGGAGAGTAATTGAACCTGAATTCCTCATCTGGATCTTCAACATAATGATTGGCAAGAAGATGGTAAAGTTCTAGAAGCTAGATCATTCGAGATCAATGAACCAGATTGGGGTAGGGATTCCCGGGTGAAAGACACACTTGTTCTGTCTGAGTGATATCGACGAAGGACCACTGAAGGCCATCAGGAAGTACAGCAGGTGTCGTCGAGACTTGGTCGGATGGAATGCTTTGAATAGGACCATCTCCTTCGAATGGAGGATCATCTGAATGCAACGGTTGCTCAGATGGCTTCACCCGCCCAGAATCGTACAGCCTACTCACCGATTTGTGGTACCGGCTGCGTCGTCCAAAACTGCCTCTATGATAAGTACAATCCTATGTCGACCTGTGGACTCGATATACCTTGGGCTCCGGTGCTTTTGCTTCCTCGTCATCGGACAGATCAGACTCGGGGGGAGCCTCTGCGGAGTCTACGTCTGCCATATCTGAGGCTTCATCCAGAATTTCATGCAAGCTTTCAGTTTCTGCCATGTAGTCGAAGAGCCAATCAAAGACCAAGTGGGGTTTGTTCAGATAATCAAAATCGGAATCAAGCCTGGGCACGGGGCCCTGTCCGAAGCTTGACTGAATCGAGGTTCATTCGAAGCCTGGTGTAAGGCAATGATTTTGTGTAACCGTTGGAAATCAGAGTCAATATTCCAAGGTTGATTGCAACGACAGTGTCGAAAAAGCTACGAGTTCGCCATGAAACAAGCCATGAAATGAGGTCTCGGGGAAGCGTCCGATAAGTCCGTCCTGGTCTTCTCCCGTCCATGATAGTCAGGAAATAATTGGCTACGCTGCTGAATACTAGAGCACAATGTAGCCGACACCTACTGCAGATTGTGACTTATCATTTCAAAATTCAACGAGCTTCAAGTGATGCTTATTAATATCTTGCTGCGCTGGTCGACGGGACACACTCCGGCCTTCTTCCTGCTGGCGCTTCTGGCGTTGCCACTTTCATCAGTCATGCTATTATCTCACGCCTACAACAGTTCTCATCAAGACATCCAATGTCTCTCAACAAAGTGCTGCCGCCTGCTCTCCTAGGCATATTGTCGCATCTAATTATCAAGAGAAACGAACCGAGACGCCTGACTTCGAATCTCGTCCTGGGCTGTCTCGTGCTCCCACTAATAGTGGCAAGGTCGACGAACCCGAGAGATATCGTTTTCTCGTACATTGTTCTTTATGCAACATGGATATCCTCGGTGGTTCTCTATCGTCTTTCTCCGCTTCATCCTCTTGCTCGATTTCCGGGCCCAGTGCTGGCCAAAGTGTCGAAACTGTGGGGGGTCTGGGTTTCGTCGCGTGGTCACCAACATCTAGTCCTCAAATCATTACATGACAAGCATGGACCTATCGTCCGAATAGGACCAAACGAGCTGTCCATCTGTGATTCAGATGCAGTACTTTCGGTGCTCGGAGCTGAAGGGCTTCCCAAGGGAACATGTAAGTGCTGCCAATCAGTTCATTCGGCAAATGATGTTATGACGGTCTAGATTACGATGCTCGTCAAGATCCTACTGCCCCTAGGAATCTCATAGTTCTGCGAGGTGAAGAACATGCTCAACGGCGGAAGCTATGGAACAGGGGGATGAGCTCGGAATCTCTCCTGGAATACGCGGAAGTCATATCGAAGCGTGCATTACAGCTGTCTGAGAAACTTGAAGCGGCTGGGGGACAGGTGGATTTGGCTGCTTGGATCGGATATTTCTCGTGAGCCTCCTTGAGTGTCACCTTCGGGAAGAAGAGGGCTTATCGTTCTCCATGCAGGTTCGATTTCATGGGTGACATGGCGTGAGTCTCTTCTCGTATGCTGACTCGCTCGGATTTCTCATTAGCCTCCTCCTTAGATTTGGTGGTGGATTCGAAATGCTCAGAGACAATGGAGACAAAGAAGGCTTATGGGAAGTCATGGATTCCTTTACATAGTAAGCGTCAATCTACATACTTCCAAATACCTCTTCATCGATATCAATGCTCTCTTAGCGCGGCAGCATTGGTCTCTCATGTGCCTTGGGGAGCCCTAGCCATTCAGCGCCTATCTTGGGTAGCAAAACCATTACTCGCTCTCCGTAAATTCGGTGTCGACTGTGCCACCAAACGTATAAAACAAGGAGCGACGAAAAAAGACCTCTGGTATCATCTTGTACGTGTCCTTCTCGCTTCAGAAGGCGGTCCAATCTAATCCCCAATCCAGACCGACGAGGCCGGACTTGAGAAGACTCGCCCTTTAGTACCCAACGTTATCGCAGAGGGTGCACTAGCTATCATAGCCGGCTCAGATACAGCTGCGACTGCTCTTTGTGCACTTATGTATCTGTTGCTAACACACCCGGAATCTATGAACCGCGCTCGGGAGGAAGTCGATTCTGTGTATCCTCCGGGGTCCAATGCTCTTGATACTCGATTACACGACCAACTCCATTTCCTTCAAGCATGCACGTGAGTTTTATATGACGTTTCCGGCTCACAAACCTCACCGTCGTCATAGGAGCGAAGCTTTGAGACTACATCCGCCGGTACCTACGAATGGACCTCGCATTGTGCCACTCGGATCCAAAGGCAAGGTCATTGCTGGACAGTAAGTACAGTCGCCATATACCGCAACTCTTTCTCATTTCTTCAGGTTCATACCCGAAGGCACACAAATATACGTCCCTCCATACTGCCTCCACCGAGACCCACGTTACTTCTCTCCCTCGCCCGACGAGTTCATCCCAGAAAGATGGTTCAAAGAAGGCGCCGCGGATAATCTGGCATTCATACCCTTCTCGTACGGACCTGCGAATTGCGTTGGGAGGAATCTTGCACGACAAGAGATCTTAATGGTTACTAGCCTCTTGCTGCAGCAGTTCGACATCGAGATTGCAGAGAAGGAGGACTTTGTGCCTTCGGTCTTTGAAGATGCGCTCCATGATCAGTTTGTATGTTCGAGGGGCAAACTGCGGGTCCGATTATCCAAGAGGTCGTAAAATGTAACAGTTGTACTACGTGTACGCTATAGATGGGCTCTAATCGAATCTACTTTATTCGACGAAACCTTTGACAGAACCCTTGCGATGTGCTGCGCTGCTTCATCCGGTCGCTCTTGCACCAAAAGATGGCCGGTCCTTGGAATGACCGCGACGCTGGCGAGGACGCGACCCTCTTTGCCGTCGGAATATACATCCCTTGTCTTTTTAGAGTACATCTCAGGTCGTTCTCCAAAGATCGCGTGGACTGGAAAAGTCGTACATAACTTCCCATACAGATGTCCGGCCAATAGATGCACGTATGGTTCGTACGACCAGACTTCTTGTGATGTTTTGCACTTTGTTGTAACTTCCGTCGAATTAGGGAGAGTCATCAAGCCATGTTCCTGTTGAAGGTTGAATCTCAGGCTATAGTGTGGCACATTAGCACTGTGAGAGACTTACAAGAAAAGTTTCAATAATTCGGGGATCCCAAAGACTCCAAGGGAGGCGCTTGCGAAAATACTTTTCGGCTTGCTGCATGTTTTGAAAAGTCGTCTTTCTGGACTGGGCAGCTTGAACATTCATTATGCCTTTCTTGATGCGAATATCACTCTCGACGATCGGTGGTTTCAATTGCACGGGTTCAAAGAAGACGAATGCCACAATTGGGCATATCGGGATGGTGAGCTGGAATACCGCGAGGGTCCTGCATGGCCTTCAGGACCGAAAGACAGTGAGATGTACTAGTAAAAGTCGTACCAGGCTGTCGCACTCGCCGAATGGCCCACCGCAACTATTGTCTTTCCCTTTAGGAACGGAGACTCGACGAAATGGCGTATTGAATCTGCATAATCTTCTATAGCTGCACGAACGGGCTTGAGTCAAAGTATATCATGAATCAATGGGCCGCTCACAAACTGCATCTCGATTCTCTAATGCAGGCGCATTTCTACTAGCTGACTCTCCGTGACTTTGCCACTCTAGGGACCACGCTTCTTTCGAATAACGATGAGATCATAGTCTCCCATTGTTCCTTATCTTTCAGCTTGTCAGACGCTGTTGTCCACGAGAAAAGCATCACTGACGACTGCCAAGTCCATGCGCAAACACCAAGGTCAATCCATCCCGTGTTGCATTGCCAAGAGGCACATATTGGTTAGCCAATCCAACGAGATTCGTCTTCGGTTGCACAAAGGAATGTGTCGAGACTGAGTAGTCCATTCTTTCGAATTTTGGTGGAAGGGCGGGAAAGATACGCAGATGAGGTAGCCAACAAGACCCGCTACCACTGAGCACGCCCTCGGCGCAGCGCTGGGAGCATCATGCATATCCCAACCAAGATCGGATAGGCTTGAAAGGGCCGGTCCGAAGAAGTCATTCATCGTCAAAAGAAACACGAGCGCGCCAATCCGATTTCTAATCTGTCGCGCATGGTTGATGAAGAACAGTAATAGCACGCAGTAGCGTCACTTTCCAGTCTTCCACGGCACGCTCAGCGCCATCTGGCGCAATCACCGAAAACCCGAGAACTGGAAGTCTTGAACTTAGTCTTGAACGACGAAATCGAACAATAGAATCAGAGAGAGGGAACGCCGCTCCCGTCTCATTCCCAGTGCCATCGACATAAGGGGATATGAATTGATATGTGAAGCAAGATGGCGGTTGATGCACGTTGATGGCCCAAAGATGAAAAGTACGAAGCATGCGGCATGCAGAGCTGCGTGCAGTCGGCTAGCAGATTGAGACTCCGAATCCAATTTAGGCAATTGCTCTGACTTCAAATATTCAGTGGCTGCCAGATTTGCTAGCGCAATGAACATGGCAATGCCTGAAAATGGCCGGGTTCAAGGTGGTAGTCTATTTAACCTGTCAACAAACTTCTTCAGGGAGAAGCTTCAGAGTCACACAGGTTCCTAAGAATTCCCATCTACAACTGAATTTTTTCATGATTTTCTCACAGGCCGCTCTCACCGAGCTTCTGAACATCCTGATTTCCTGCGGAGCAATGTAGGCGTATCTACGGCCTCCGGCTTCCCGTTAAATAAATGCTGTGTTTTCACGCGGTCCCCGACGCTCTCGTAGAAGCGATGTGAGAGAAGTTTCATGTTTGTTCCTGGCCCTCTGCAAGTCCCTGCGGGCGACCTAACACTAGCGTCACTGGGCCCAGTCCTTCGAAAATATCCCTATGACATGCTAAATTATGTGATACTAATACGGTATTCTAAACTACATATGTGTACGGATCTGAATAAAAGAGTGAAAGGGTTTAACGATATTAATGTTGAGATGAAAAGCACTGCGGAGACCCTATTGACTTCAAGGATGATGCCAAATACGCCCCCTAGACGTCTTGTAACTCGTTGGCGGTGTCAACGTCTCCCTGAAGCCGCTTTGTCACGAAGACTTCGTGGACAGAGTTCTGCAAGCTTGATCAGCGGGACTAATGAGAGGACCTGACATAGACATTTTACCTCAGGATTAGATTTTGAGTTGAGTTCAACTTTTTGAGTACTCGTGCTAGACGTTGAACTCTGTCCCACCGCCCGCAGTGGATATGAAGTTCGTCCTTGACTCTGAGTACGGTTCTCTCCGTCTGTATTGATTTCGGATGATGGCATGTAGGCAACGAGAGAGCTGACAGGCACTCCAAAATCGGTATTTCGAAGATAGTCTCGACAGTTGAGTGTTGCAAGCATGGCGTTGACATAAACTACCAATGGTCGGATTACGTCAGCAGAAGGCCGGAGAGACGAATGGAATCATTGCCTACGTTTACTCAAAGGAAAATATGTGGCCAAGAACACAAAATTTGTCGGCATTGCAACATACTTCATGCAAATCAATATCGTGATGGAGCGAGAGTTTGGAATGACTCACCGTGAACAGACATACTGTTGACGTCACACTAGTGATTAAACCAGTGTTGACAGAATAACCGATGAGGGTGTTAACAAGTGAGTTCGTCGACTTGAGACCACTCCGTGAGCGATACAGCAGGATGCACAAACTGCAAGCAATATAAAAATCGCCAGTCACGGCCATGGCGAATCCAAGGTAAAGAAGCCATGAAATGGTGCTCAGTTGCACGAATGTTGGAAGCGAAAAGCTAAGTCGAAAAGATGAAGATGAGTTTAAAAACTGACACGGAAGCTGAAATCAAACCCACCCTTTCACGCCGAAGGAAAATCCGGATATGAATATCAGAGATATCAGAATGAACAAGGGAGCGGTCAAGAGGTAATTGCGATGGCTCACTATTACCTCGTCAGTTGTGAGATTTTTTTTCCGATTCTCCGCAGACGCTTACGAATCCAGACTCGTCTCATAAAGAAATACCGAATAGCAGTGTCACTGATGTTCTGTTGAAAATTTGAGTTGCGTCCTTTATTGAAGAAAGACGGAAGGCGCTGACTGTTACACATATACCCCCCTGATTTGAGCTTCAGTATTACTGTTCAAGAAAGGCACTCTGGGACGTACGAATATCGAGGAGGGAATCAATGCTAGTGATGACGGATTAACGTAGTTAATGATCATGTACCTTGGCACGAAGGTCAGAATAATCACTGGTATGGTATATGATGTCAATACCAGTAGAGCGAGTGTATCACAAGGATCATATGTGCAGTGTCTGACAGGAAGACCAGCCCGACCTATTTTGCTGTTTAGCGATACTTTCAATAAGGAAACGGCGGGCGATATACAAATGTTTTGAGCTCCTTAGGGTCTCGTTCAAAGCGTTGGTAATAAATGAAGGTCTGTAGCACGGTGATCCCGAAAAGCCTACGAATGGCATAGTGTAAAGATCGACACCGCGATCAACCGAGATGGTTAGACGCACATTGCAGTTAAAATGCCCCCGATCAACGCTGCCCCTAAAGTATCTCCAACCTCCACATGAGTCAAGTCATCGCATGTCGTCGCCATGGTTGAGATGGCGTTGGTTGTAGAGAGAAGGATTAAGGGGGATGAAGGGGCGGTTAGATGAGAGCCCTGCTCCGAGGGCGACGCTTCTTGCCATACAGCACCTGACAGCGCAGGTCATAATGCCGGTCGTCCCGACAAAGACATCCTGGAGCTTCCTTGCCATCAGATCGGGGACCCTGGTGTGAATCATGGATGAATCAGGCTCCTATTTATATCCCCAGTGTCATCGCCCGAACCAAGATTCCCTTAGATCTGACGGCGAAACGGCCGGAAGAAAGGGCATTCTGAGTGTTGGCCTCAACGGAACTGTGATGCCAGATATGATATTCAGAGTGAAGTTGCCTCGGCGTATTCTCAAGAGTTCCATATCCCGGGGCTGTCCTCTGAGTCGTATGGGGCAGTAATACTTTACCCACAGGCCCCTGCCTCTTCGAAATTCCATCGGATCCAATGGCTTGGGAGATCCAACCAGAAAATGGTACCATTTTTGAACCTACAGTTTAGGTATGCGAAACGTCGAGTTGATGCGTTAATCATTAGATTCCGATGCCAGTGATAGTTGAGAGCGTATCATCGAGCTTCCTCGTCTCCACGACGGAGATTACTGGCGCATCAGATGGAAGAACCGGAAAGTATGGCACTACGAACCAGGTGGGTGTGGGAGATAGTGCGCTTAGATACGGCTTGTAGGAAAGTCAGGATAATATCCTAAAATAATAGGGAGTCTCAGATCATGATGCCAGATCTTTAAATTTGTCGTGAGCGTCGGATCGCTTCAAGTTGATAAGTCCTGGGATGAGTTCGAGGCGTCTCTAGGAACGAGTTCTTTTGCAAAGCTAAAAGCACTTCAGAATACGATAAAAATTTCCGATTATGGTTATCTCGGCCTCAATTACCAGAAACGCGTATTCCTCAAAAGAGATATCCTGGGACAGTGGGAGTCTGAACGGAAGCTGATTGGTTTCGGAACAAGCGCCGCTGTCTCGATCGCCGGCCGGAAGCATATTCGGATGCTTGTTTATCCGACCCGAACACCGCTTGGTAACTCCTTCCCGGGCTGTCAATTTAGTGAACGAGCTTTACCTGCGCGCCGAAGCATAATGACGGTATCGCTTTTCTTATCTTACGGCGCGGCGCTGGTGGTCAGTTTTTGATATCTCACGTCCATCTTGGTTTGTCCAAATGGTCTCTTACGTTCCGCGGTTCTTGGAAACGGAAGTATGCTTGTGGGACAGCATATGACTGATTGGAAGCTATTGTTCAGCTTTGGGAGGTGAACAATCGTAAGAATTTCGGAAGCCTTATATATGAAGCTGTGGTCGATTCTGACTCCTGTGCATATCTTGACTTGTCATTTCTGGCGTCATTCGAACAGTGGACTCACCTTTTCAACCTGTGCAGCGTGCTTGGATAAAATCGCTAGCTCACTACAGCAGATCAGTCAAATCGAGAACTCAATGAGCTATGCTACACTACAACCGTCATCCCTTGCTCGTCTGCGCTCTTTCCTAACCGACCTGTTCTGGAATTGGCTAGCCATCTTCGGTGCGTTGATAACCCCACCAATGTCTTTCCAGTAGTAGCGGCTTACCTTCAAACCATTCAGCTCGAAATCACGTCTTGAACGCCTTGAGTAAAGGCATCGTCACTGGACGCTTAGAGATTTTCGACCCTGTCGTCGGAAAATGTACTTTCGGTGCAAATCATGCGAACGGAGACACAAAAGAACCACAGACCGCTATCATTTATATAAATGACGAGAATTTCTGGGTTCGTGTTCTGCTCTCGTATGACGTCGGATGTGAGTATTTGCCGTTCAGATAACAATTGGGACTTAATAATTGCCCATAGTCTCGGAGGCTTATATGGCCGGAGAATTTGATTCTCCAGACCTCAAAGCCGTCCTCGATGTATGAGTTCCATTCACCATCGCCTGTGCTGATATATTCACACCGTCGTAGCTATACGTAGACAATTTGGACCACCTCGGAGCGTTATCATCTCCGATATACTGGCTTATCCAGCTTCACGCTGTTGTATGGACATTCTTGTTCAACCACAGGAAATCTAAAGCAGTCGAAAATGTAAGTGAAGCGAAAAGTTGCCACTCTGATTCACGATAAAAACCTTCATAAAGGCTGCCGTTTATAATGCGTCCAATGAGCTTTACCGAGTAAGACAATTCAGATTGAAAGGGTACCTTATTCATGAACATTTTAGGCATTTCTGAGCGACGAGATGATGTACTCGTGTCCTCTTTGGAGCGAAGAAGAAGGTGGAATACGAGGTGACATGGAAGGCAAACGTGTACCTGGCGATCTGGAAGCAGCGCAAGCTCGCAAAATTGCCCATCTTTTAGACAAAGCAGGAGTACGTGCAGGAGACAGGGTCATGGACATAGGGTGCGGTTGGGGTGCTCTGGCTATTGGCGTGCGTGTTCCTTCGCCTTTCATTTGGTCGTAGATCTCACTTAAATGTCAGGCCGCAAGGCGCGGATGCACCGTTGACGCCATTACAGTCTCCGTAGAACAAGCGAAAGGAGCTCGAGAACGTGTCAAGCTTGCCGGGTTTGAAGATAAAGTCAGAATCTACTGCATGGATTATCGGGATATGCCACCGCATTTCGAGAAAGCGTTTGATGCCTGCTTCAGCACAGAGATGTTAGAGGTGATGACGCTAAAATTTCTTCAGAGAAACATCACAACTGAGCACACTAACAGGCCGTCGGTGTCAAGCACATGAAAAAGTACTTGAGGCTCATCGATTGGGCGCTGAAAGACGATCGCTCGTCTGTTGTTCTAACAGCATCGACGTATCCTGAGCGAACATATACCCCATACCAGTTAAGATACCTATATTTCTCCTCCGGAATCCGGCTCACGTCTTCTAGGGGAAACGATTTTGTCCGCAAATATCACTGGCCAAACGGAGTGTCACCTAGTCCCACGTCCTTCCTGAATGACTTCCAAAAGCATATCCCAGGACGCTTTTGTGTGGTTAGTGTCGAAGATATGAGTCCTCGTGAGTAACACATTGAATGAGAGGCTATGTGGGTTAATTGTTGAGATACCTGTCCAGATTATCCCCGAGGGCTAAGAGAGTGGGGAAGGTCTGGTATTTTGTCGTGTTTCCAATGCGCTTGCTGAAATGTCGATTAGGCGTTTCGAGGAGAATTGGGACGAGAAACTGGTGCGAATTTTGGAGGATAGGTATCCAGAATTGAAGCAGAAAGAAAATATGGAGATCTTTCGTCGCAAGTGGAGATATATGTTCTTATACATGGAAATTGCTTATTCTCGATGGTGGCTGGGCTTGACGTGTTGGACGTTGACTAGACATGTGAGTGGTGGCTATCTTAGTTAATGCGCTGTCTCACACTGGGCTGTAGGGACGCCCTCCTTCAATGTGTACTTGAGGTCATCAGTGTTGCTGAAGTCTTTGCGGTGTTGATCGATAGAATAAAATTAAAATTGCTCGGGTGAGAACACTGTATTCTGAACATTCTTGAGCGAAGTTATTGCACGGGGTGAGACAACTAGAATTAAATTGCTACGACTCACAGTACGAGAGTATGTGTACAGTATAGGTTTAGGAAATAAAATGCTATCCGATTACCGACTGGTTCTGCCCTCCCCCGCATCACTGCGTCATGCAAAGTCAGAATGAACCCCGCACCCTACCTGTTCTTGGACAACCTATCCCAGAAAGATGACAGCACTGGATGCAAGAGACATCTACCGATACAGAAAACAGCGAGGAGTAAACCTAGGCATGTCAACCGGCGTGATCACCTTAAACTGCTCACATCGATATTCGTATAGGATCCTGGTTTGTGCTAGAAAAATGGATCACTCCTAAGCCATTCGTGAATACCCAGGGATCGAGCGACCTAGATGTTGCAAAGAGCGCAAATGCGAAGCAGATATTAGAGGCTCATTGGGATAACTGGATTACGCCAGACGATTGGGTGTGGCTTAGAGATCGAGGCATCAATGCCGTCCGGATTCCAGTAAGTCATTGCTGTATGGAAGCAAGCCATAAATTCCAAAGCTCCTATCACTTTGTAGATTGGATACTACCACCTCGCCGGTCCCTATCCTGAAATCTTAAAGGGAACTGATTTCAATGGACTGGGTCCTGTATTCGAAGGAGCTTGGACTCGAATCACTCGAGCAATCGCGACTGCTGGAGGCTACGGCATGGGAGTTCTTATCGGTATGACCAACCTTGAATGTTCTTGATTGTCGACGGTGGTTGATCATGCCTCAGATCTCCATTCTGCGGTTGGCAAACAGAACGGAGACGCACACAGTGGTGCTCCTGGCCCAATTCGCTTTTATGAGAGGAGAAACATGGATCAAACTCTCAATGCCCTTAAATTCCTTGCGCAAGCCCTGGATCAAATCCCCAATGTCATTGGTCTCCAACTAATTAATGAACCCCAAAATAATCCGGCGCTACCTAGCTTCTACTCGAATACGCTGAATACTATTCGCCAACTGGCCCCCGATCTTCCGTTGTATATCCACGATGCATGGAATACCGCCCAATATGCCGAGTTGGTATCTCAAAGAAGAGATTTCGTAGTGTTGGACCATCATCTTTACCGATGCTTCACATCGGAGGACCAAAATCAATCCGGGGACGATCATGCTCGAACTCTTCGTGGTGGCACTCTGGGTCATTTCAAAGACATATCGAACAAGATCGCAGGCAATCTTGTCGTGGCTGAATATTCTGCTGCTCTGAATCAACGGTCACTTGGTTCAGGAGATGCCGGAGAGCAGGATAGACAGCGCCGGGTTTTTTCCGCGGCTCAGCTAGCCCTCTATAATGAAACATGCGGAGGATCCTTCTTCTGGTGTTATAAAAAGCAAGAAGGTTGGGATGCTGGCTGGGATCTGAGGAACGCCTCCTTGGCCGAAATAACGCCTTCTTTTTATGGAATACGAAAGACTAGTCAAGGTATTCACAATGACGCTGGGCGGCGCGAAGATGAAAAACGACGGGCGACGAGTGAGTTTATCAGGCATAAATGAGGGTGAATCTTTGACTGACATAATTCAGATGATCATGTTAATTGGTGGAATAAATATCCTGGACATTATGAACACTGGAGATTCGAACTTGGATTCCAGCAGGGATGGGACGATGCCTTCGTCTTCTTCAATTTCAGAGATAGCTCAGCTTCCGTTTCAGAGATTGGATTCCGAGGCCAGCTGGCCCGAAGGAGATCCAGCGAGCATATACGAGAAAAAGGAGAGAGTAACGTGTGGGAATATGGTGAGTCAATCTAGGCCCCTTTCGACATTCCAACTGATCTCTCGGAATGCAGAACATGGTTTCAACCAGGGAGTCAGTGCCGCGCTGAGATGTGCATGTGGTTGAAGCGCCATTTCCTATACCAAATTGTAGAATTGTACTTGTACCCATAGCGGAAGCAGAAGAAGAGACTCACCGTTTTCCCGGAAATAGAGCCGCAAACGCCGCCTATTCAGTCTGGGCGTTACGCGGCGTGACAAGGCTTCCTCAAGCCCAAATTCAGTGCATTGCAACCCCACGAGACCAGTCTCGAGTCCACATCCAGCTCTGTCCCCCAGTTCACCTCCTAACATCGTCCCTTCAACACATTCTGATCACGGTGCTCGTTGGGAGCTGTTTTGAGCGACTGGGTCCGGGCTGAATGGATGGACGATTCAAAGTGAGTCCAAAAATTCCGATGACAGCACTACAGCCGCAACCTCTGATGATGAAGTTCAAGTAGATCCGGAAATGCCGTATTAAATCGCGTTGTTGTCGTCGATGCTTTGCAACGTAGGAGGCATGCTCTGCCACTGAGGGTAGCGGTGCTCATAATTTTTCAGAAAATAAAACTGTAGCATGTGCCACAGCAGCCAGCTTCGTGTCAACTCTGGCTGGCTATCCGGTACGCATATATGAGTCGCGTCTCATTTCATTTCCTAATGGTGACCATATCGCTAGCTGGACTCCCTAAAGTCTCGACTCCAAGCCTCAAGAGTCCCCATGTCAGTGCCGAGCTTGGCAGTCGCTGTTTTTCGCGAGGAGGGGGTAGCAGGATTCTTCAGAGGATTGTGGATCCCGTTAATGACTATCTCTGCAGTCCGTGAGTGCGCGTTCTGTCTCCACAGAGAGCAGCATTAACGACCATTCTGTGTTAGGCGCGGCGTCTTTCACGATCTATGGCAACACCAAAGAATTCTTGAAAACTCGTGATCTGCTCACAAAATTTAATTTCTTGAACGTCGCGGGAGCAGGAGGGCTTGGTGGTGCAATGGCTGGCGCGTTAATTTCCTTTGGGAGCGCTCGTAAGTCCTCAGTCCATATTCCTTGGGCTTAAGTTTTCTAAACTTTCTCGCTTTAATAGCTTTCGAATTGATGAAGGTGCGATCCCAACTTCCTCCCGCTAGATAATACTGATATCAGCATCTGATAGATTCGGCGGCAGCTGGAGTTCAGTATTGCGCTAGAGAAAGGGCAAAAATGCTTGAAACCGCCTGGAACATTGCAAGCCCTGAAGGACATCATACAAGTGGCTGGGTTTCGCGGTTTATATACCGGCTTCCGACTTCACTTCCGTAAGCAATATAATATCTTTCCGCAGCGGTTTATCGCTGATCATTGTCGTCTGTGAATCCAGTCCGTGACACCTCAGGCACTGCTCTCTATTTTCTTGAGTATGACGGCTTTCGATATCTCATGGGTCGAAGGCTTTCTGGGGAACAAGGCGATCCCCCTACTTGGCTTCCCATTCATCCTACACTCATTCCGTTTTTATGCGGCTCATTAGCTGGCGTCACGTCATGGGCTCTAATTTATCCGCTTGATGTGTATGTTCCATGGCGTTATACGCGTTTCTTGTCAAATTAACGCGATCTAGGGTGAAGACGAAAGTACAGCAAAGAGCATTGGCCGGCAAGCCCCGGCGCACCGTTCTCGAGACCTTACATCGTCTTATTAGGGGTGCGCCGATTCTTCCTGACTTGCATTTGAAAATGACCGGGTATCCTCAGGACCTGATCCCGATCATCCCAAACCTGTCGTTAGCGGCATTACGCGCCTTTATCGTGGGTTGGGTGTCAGCGCTTTGCGCAGTGTTACCACACATGGTCTTTTATGGACCGTCTTCGACTATGTTTCCGGCTATATAGACAGGCTCCCCCGTAAGCTTGAAGATTGACTTGATTAACTTGATATACTGCGCTGCTATCCCCCGAATCTCTCTTGATACGAAAGCTTAGTGTACTTCCTAATAGACTGACATCATCTGTACTATTAGTTCATAACAACCCCTGACTGCAAATATGATGCGCATTTGCAACATGACGAATCGAAAAGCGGATTGTGAGGAATAACGTGAGATCGGATCAGCAAGATGAAGACTCTACGATTAGCGCTAGATGGTACTTTTACTACATGACGGATTCTCCTTTATCGTGCCATGACGTCTAGGGAGAAGGTCAATATCGAGACACTTAGTTCTCATTATGGTACTCACAGTCATCGATCTTCAATAACAGACAAACAGTCTCTGTCGCGAGCTCAACAGCACTGGTTGATACCAGAAGCGGTTGCACGACTTCCTCCTCCAAGATGTTTGAAATAAGACCCTAAGCCACGCAGTCAGCCCCAAAGCTCAATGAGCCAGAAAGCAAATAAGCCTACCTTTCGAACATTGATACCAGCGTTCTTCTCCCCCAATGCATGTCGGTTACGCAATTCGGTCACAATAGCGATAGGGTTAAGACCAGCGTTTTCTGCTAATGTTGTGGGGATGACTTCGAATGCATCGGCATAGGCTTGTAGGCAGTATGCTTCCATTCCTTTGAGCGATTGAGCATATTGGGCAAGTTGCCGTGACACGTGGATTTCGGGTGCTCCTCCTCCTGCAATGAGAGCACTGGCAGTGAAATTTGTTCAGTGAATGATTACTGGATATGTTGACAACAGATACTCACCGCTTCTTTACAAGACAGCGCACCACGCAAAGTGCGTCGTGAAGACTGCGTTCACATTCTTCCAGCACGAGGGAGTTAGAACCCATGGCCAGAATACTGACAGTCCTCCCGCGATTCTTGATACCAGTGATGCGAACAACACGGACGCCGGAATTGCTATCTTCATCCACAAGATCAGCTTGCCCAAGCTTATCCTCCGTGAACGCCTCAATATCGGCGATGGGTTTGCACCCGAGACTCTTCGAGAGGAACTCAATCTCGTCGCGTTCAACGTCTTTGACAACGAGGATCTTGAGCTTTGAGAGGAAGTGCAGGGAAATTTCGTTAACGGCGTCACGAAGGATGGATTTTTGGATGAGAAGCACGTTGCAGCCGGTTTTCTTGATCTTCTTCGTCATGTTAAGAAGATACTGACGCTCTTCCTTGAAGATTTTATCCATTTGTCGGTAGTCATTTACAACGATTGTGTTATCCATCTGAAAACAATCAATACACAAAACAAGTTTTATCAGGCGGAAAGGCTCACGTCAGGCTTAGGAGCGCTGAGCTGGAATTGGATTATGGCGATCTTCGCCTTCTCAATGCGCGTAGGGCCACCGGCACCAGCCACTACGTTTTGGTTCAACACGACGCCGTCAACCAGTTCGGTATCTTCAATAGTACCGCCGACCTTCTTGACGATTCTGATGTCTCTAAGGTCGACGTTCGAGGAGGTAGGGGTGACAAGTCGGGTGACGGCGGACACAGCAATGGGGGAGAGGGTAGATGAGTATTGTGACACGATCTGAATGAATGTTTAAAATAGTCACTGGGACGAGCCACTCTGTACTTTACCTTGGAGTTCAAAGAGGTGCTTGCTGCCCGTAGCAAGCTCGTCTTATCATCGAGATCGACTGGCGTTGAAATCTCGTTCAAAAACTCCACGGCTTTGGCAGACCCTTTCAAGAAAGACTCTGCGATGATTGTAGGATGCATCCCTAGTCTCACAGGTCAGATGATAGCAGACTTGAAATTCAGAGCGTGCGCACCTTTGGAAAGCATCTTCTCAGCTGCACCCAAAAAGCTTCCTGCGAGGACCACCACACTCGTTGTTCCATCGCCAGCTTCAACATCTTGGGCCGCAGACAAATCGACCAACTACGCTCTCGTCAGACTATCCCGATCGTGAATTTTGCAAGACAAACCATTTTAGCAGCGGGGTGCATGGCCTGTATATTTCGAAGAATAGTTGCACCGTCATTGGTGATGATAACCTCGCCTTGCGACGTTTGGATCTAGTTTCAAGCCTCAGGGAAGTTCGCGACGTCCCATCAAGAAACACACCATCTTGTCCATTCCCTTGGGTCCCAAAGACGTCCTGACTGCATCACTGATAGCTATACAACCGAAGATCAGTGCACGCCAATATTTTCACCTGCAGGCACGTACCCTTCGCCGCGGTCAAATTAGACAGTCGCACTTCGATTGGTTTTCCCTGCGTTCAAGGCATTTAGTTGAAGAATTAGAAGCATGACAGAAGCTATACCCTGTCATTAAACGACTTATTTGACCCAGAGGGGTTACCAGACGCATGACTTGAAGGTTGGGCAGACATTCTTGGAAAAGCTACGCCTTACGTAATAGAGACGCGTTTCTCTTTCGCAAGACTATTTCAAAGTCCGGTACGCGCTGACGCACATCTCCCTTAGACCTCATTACACGACCTTTCAGAAGATGGTGAGCAGGATTTATGATGGATATATTGTTTCTAATATTCTTCTGCAGTTTGGTGGACAAGATCCATTTGGTGCTGGCCCAGCCGGTTTATTCAACCAGTTAGCCCAGTGAGTCTGCATTCACGTCGAAGTTCATCCTTGGGCTGACATTACCCAGAGGCTTCCAAGGTCCTCCGTTTAGGAGAGGTCAACCAAGACAATATGATGAATTCTTGAAAGCGTATTCCGTCGCGATGTTGCCAGGCAAGGAACGATTGAACGTCAGCTACGGTGGCAAGAGTGCGTCTTCACGGTCTCTGCGATGTTTCGGCCTTCCTGACATGTTGCATCTACCCAGTCATCATGCCCCCTTCAGCACTTGCTTCTCTGAGTGAGCATTGGTTTTTCCAATCTCACCGAAGTTGTAACTGATTGTACCCGATTAGCCGAGCTTGAACTCGAGAGTCCTTGGATGTTCGAATTACGCAACCCTTCCAATCCTGCCGCCTCGACTCATGCCGGTGTGCTTGAATTCATCGCTGAAGAGGGTGTCGTTCATCTTCCATATTGGGTGCGTGGCAAAGTGCTGGCTGTGCGAACCCTGTGACCAATGTTGCCATTCAGATGATGAAGACACTGCGATTAAATGAAGGAGATCCTATCCGAATAACAGGCGCCCAACTGCCGAAAGGCAAACTCGTCAAACTGCAGCCTCAGACAGTCGATTTTCTCGAAGTGTCCGACCCCAAAGCCGTGTAAGCCCTCTTTCAAGGTCGCATTCTCGCGTTTTCTTATATGCAATCAGGCTGGAACAAGCTCTACGTAATTTCACTGCTTTAACACAAGGCGATATCATCGAAATATCTTATAACTCGATCACTTTCTCTATTCTTATCATGGAAATCCAACCTGCTGGCCCCGGCATCAGTATATTCGAGGTCGACCTGTCAGTCGATTTCGCCGCGCCAAAAGGATATGTTGAACCCAAACGACCGGCTCCCGCGCCTCCCCCGACCATGGCTTCGAAGCTGAACATTGACGTTAACGGTTCAACACCTGGGTCATCGCGGCCAGGGTCGGCACTGTCTGGCGCGTTTGCCGGAACGTCGGGAGGCGGCGGAGTAAGCAAGAATGGACAGGATTGGGAAGCTTTCAAGGGCAAGGGTGAAAGCCTGACGGGTAGAAAGACCAAAGGGAAAGGAGTGAGTGTCCGGAAGATCGAAGATCAACAGACGAACTCCAAGATCTATCGAACTGGGTGCGTCATCATAATACCTTCATTGGTACAGGTCACCGATAACCCCGCCTTTTTGCAGACCTCATATCATATCCAATGAGACATTACAGACGGATGCCAAAGCGCCTGCGCCTCTGAATCTTCCCTTCGGTAAACTCTTCTTTGGCTACAATGTCGTTCCGCACGTACCTACACCGGAAGCTCCCAAGTCCCCAGAGGCCGAGGAACCCCAGTCGCGACCGGCGTTCACTGGAAGTGGGAACACTTTGACTGGTCCTTCATCTAGATCACGTTCAAATCGATCAACTCCAGCACCCCAACCCGCACCCCAACCCGCACCAGCCCCTCCGAAACCCGAACACGATTGGGGCAAAGGACATTCACTCAGTAATTCCAATGCACCGCGAGGCGCGGCGAAGCCACCCAGTAAAGGGAAGCAGAAAGCTCGAGAGCGAAGTCCTACACCTGATTGGGGTGTGGACGATGACGATGTCATTATGATTGATAGCGATTGAGAGTTTCGTTGGTAGACTTTGTTCCGCTTAGTGATTCCTTTTCCCACATATTTTCCATTATCAGAGCGTGCTGCATCGATCATAGCTTTCACAATTATACTATATGTTGAATAAGTTATTGCCCACTGGTTCTAGAATTGTACAAAACAAGGATTCTTGCGATATCTTTCATCGCGTCTGCGTCCTTTGCAACGGGGTGCGCTTTCGTCTTTTGACGCGCTCCGCAAGACTGTTCATAGAGAGGTCTTCTGATGCGACGTCGCTCATGGGGGCCTTTAGCTCAAGCTCTGCAATGGCTTCTGAGAGAATTTCCGTCTTAGCTTCCTGTAGGAACGTAGACGGGGCTCCTTCATCCTTTCGTTTGCGCTTGCCATTCTTCGTCGGCGTCGTCAACAGTTGAGTATCCGATACGGCTCTCGAAGGGCGAGGTTTTTCAGGTGACGGGGATGGAGTGGGAAGGCCATAGGTCGAGAACGACTTGAGATCGGCGGTGAATAATACGGAGTGGGCCCAGCCCGCCCAAGGGCCCCAGATCTTGGACATTTTTGACTGAAGTTCGTCGTATAATTTGGGTGACATGGCGGTTTTTGTTGGTGAACCTCGGAATTTGTAGTGTTTGACCGCGATTTGGTGAACGTGGGTGTCGACGGGGACTACTTCTCTCTAGGCATGAAGTTATTCATCAGTAGGGTTCGCGGTGGGATGAAACGGGTGGATATACCTTATCGATGCTCATGAGGAGAACGCAATCTGCCACTTTTCTCCCAACTCCCATGAATTTTATCAGTTCCTCCCGAGCTTCGTCTGTCGGACGAGACCGTAACTCGTACAGGAATTTAATGGCAGCTTGATCTGATCCGGTTTGCTCTAACAGCATCTGGGCTGTTTTCTGAATGAAATTGGCTCGATATCCGAAGCCGAGCGATCGCAATTTTTCAGCGACGCTTGGATCTGCAAGAGCTGAAGGCGGAGGAAATGGATAGTATATTGTTGATTCAGGGGTTGAGGGAGAAGCCATGGACAGAGTTGGCGAGGAGAAATGGGTGCAGAGGTTTTGGACCATTTTTGATATGCGCGAAATATGGTTGTTCGACGAGCATATGAATCTGTGTTGAGCGAGATGAGATAGGTCCAGGACGTTACTAAGAAGTAGGACCGACGATATCAAGTTTTCCCAAGGGTCTTGCCTCAACATCCTGATGCCTTCGAAACGATGTCTCAAACTTTTGAAAACCTCATCTTTATGAGACCATTCATCATAAAGATTCAAGAGGTCCACATCAAGCTGAAAATAATCTCGAAGCCACACCAGCGTCTCCTCCTGTCGAAGTTCAAAGTCGCGTTCTGCAACGCGTTCTGAGAGCTCTGAGCGATAGAAAAGCCTGTCTGGGGCTTGTTGGAGACATATGACACGGTCATGAAGTGCGAGTCGGTATTCATGAGTTGGGTATTGTGGATCTGTCGTCTCATTCGGGAGAGCGAATATGTGCCAACGAAATGACTGGCCACATTTCAGGACTGTCGCTAGAGACAATTGGGATAATGGGATAGACAGTGAGCGGAATCCAGGAGGAGCTAAGATGCTTGTCATGTCTCAAGTTGAGTTATGTGCTCGTGAGTTATGCCAGCGCTGCCAGTCGTACGAAAACAGAGCGGTAGACGCTCGTCTGGCGCCTATAGCTAAGCTCTAGCTCTGCACTCTTCTGCACTTAAAAATATTCAAAGATTCAGTTCTCGTTGCAGTCTCATCGACTTAATTAGGAAGAATTCGAAGATTTTAAGGGAAGGTGAATTAGGTCTCGATTTCGAGCGATAAAGACAGCATTACAGCCGGACACTATGCTATGTAAGGCAACCATGCTACGATAAGGTTGGGTGGACATGAAGGAGAGCAAGACCGATGCGTACAAGTGCGTGAACGAGAGCCTATAATGTAGATAATGATATATAAATATATGCAATGATGAAGAGGTAGAAAGGATATGGCAGGATAGAGGACGGATGATTGGTGCCCTAATTGGACCTCGATAGTATTAGGCCGGAAATACGGGTCGTATATATATATATATAACTGGCTCTCGTGTCATCCAATCTATTGTGATGTTAGATCAAGTTCCAAATCAAGGGTAAAGACTGACCGTTTAAGGTCCACCCGGGGGGCAGCCGGGGCAGCCACGAGTTTGGATAGGAGTCTCAGTAGTCGTGGAGGTTGTGGATGTTGTTGATTCGACGTTATCGAAGGGGGATGGGACTGCTGGCGCAGATGCCACGAGTTGGAAAGCGATAGCAATGAAGAGGATGCTGAGGAATTGCATAGTTCAGAATATATAAAAATAGATGAGAAGTTTGAATCTGAGAGGACTTGAGACTCAAGTGGGAGTTGTTGGATGATGAGGTTTGACTCGAAATGCCCAGAATTTTATACCCATGATGCCACAGAGCTTTTCAAAGCGTTTGCGTCTGCCCATGTCTCACCTCTCGAGTATTGACTAGGCAAAACTGTCATGCAAGATGTCCCTGGCCGACGCTGTTCAGGTTGATAGGAATGGCTAGGTATTAGCCCGTGCGAGCGCGTACACTACGCGTACGTCGCGGACAATTTGACGCCAAAACCTGCAGGAGTGGCTGAAGAACAAGAACCCTGTGCCATACACGCCGTAGTAAGTCAAAAACTTTGGAGATACCCGGCTTTGTTGCTATAGCAAGGCAGTTTGAACCTGACAGTTGGGATTGATACCTTCATACCGAGCCGTTTCACCTGATGACCGTAGCCGAAACCGTGAAATTCGAGACAGCCTAGTCCTAGCGCACAAGTATGCAGACCCAAGTCAGCCCAGGATGATCCATACTCTCGACTGAAGGACTCAAGCCAGCACTGCAATAAATTGCAAGGTTGACACAGTACCTAGTATTGGTAGACGCGAGAGCAGAATTCGAGTTCAACGAGAGAAAGGCATGCATTGGAGAATTTAGCTGCGCTTTTTGAAATTGCTGTACCCGCGCACCGGTACGGTACAACCGATATCAGGAGCAGCACAGCCAGCCGTGATTGCAGGATTCAAGTCGATCCATTGTGGATGATACTGATCCACTGATCCTCGTCCGTGATTGCCCATCGAAGCTTGTTTCAGAGGCAAGTCAGGGCCTGTGGGTCCGTGTTGCGTGGGATACAGGTTTGACTTCGCCAAGGAGTATATCGCACTGAGAAAATACTGCAAATCCGGATTGCGGTCAACTAAGCTGAGCTGTTCAACAGCAGAGCCATCGGGCCTCTTGGTCAGCATCATGGCCGTCGGACAGCTCGATAGCGGAGTATGAAATGATCTGAAACAACTTATGGCATTATTTCCTTGCATTTCCTCACGCTGTCAACGATGTCGGTGATGAAGAAAGCCGAAAAACGGACACAAAATTGCGTCCACTCGGGTCCTATGCTAGACCCATGCTAGTTGCTGAGTATTATCCTACGCAATTTTTGGACGGCTCTTCGGACTACCGTCCACTGGTTCTAGAGTGGACCAATTATGGTAAGTTTGGTAACAAAGGAGCACGAGGCCACATCATAGTAGTGGGTCCAAGGGTAGCCACGCTGACTCTCGTTGTCGAACAATACTAGGGCCACGCTTACCTCTTTTGAAACGGGATTCGAACCTCCCTCTTCCACCTAAGACTCTCCTACGACCCATCATTTCCCTACTCCAAACCTGTTCGTACTCGAGACACATCGAAATCAAGTACCCCTTCTTTCCGCAATGCTCGAACGACCTGATCCTGGCACTCCGACAAGCCGCCTGGGCAAACTTGAATTCTTGATCACGAATCAATATCGTCAGAAAGTCAGAGCTCGTCAGAGGGCACTCTGCAGAAGCCGAGGAGTGTCCCATACCCGGTTTATAGAAACCCAGAGACATGACTTCTTGGAATTTAGGAATTTCCAATGCGAGGAAGGAGGAGGGGGGAAAGCCACCGGTGTTCGTCTTGTGGAACATGAGGGTCAATATGGAATGCAACTCGTCCACGGCAATCACAAGTTATATGACCCAAGGCTGAACAAAGCAACGGATCTGTTCATTCGTGGCTCAAAATTTACGCTCAAATTTGATGTGCGTTCTCCTTCTTCGAAGTGCACGATCACATCCTGACAATGCACAGTGGCCTGGTGCGGAAGATAACCCTCTCAATACTGTCGAGATTGAAGGTTTCGGTGTTCTGCGCCTTCATCTCGTCTATCAGGTGTGGAGACATGCAAGAGACCTCTTTGAAGTAAGCATATCGCTAATTCGATCAAAGCTTCATTAAAGTCCGGATATTCTAGAGTTTGCAATCTCGACAGCATCCGGGCTTCAATTCAGTCACTCCCTTTCAACTGGAGGATCTAGTCCTCCATGATATCCAAAACGTCGCGCCTGGAATCTGGTGGCCCAACTTCAGCCTCGTCACCGAACGCGCACGAGATGAAATGTTCCGAACTCCCGGTGGTATGTACCTACCAAACATGTATTGGACACGGGGCAATTTTGGGGAGTTCTGGCCTCTGCTGCAAATGCCCCGAGTCGCAAATGCAGAGTCAACTTATCAAATCCAATCATCCTCCACTTCTCAGTCATCTTCCAACCAGCAAAACGAAGCTCAGTCTTCTCTAATCAGGAAAGACGGCGCTAAGCCGCTCTTTACCTTCAAGCCGCTATCTACAAGAAACGTTGATGTCGTCAGAGAGCGCGCCTCCACCTCGAACAATACCGACCATAATATCACGAACTACGACATCCCTCGAACCACTCCAATTCCTGTGATAGACAATACTGGCGGTCCAGCCGATGGTATCAGCTTTACACCTTTCGACCCCATCATTCTTCCATTCTATGATGACGGCGCTCCAATCACCGCCAGCCCACGCACTGCTCAATTCACAGAGGCTCTATTCGGTGACTTGCCCAGTCCTCATCTCAGCAGTGATAGAGAGTCGATTCCTGGGCCCTCGACCCCTGCACAACGCTTTCATCCATATCGCTCGCGGGTCTCTACTCCTCGCAATCGGCAATCACAAAAGCACGCACAACGAGAGCTGCATCCCCACCCTGCGCTGTCCTCGCTCGAGCCTTCATTTGCAATGCACATCCAGGCCGCCCAAGAAGCGATGCCTTTCCTTGCGTCGTCGTCGGTATTGGATAGCACTGACACTTATCAACCATTCCCTGCCTTCGTACCACATCATCAAGCTCAACAGGATCTAGTGCATGGCCCGAGCATCGACACATCGACACACTACGCCAATCAATACGCTGAGGAGACCTTGTCAACCGCCCACGCTCCGCAACGATTGACCTTTGATCCTTCCCGTAGTGCGTTTCACGCGTCAAATATCACTAGCATGCCAAATATACCGGACGCGAGCATATCGGACGCTGATGAGTTCTGAATTTTCCGCTCCCCTCCCACTTGTTTTCCAATGTGTATTGTCAGAGCCCCTTCGGGGCTTCTTGAATCAGACGAGAGGTGAACGTATGGTTTTATAGCAAGATCGAGTGCATTGGAATAAATAATCAATTAAGTATATACATGCAAATTACAATGTCTCAAAGCTACAAGATAGCATATCACAGCAACGACACTAGTAACCAGCATAGCCGACGAAAACACGAGCACGAACCTTGAACACTACCTGCCATTCCCGGGGACCAGTCTGCCTCATGCCCACCAAGCTTAACTGGGCCAGCAATTCCTTGGCCGCTCCCGCCGCGATAAGATAGCGCTGAACTTCCTCCTTGATGAGCTTGACGATTGTTTCAAGACTTCGAGAACGGTCCGCGACCTCAATGTAGTGATAAGAACCGACGGCGTCAGCCCATTTCAACTTCGACGAGGCTGGCATATTGAGCATCCCTGCGGAGACCCGCGAAGCCGAAGCAACGCGTTTTTGAGGGTCCAGCAAAGATATGCCCTCCAGAGGAGCTTGCCTGTTGAAGTAGATGGGACTGGCGCCACGAAGATTCCTATCGCCATCCAGAGAGGCAAGATCGATGTCGAATTTGAAAAGATCGTGAAGAACCGGGCTCGAAGGCATCTTTGCAACTTGAGCGAGAAAGGCTGTCGGACGTTGACTGGAAGGCTTGGAGCTTGGTTGTTGATAGGCGAATGAGTAGAACCAGCCGGCGAGGGGGAGGGGGATGTTGAGGTCTAGGATCAGAAAACTGAGTGACGTTCGCAAGGCAAGGAGAGGAGTACTCCCCGGGCGATCTTCCTGGTACTGGAGAAAGAGAAAAAAGAGCATGGCGGAGATCGAAGTGGCTTTTATATCGACGACAACAATACGACGGAGAGCAAGATTGTGGCATCGGCTTGAGTCTCCGTGGTTGCTTTGGCGTGCTTGATCAGCTGCATTTGCCCTTCCCGTTTCCAGAAAGCAGCACCTGCGTATCAAAACAGTGTCCCAGATGTGCTGTCGTTGTCATCGTCTGTAGCAGTTGAGCGGACCGGTCTGTACGACGGGGAGGACGTCCTCCAGAAAGGTAGCGGACTTTGAAATGGTAGACGCCTTGCTTTCCGAGACGCGTTGTTGTGGTTTGTTTGGCCCATGAACTTCCTCTTTGGGATAACGCGTCGTATGAGACGTTGCCTTGGTTATAAGCTCAGTTGACGTTAATTGTTGACTAGGAGTTTGACGATCCTGACGGCAGATGGAGAACTTCAAGAACTAAAGATAGTGAAGGACGTCTAGTCCAACATACAAGTGGTCCCACGGGAATGCCTCGAAAACGGATGACGACGAGTTAGAGGGAGCTTGGAGGACTAGGTGTTTCGAGTATGGCAATGAGATAGCAGGAGCAGTGTGAAGTCTGGGCGTTTGATTATTCCAGGCGGTTTCAAGGAGATATACCAGGAGCCGGCAAGCATCAAGAGCGTGAGTCTGCAGTTCATGATCAGAAAGATACACAGGTCCATCGAACGGTGGATATCGAGCTCGTGATGAAGGAGTGCTTCAGGCTTGATCATCTCTCAGGTTTCCAACAATTGAAGAAGGTCTGCGAAGTGTGTACTGTACGGTCGTCAGCGATTCCAGATTGTGAACTCACTGTGACTGAAAGGTACCAGAACCATTGGCTCGCGTGAGCTGCTCGGAAAGATGCATTGTGTATATCTGCTCGAGTGTAGACAGGACCAATATTATGCCACTGCAATCCTTACAGCCCGAGCCACTGGAAAGCATCGTCCGAGGCGCATCCTCAGGCTTTGCACCAGCCAATGATGTCAGTGAAGACTAGTGCGTACCCAATACGTGAGCTCAGAGAGTCATGTAATTTTGTAGTGGTTTTTCAGAGGCCTATCGCATTGAGGGGCGTTCGGAAAACAGATGGGTGTTCGAGTTCAACATCGGAATTGCAACTCCGCCCCAACAAGTATTGTTTCTCAACAATCACTGTAAACACCCCGATAAGGAGAACAATAAGGCTCTTGAAATTCCTTCAAACTGTTCATTAAAATTCGTGCTTGGGAAGGTTCCTCTCGACCTTCGATTTTGACTCGAAACCTGTATGACCTTCGGAAAGGTCGAGGCTTCGAGCCGACGACAGAGAGAGAACTCTTCCGTATACGGGCAACGCATGGTGAAGTATCTGCGAATGTTTGGAAGATTCAACAGTGCTTATGGTTACGGATAAACTCGAGGGCGTAACGATGTGATGAGTGCATGATCCATTGAACTGCAGTCATAACATCGCAAAGGACTAAAATATAGCAATAGATATCGACAAAGAAAGAGAAGGAAGAGGAATAGTCTTATATAAAAGGTCATAGCTTACAGGAGTGGTGCCTATTTATATGGTAATAGTTTATGAGAGGGATAAATATATGATGTAGGGTAATGCAGAGATTAGTAATGTGCTGCGAGCACGATTAAATGTGAACGAAGATATCTTCCGAATGCGAATATATAGTGATAATTAGGCATGATTAATCGGAGGATGGCCTGCAAATTATCAGATTACTTGACCGAGAAAAGCTGCGTCGCCAACTCACCTTTTAGGGTCCACCAGGAGGGCAGCCGGGACAACCGCGAGCTTGGATCGATCCCTCAACAATAGAGCCCGTCGCAATATTTTCAGGCTCGATAATGTGGGTGCTGGCTGGCGCCGAGGCGACAGATTGGATGAATACCATGGCGAAAAGGATGGCGAGGAATTGCATATTAAATATGAGAATAAAATGAGTTCAAATAGATGAATGGAGCTCGGAGACGGATGCTGAAGTGTTGTTTGATGTGGACTTGGAATACGATGGCTGGTATTTATATTGTGAACGCTTGGGGCTTTGCAATGTCTCAGGCTTGTGGTGCGCTGCGTATCCAGCAGGATATTAGGCGTGATATCCCTGACCGACCTGGTCATCGGTCCATATTGATGAGAGCGTTAGGCAATGGCATAGCACCGAGCGACAGCGTAGACAGCGTAGCGAACCAAGTCTAGTACGACCGCTAAGTGCATATGAGCTTGGCTCCCCAGTCCATATGTCAGGAACGGCCTGATATCCCGAAGGCCGCCAGATATCCGAGCGTCGTTTCTGTGGATCTATATGGAGATCTTGTATTTTAGCGAGTCTGTTCTTCGTACCTGTTTCAGCTGAGTTGAAACTGGGCCTGGATGAAGGCAATAGACCGAGTACCGAGCACAAGACAATCTTAGCTGCGCAAAGAAAGATACTAACTTGAGTTCAAACAATAACAAAGCACTGCCAATATTGGGAAATGGCGGAAGTCTAGAATTATCGGGACCGCGCCAACGTGCGATCAACTTTCCTGGTAGATCAAAGAGGCTATATGCGTATCGCGAATATCTAACAGCCTGCCCAAAGTATTGGAGATAGTGTCATAGATCAGGGCCTTTTCAACACGGTCATTTGACGCACAGCCACCAACCTAAAACATGATCAGCACAGGATCGACGGCTTCGGTTGATCGAAATCCGCGATTGCCCAAGATCATGCACTTCGGTTTCAAGATCTGTGACCCTGGGAAAATGACGCTCTGTGCCCATCAGTCGCTTGACTCGACCGACGTTGACGTCAAGCAAGCAAGGCACTGGTTGAGCTCGTCAAACAACCTCCGGCGGAGTTTGATTTGGCGCCTTCCGAACTTGTTGGTCATTCGAAATCAGCGCTTATGGTCATTCTCAGTCTCTGACGTGCATGTCGATAACTGATGAGATCAGGAATCAGGCACCCGTTTGGCGTAGGCCTATTCATGCATAATCCATGAATGAACTTGACCGGGACAAAAATTATTGCATAGTTCAGAACGGTGATACAAACAAAACGATCTATTCCCACTCAGAGATCGTTCGGTCGAACAAAGTTTCTACCAGCGGCGATTGGGGTCATAGGGATAAGCGAAACTGTGGGTCTCAAGTTAATCCACGATCAGTGAAGCTCAAGAACCACTCACTACTTAGCCTGGGCCTGTTGTTGGTAACCGAGAGAACCACCGTCACCACCGTGGCCATAGTTGCCGCTTTGGCCACCATTAGCGAGCTCTGTGGACGAATATCAATCCTAAGATATCAGCGATTTACAGAATGACGAACCAGAACCGCCGCCGATAGATGGTTGGAGAGCTCGAAGGGCTTCAACGCTGACTTGACCACCACGACCACCTATACCGTAGTAACTTCCGCTACCACCGTTGGCAAGTCCTGAAGGTCAAGGAATCAATATCGAGTGAGAGGATATCGGTATGAACGTCTCATACGGATGTTGCCTGGTTGTTGTTGTGGTTGTTGAGGGTAGTTGGGATAGCCAGGGTAGCCAGGGTAGCCAGGGTAGCCAGACATCTTGATTTCAGTACTAAGGATAGACCAACTGGCGAAGACAAAGGTTGTTTTAAAGCCAACATGAGCGCTGGCAAAGCTGATTTGCCGTCAATCACCTCGTGAAATTGAAACTAGGGGATAAATTGAGGATATGGTGGGCAAAGGTCGGTCATCAGGCCATCCCGGCCGCAATGAAATCGATAGAGCCAAGTTGCGAGAATTGGAGTACAGCTTCAACATGAACAGTACTGAATTCGAGCACTTGATTCCGAAATTAGGAGTTCGATGGATGATTTCGTTTCATAGCGTTATCGATGGTGATAGAAACAATGTGTTTCTAGCCGAAATGAAGCCTTCATCACGATAAACTCTTCGATCTAGCTGATCACATAGAGAGGCGAGAGAAATAGAGACGGAAATGAAACGTATGCGCATACTGGCGACATTGAGTGCCCAAGTCCGCATTTTGCAGTTGTGCGTACGATATGACCATCCTGCTGCCGAACACGAGCCTCGTGTTGCATTCTTCTCCTTCTATTGATAACAATGAGAACATCATGGGCTCAGAAGAGCTCTGTCGGTCCGAAACGCATTGCGTTTATAATTCGACAGTTTGAGCTTCAGCAAAGGCAACATGGACCCTCCCGATTGGACTGCCAGCGGGCGAGAGTTTGAGCTATCGGCCAGCGAATCGGCCAGTGAAACCAGTAGTGATTCAGAGTTGCAGCGAAAAGGAGAAGAAGCGTGTCTTGGGGATTTCTAAACTTAGACTGGGCGACGGGCAAGATTTCGCGATGATGTGCAGAAACGAATTGAAGAGCCCAAGGAAGAGCCTGCAGAAGCTCCGAGCCAGAACGGAACAGGAACAGAAGGGAATGCCGAAATGCCGGCAGACGGCGTTCCCCGTAATTAGCCTTTCTAGCTTCGTCGTTACATAAGCGCTAATCACGATCAGGTACAAAGACCTCCAATTAAGGTTCTCAATCTGAGGTTTCGAAAAGACAAGCATGTGGGTGGTCTCGCTGAGATGAATGTACGTGTCATTCATCCCACTCGCGCAACACTTTCATGGCAAATAAATATGACATGTCAGTCCAATTGTTTCATTTCAGTCATCCGACAACTTGAAGCTCAACAAATTCGGCACATGTTCGATGCAAAAAAATCGAAAGCGACCACGTCCTCCGAATTAGCTTACCAACGATTGTTAACCCAGTTTCCCGGAGGCGTATTCTGATGGTATCCTCCGTAAGGATAATCTTGATAACCCTGCGGCGAGACATTCGATGGGAGATATCCAGGATGGGAATTCCATTGAGGTTGCCACCCGGGAGTTGGGTAAGTAGGTGGTGGTGGGCCATATCCCCACCCTGAATTGGGCATGGGAGGGATGGACGGCCGACTTCGCGACACACTTGAGAGTTGCCTGAAAATTGAATTTGTTAGATCGGAATTCATCATCATAAAGGTCGATGAGAAATGCTTACGACGAGGCTGTTGGGCGATCAGGACGGGAGGCATAGGAAATTGAACCACCAGAACCTCCGGTGCTCCCTTTTCCCAAGGCATTGCCTCCATCTCCACTCCCTGTCAAAGGATTAAGTCAACGCTCAGGGTCATTCCTCTCACCAGACTCACGCAAATTAGCACGGTCATTGAAGGAAGAGAATATATCACCTCCATCACCTGCATGGCCTCCGCTTCTCCCGTCTCCGCCATCCCCAGTGCCTTGAAAAAAAAAAAAGTCAAACAACGGTGAACAAGGAACGTTAAACTGACGGGGGCTTACGAATAGTTCGTGTCATGGTCTCGGTCGATCTCCTTAAGCAATCAAAGACGGGACAGAGCTAAGTCTCAGCATTTTAAACAGCTATCAACTTGAGTAGGCCGCATCGGAGACCTCGTAGGGCTAGGGTCATTATGATACCATTTCATCTTTGCAGCATGCAACGTCCATTGCCATGCTTGACGGGATTGATCGATCAAGGAAGACAGGAGAGCACAGTTTCATGTTCAAAGTCGTTAAAGTGTGCGTTTACAAAGGCGCTCGGTCCATCTGAGTGCCGGGCATAGACTGAGGAAGTATGTCTGGGTAACGTATGAAAGGGGATGAACTTGTACAATAGCCTCATGCAGTGAGAATTGCCATTAGCCCAGCTTAATATCGCGAAAGATCACGGGGATATAGTCCTATCCGGGGTCGGGCTAAGACCAGTTCATGTTGAATTTCCATTTTTGAGTCGAGTCCATGCCCTTGCGCCGAGATGTATTAGCTGGGTCATCGATTGAAGCCGATCGCGTCATGAGTCTATGGGTTCACTGCCTCGCCGGTACGAAACACATTCAATTCGATCAGAGACACTGAGATTGTTGACGTTTGAGGTAACATTCGTGCACCTATCATTCACTGATCAAAACAGCGACGAGCCTTGAGGTCGGAACGAGCGAAGCGTGTCTCACATACCCTGCGACCTATAATGTTCTTATAAATATAGGAAGCCATAGCAAGTTTCAAGAACGGGCCCCCAGGAAAGTTTAAGGTCTTATCGTCATCGTTCTCAACGACCAAAAGATTTTAAAAGCCATGGTCAGAAAATTCAGTACGTCACTTGAATGCACACCGGTATGGCGTCTTATATTGGCTTAGATGGTGGAAATGGCGGAAACGGACAAGATGGGGGCTGGGCAGGCGACGGTGGTCGTGCAGCTCTGGCCTTTGAAGCGATAGACAAGTTTGATGACATAAGTGAGTTGCCATATGATGTTCGTAATCTTTTGGTGCTGACTCGAAACACTTCAAGACAGTGGTAATGGCGGCGACGCGGTGGGAAGGGACAGCCGCGGAGGAAATGGAGGTAGTATGATGTTAGGATACGAGGCTAGCCAAGTAGATCGGTAAGTGACCACGTCGTAAAACTGTGAAAGTGGAACTTACGGTTATGTTCTTCGGCAGAGTATGGTCTTCCATGAGCCAGAACAGTTCAAGGAGGCCTGAACCAGCGGGCTCTGGAGGGCAGTACCCTCAACAAGGGTATCAACCACAATACCCACAGTACGGCTATCAACCACAACCTCAGTATCAGCAACAGGGGTATCAGTCTCAATATCCTCCTCAAGGCCAAGGCTATCCAAATTCAGGATATCCCGGCCCTCAACCGAATTATTCAGGATGGGGTTATCCACCTCACGGAGGTTACGGATCCAGAGGGTGGTAGATTCGCTGTTCCATTTGCATCTCTGGGCTTTGAATATGTGTTGTGAAGACAACCGTACTGATATTCGATACTGTTGTACGTTCCTTTGTCTTAGGCTTAGGGACATTCGATCGAACCGCATTGTTTTACCTCGGAGTTGCCAGATGAGAATGGGATCGAGCACTCAAGGGGCAGACCGCGAATATCCACGAAGTACAATGTTGACAGCACGGGACCATAGATTCAGTTAGCCACCGACTTGAGAGATCGGTACCAGTTTAATAGTTCGGACGTCAACGTGCCATGAAGAGGGGTCGAGAGGGTACCGGTTAACCGGCGCTTATTTTTCCCTCACCCTCCGAGTCTCGAGATCTCGGCGCTCTCAGCACCTGAGTTGGGGAAATTTCAGGCGAATTTGCTCCATATTTATGGAGTCGCAGTGGAAAACAATGTACTGGTACACGCAGTTAATTCCCGGATAAAGATCGTGCTAGCCTCAGGCTCTTATTGCCAGTGCACGGCGACTGAGATAAATACATGTACGTGCGTCGCGCATTGTCGAGTCCTTCGTCCAAGCACCTAAGCCTCAAGAGCCCTTCCGAGTCCTTGAGTATCTGCTCGCTGGCTATCTTCAACGATCGAAGACCGCTTGAAATTCCAGCTGGGATTGATCGATGAGGGTCGACTGTTTTGAGTTTGCGGCCCATGACAATTCAATTAGAGGTGATTGAATAAAGGTGGTGGTGGCTTCATCGATGCCTCGTCTTAATCGTAGGGTGAGCTCCCCCAGTGTTGAGGACTGTACCCTTGCTGGTATTGCATGTAAGGGGTCCCAACTTGCGGCGGTGGATAAGTAGGTGGAAACCCATATCCAGAGCCCGAGGGAGATTGAGTATACCATCCTGGTGATGGTGAAGGACTGAAAGCAGGGCTAAAATCAGACCGGATAAGACATATGCGCGTTTCTGGATGACGAAACGGCGTACGCTGGTGGCGTAGGTGAGTTGAAGCCTACTAATGAAGAAATCCTTTGAGATCCGCCATAATCAGTCAGTTTAAAGACACAGATACTTACTCAAACCCTGCGGATTGCCCAATTCTGCTGGAGATAATAGAAACGCACCGCCGCTGCCGCCGATCCCGCCTTGAATTCCATTTCCACCATCTCCCGCCCCTGCATGGAGAATGGTATTAACATTAGAGCTGCATGAAGAATTGCGGGTAGAGTAATGATGCTCACGGAAAACGCGTTTATTCGATTTGAAAAGATGACGAAAGCACAGGCACATTGACCTCTTTTCACCGCTTATTCGATTGGATTGATCAATCGAAATGGTATCCTAGTTTCGAAGGAACTTGCTCGTCAATTTCGTGTGGGTTTATACGTGGGCGGAAGGGCGTAGAGTTCATCCCCCAAAGCGCCGCGTGTAGTGCTATGATCGTGCGGGATCCGGGCACGAATGAGTCCACTGGCTGGCAGCATATCGACAGTAAGACAGCCAACAGTCATGAGGGTACCACGAGGCCCGAGAGTTTTGATTGCATCGCTTGTTGGCAAACTTGCTAATGGACTGCACGTGCAAGCCGATTCTGTCGTCGCGGCCAACCCCAGGTGTTCGGCGGGGTACTGAGAAAGACATCGTCCTGATTATTCTGCAGCGACATCCACGAAGACTGCAAGTAGTCGCCAGCTAAGGCCACCAGCTTCAAGTTCCAAGTTCCAATTCGCCGAGCTTTGGGATCATCGATTATCAAGTGGCCGTTTGTTGTGCTGTGTTTGGCCCGGCTCTTTCGAGCGAAAACTCGAGTCAAACATGTCAGGGCACACTGTACCATGGCAGGCTCGTCCTTCGAGGGACCCTCTCGTCCCTTGTCATCGATGGAGCTATTGGATGTGGATATTCCAAGACCAATCATATCAAAACAGCCAGGAGTCCATAGGCTTCAAACGCAAGCGAGGACTCAGCGCAATGAACTTCGGGCACTTCTACAAAAAATCCTGTTCTCAAAGTACTGATTTGGAGATCTTATCCCTTCACAGGACTTCTGAGTCGGTACGTGGACATGACCGTAAATAAGTTCTTTCACGGTCCTCGTTATTACTGGCAGTCTATGCTCCTCGGACCAGTACGCCACTACCTCGACGACTATCTACCACTTCATCCTCACGATCTCCCTCACAAGAGTGATTTTACGTTTAGAATGATAAGATTGAGCAGCGAGACATTTCTGGGCAAATTTCAGACGTTCTCCTCAGAGCGGTCCACACTGGCGAATCAAACTGTTCCGCGATGACGCTTGTATCGGTTTGCTCACCCATAGACTTGGTCAGCTCTAGTTCTATACCCAGCCATCGCCGTGCCTCCATCTCCTCTCTCTGTTTGTTTGCGGCCGGTATCTTATAAGACGCGGAACACGACAGGCGCAATCTCGGCAGCCTTCATATTGACATCTTGATGGAGTCTCGCTGACTCTGGCGACTCTTTTACACACAAGCATAGATGGAAACATACGCCCCGTGCATGTGAAGGCGATTATGAAATGTGGTCAGCTTCATTTCGGTCAAAGGTGCTGATGTCGTATAAATCTGCTCGAGCGAGAGATATTGGGAGCGCCGATGCATCAGCCTCAAACTTTCCACCTATTACTATCTCTTGAAATCATGATGTTCTGGTTCATTGAAGTATATTCCGATAAACGGTGGACTGACCAGGCTCCACACCTTCCAGTTGGGCTGAAAAAAGATACAGTGACGCTCAAAAAACGTAGCGAATCCAGCTTTGATATGGTTTCTCGGACTTATCAAAAGACTCGAAAATGAATCCAGAGAGTCAGATCTGAAATCAGTGCTACTACAGAGGGTCGAACCCGCGACTGAGACTCAGCGAAGACGTCGCAGTTCTCTTGGGCGCCTAGCCCCTATCTCCTGTCCTGGCCGGATTTATGCCGTCTGGTCAGATCAGGAACATGGACTTATCTCTTTGCCACCTCTTTCCTGTTAGCGAAGGCGGCCACACGTACGAGGACCGCAGCGACGTCAAAACCGAACTACGTCTTGCTTTTCCCGATCACAATCGCACCAAACGGCCGACTCCCATACCTTCCGATTCATCACGCACGAGTCTTTCGACGTAGCGACGAAGCTTGTGAAGTATAAGTAGATAAGGACCTTCGACTGCTTGTCTTGGTTTTGGAGCCTCGTCCCTTCTCTCTAGAGCCACCGAAGGATCGACCAGTCTCGGATTCGACGACAATGTCGACGTCAGCGCGAGTATATTACGGAGCTATCATCAACCCTGTCCACCTCCGACACTTTGAAGCTTTACCTCAGGCTTTGATTGGTGTAACATCAGACGGGGAGATTGCATGGCTCGAGAAGGATGTTGAAGACCATCAAGTCCAAGATTTATTGGCGAAGCACTCGTGGTCTGACGTTGAACTCGTCGCTCTTGATAAGTGGGATTGGCTCATGCCTGGATTTATTGATACACACACAGTAAGTATATTCTTATGATTTTATCCTGGTCTATTAATTGAAATATCTTCGCAGCATGCGTGTCAATTTCCCAACATTGGAATGTACGCCTGATGCTGTCGTTCCAGTTTTGCTTGCCTCTAATACGCGAACAGCGGCCAGCAATATCAACTTCTTGACTGGCTGGAAAACGTCACCTTCCCCACCGAAGCTAAATTTGCCGACACTGCATACGCCAAACAAATTTATCCTTCAGTCTTGACCCGCTTGATCAGCAATGGCGTTCGTGCAGCTCACTTCAATGCGTATAGTAATCCTGATTCCTTGTTCAGACCACGACATGCTGTTACTACGCATCGTTGCATCTTGAATCAACGAAGATCCTCGCGGACATAGCTCATGCAAGCGGGCAGAGAGCATATATCGGGGTGTGTTTGCTCGATCAATCACCATTCAACCCGTGTGAACTTACCAACCTATCGCAGAAATGCAACATGGACCGAGAAAGCCCTCCAACCTACATCGAATCTTCTCCCGAGCAGTCAGTCGCCGACACCGAGGCGTTGATCAAATACATCCGTTCCCTCCCCACCACTCTCGTCCACCCTATTATCACCCCTCGTTTCGCCATCTCATGCACCTCACCCTTACTCCATCAACTTGGCGCTCTAGCAGCTAAAGATCCTACCGTACCCATCCAAACTCACATCTCGGAAAACCTTGCCGAGATTGCATTCACCAAGAGTCTGTTCAAGGACTGCGAGACTTATGCGGATGTCTATGATTCGCATGGATTGTTGAAGCATAATACTATCTTGGCGCACGCCGTGCATCTCGAGCCGAGGGAAATCGAGTTGATCAAGACGCGAAATGCAGGGATAAGTCATTGTCCGACGAGTAACCTCAATCTGAGCAGTGGGAGTGTCAAAGTGGGCGAAATGCTGGATAAAGGAATTAAGGTTTGCTTCCCACAACATTTTACTAAAACGAAGCTGACGATGAAGCCTGTATTAGGTTGGTTTGGGAACTGATTGCTCCGGTGGCTTCGCAGCATCTATCCTGACTGTTGTCCAACACGCGAGCATCATGTCCAAAGTGGTCAGTTTCGAAGCCCGGGGTAAGGTCAATAACACAGCTTCCAAATCCGACTCAACCTTCGCCGATAAACCACTCCACGTCGCTACTCTTCTATATCTCGCAACCGTCGGCGGTGCACGAGTCTGCAACCTCCAGGATACAGTTGGTTCATTCGAAGTCGGCAAGAGTTTCGATGCTCTGCGGATTTCATTGAATCCCCGAACGAAGAACCCCGGTATATCGGCTTACGAAGATCCGAGTGGATTTAAAGGTGCTGATTCCGAGAAGCTTTTGAGAGAACGACTAGAGAAATTCTTGTTCTGTGGAGATGACCGGAATATTGCTGAAGTTTGGGTTGCAGGAAGATTAATCGGCGGACAGAACTTCTCGGGATAGAGATGCAGCATTGAGTTGATGAGGGTCGTGATGACAGTGTACATAAATATTGCAGTTTCGTCTCATTCATTTAATTTTAACCCATCACAAATTTCGAAGGATGCTTCCCAAGGATGATGGCAGTTCAAATTTACGAGGCCTGTTCCATGTTACCAGGCTGGTTGAACGAGTTGATTACTAACCCCTTGCAAGAGACCGCGACATACAGCTTCCATTCAATTAACTAACTGATCTCCGCATATAAATTTGAATATAGTACTTTTTCGGAAGGTATATCGAAGAGAAAATCCGTTCCCCTATGTGTGTTGTAAAGAATGTGGAGTTCGAGACGGGTATGCGACAAGCTTCGTCTGCTACTCCAGGAGAGGCGGCGCGCCGTCTGTGAAATCATAGGGTGTAGGGACATGCTCCTGAGGAATAGGACGAGCCAAACCCCCATCCGGATTGAGTCCCAAACCAATCAACACAACTCTCAGGCTATTGATTTCCTGCACAAGGCAATTCAGCTGTGTTTCATCCTGGTTGACGGTGAGGCGAGCGAATTCAAGTTCTATTTTATGGATCTTCAGAGCTTCGCTGATTTCTGCGTATCGACAACGTGCGGAATGGAGCTTCCCATGAGCTATTCTCGCGAGTTCACTTCGTCGTGCGTCCTATACCAAATATCAGGTTGGGTTCAGTAGGGAAGGGAATGACGAACTTTAGATCCTGGGGCTTCCACCCTATATATAGGACTCTGTGGATGAGGAATCGGGTTCGATGGTGGTCTCTGTGCAGTGTTGGCTGGAGCCACCACTGGCGGAGGCGGCCTCTTCAAAATATGTGTCACAACCGAAGGAGGTTGCTCAATGCGAACTGCAGAACTTTTCGCCTTCTCGAAAGGAAAGTTGAGACTAGCAGAACCGGATCTCGTGCTCAAACTCGGGCTCGCTAAGCCCAGTTTATCGACTTCACTGGCCGATGCAGACCTCTTATGTCCTTCCGATTCCATATTTGGTGTCCAGAGCTTTCGACGACGATGTCGGGTCATACACTGTCGACTAGGGGAAGAAAAAGAGCTTTCTATCCCTGAGACTGGTGCACCGTAGTCTCAGAAATTTTAAAATTAACGTGAGGATGTGGTTGAGGTTGAGCGCATTCAAACCCCGCTACGTTTACTGACTCAACCTCCGAAATGAATGTTGACTGGGCCCGAGGCTTCCAGTTCTATCTCTGAAAAGGAGTTGGGTCCGCTCTCCTGTGAGGATATATAAACATTTTTATCTTGAAAAGAATATTCCGTGATCGCAAGATTGGCGAGGGATGGGCAGCATGGGCTACACGGAGATTAATTGGGTGGAGGAGAGTTCCCCATCTAAGAATACAAATGTACAGTATTGAGCTGCTCTTGATCAAGATAGTTTAAAATTGATAATTATGCCGATATGGTTTCATTCTTGTACTCTCCGAACTCCCACTTAAAACAGTCCTGAAAACAGAAAAAGGTCAATATACCCAAACGGCCGAACTCAAGCCGAGTGACTCACAATACATTCCTCTTCGGGCGTTGCTTCCGGAACATCCCATTCCCTTTCGATAACTTCTTCAATGACCGTCTTGATAGTATGTCTCCTCAACTCTACCCTCCATTTCAACTCTGTGACTGTGTCGTATACGATACTCTTCCCGAGATGACACTGGGTCTCTAACGCGTACCCGGCCTGAATGCACCACGAAAAGGGTCCCGTGCATGCTCCCTGTGGAATGGGATCTGCTGTATGATATACGTGGATGATGCCAGGATGGACTTCGCCCGATGGAGGGGGTGGAAGATATAGACGTTTCGCGGCGAGCGCTTCGCCTGGTGACTCGAAGGCTACTGAGGGTGATCCAAACGTCGCACTCAGGAGAGAAGCGACAGCGCCGCCAAGGGAGTGTCCGATAAGCCAGATATTGGACTCTGGGTAGATTTGAGTGAGGTTGTTGTACAGATTCTGGTATGTACTAGGTCAAACTATTAACGAAATGAATCGTGACGCTGTACATACCAGACCAATAGAATAGAATAGATTGTCGTCCATGAGAGCTTCATGAAGGCAAGTATTATCGCATCTTGACTTGCCAGAGTAGCAATCACAGACCGTCCCAAAGATCCAAGGTGAACGAGAGCAACAACAAGAGAACAACAAGTTGTCATTCAATTTGTCCTGCTTCGCCGTTCCACCGTAGGTAGTTGTACCCTTGATAGACAGCACGATTGTGCTATTATCTGGCGTAGCGAAGACATGGCCTCTAAATCCATTCATATCCGGATCTTCCCAACCCACAGGAGAGCTCCGATTCCATTTCTCGTCGATATCCCACCAATTCGACTGCTCCGGCAACGCGTACGCGTTTCCGCTCATTCTTGCGAGCTGGGAGAGGGTGTATTTATCGGTGATGTTTGGTCCTAGGATCTCTAATTCGTCCCAATCTAGTACAGCAGATTGACCGTCATAGAAGGACTTCCGGCGAGCCTCCTGAAAGGCGGATGGAGATCGTGGTCTCTGTATCATCATTGGGCTCGTACGGACGACGTGGAGGTCAGGTGTTGGGGGATCTCCGGTGTGCTTTGTTGCTCCTGATGCATCGATAGCAGTGAATCGTACGTCGATGACGCCGTCTTGGGCTACTCTGGCATAATGGGTGAATACAGGACGGAAGGTCAAGTCGATAGCAGGTTGGCTGAGCCTTAATTGCTCTGCACTAGAGATGCCGCTGAGCAGCAAGAGACACAGGCTCCAAGTGAACATGAAGCAGATGGATTGAGTACGCCGCAGCGCACTGTATCGAGCTCGACGGCTTTGGCAAAGGCATAGAACTCCGGTTATCTCCGACCTCTCTTTTTACGGCGACGAGCAAGGGCATTTCGTTATTCTCGTTCTTGGACATGGATAATCCATCTGCATTGTGGACAGTCGCAATGGGAGGCCTCATGACAAGTAGTTTCTTCCGCGACATGTCGAGAAAAATACTGATAAGCGAATTATTGATGCTATAGGTGCGGTCGGGGCATCAGGAGCATCAGCATACGCAGTCATAAAACGACAACGAGTAGCTCGTTTAGCAGCTGTAGCAGGTGTGAATAGTGGTCTACTAGGTTGGACATTTTTTGGTGAGTTTACCTCCTGGTGGCATCGCGACCCTGCCTTCATGTTCACTACAGTGTGCAGGTCTTAGAGAGTTCATCATCAGTCCTACACTAACCTCACATCTCCCCTGGCGGCAATACACAAGAAGAAGAGCGGAGCGCGAGGTTTCACATCACGAGGCCACTGAATCCGAGGAACAAAATCCGGAACGCCTAGGTCCTACGACATGGAGTGACATTCGGCGAAGGAACCTGCTGGATACGTGTCTCGCGGCGGGCATCACAGGAGCCTTCTTCAATGGTATCAGACGTACGTTCTTCATCATATTTCATGAATATTCTGTGACGACTCGTCCATGTAGGTGGCTCAAGCCGTATATTACCCGGCTTCTTCACCGCTTCACTCATCGGAACTCTGTGCCAATCGGGCTTCAACGAATCATCCATCATTCGTTTGCGGGTATTGTCTAGACAAGAAGAACGCATCGTGTACTCGCACGGGCCTTCGACTTCAGCGGCATCTGAATCACTGCCGGATGCACCGAAAGAAGAGACGTTATCTTGGAATGACACCATCACCAAGAAATGGAGAACGTTTTTACCCCATAGAATATCTGAAGACGAGTTTTCAGCAAAGTTGAAAGAGAACGAGAATAAGCTGAAGGAGGAGACCCTAAAACGAGCGAGAGAATCGGAACACGATCTTCAGCAAAGACCGGACGAAAACGAGGATCAAAAGTCTTCATAATTTTTAATCGTATAGCACCTTGTTTCTTATACATTAGCACAACTAAATTATCTTCTTAGGCCAGCTCTAGATATCTTTCCACTGTCGAAGCATTAGCATGTGAAGGCAGTCAATGAGTAAATGATTGTTACCTTCCCAATTAGTCACAGCTTGATTCCACAAGAATACTTCATGCTCCCTCGTCCCTCCATAATGATCCACAAATTCATCGCCAAAGACCTCGCGCGCAACACTACCAGGCCTCATCATCTGCTTCGTAGCACCCTCCAAGCTCGTAGCCAATTTAACTACTTCGCTCTTAGGCTTCAATCCAGGCCCATCACCGTATTGAGTGATAGGAGGGCTGGGAAGTGCGAGTTTCAATGCAATTCCGCGAAGGCCTAGCTTGAAGATCGCAGAGAGTGTGAAATAGGGGTTCATGTCTGCGCCGGGGACGCGGATTTCGAGACGGGTTGCGGAAGGGGGTACGGAGGGAGGTGATATGATGCGAATTGACGCAGCGCGGGAGTCGTATCCGTATGTTACGGCATTTGGTGCCCAGAACGTCTGAAATATGATGAGCACGGGTGATTAGTGGGACAGAATTATCACAGTACCTCTCCTCCGACCAGACGTTTATATCCGTTGATTGTTGGTACGAGCTGCGAGACTAGTCAGAAGATGCAATGCGAATCATATGAGACGTACTAGGGGTACGACTACACGGGAGAAATCAGTATTCAGGTCAACGCTAGAATACACGACGCACCGTCGGTGAGTCCATCTAAGATACCAGCAAGGAACCACTCTCCTTCTTGACTCATGAACTTGGTATCTTGATAAGCCGCATTCGCTCGGCCAGTTTTCAATTCATATTCCGGAAGAGCGAATACGTTCTTTCCCGATCTATCTCTCAGAGAGACGTGAACGTGCCTGAAAGTCATCAATATTTGCTATCGAGGGGATAAGGTCGATAGTACCCGCTGCAACCCGGGAGCTGGATTAAAGTGATCAGTGTGAGATTTAGGTCCAATAGGGCGGACGTACGTTTCCCCAAGGCTTAGCCATGAAACTCGGCATGATGCCGTTCTGCATTCCTACGCTTTTGGCTACGAATTTGAATAGCTGGGCATTATCGGCCATGCGGAGAGCGTATGTATAGGCAAGGGCAGTTTCAAAGACGCCTTTTGGACAGATCAGGCTCTAGAATTGAGAATGGACGAGACTACGTACCAGGGCCGGTCTCGGTATCTGGAAAGGAGATCATTTAGAGGAGAGAAGAAATTAGGGTACGGCTGTGCGCTCACGATGTCCTTCGATTTCGATACCCATGGCATTTGACACGTCGAATAGGTCATTGAAGTACTCCGAGTTCAAGTTCGTTCGAAGGAGTGAATATCCATGCACTGAGAGCTTAAGTTTACGGCCGGAGGGAGATTGTTGAGTCTGTACTCACTTCCAGGCGTAAGGGGAGTGAGATTTGTGAACCCTTTTTCTGCCACCGTGTGCGCCGTTTCTGGGTCGGAAGGTCATGCTATGTGGTACCTAGATGTTCGACAGTCAGACATACCTGAGAATTGGAAATACTAGTAACGCAGACCATGAGAAAAGGGTCGCGGTCATGGGTGGTTTGAGGACGTACTTCATATTCAACACCAGCGATACAATTCCAATTATATTCCCCAGCCTGAGATAACGCCTTGCTCAACGTTCCTCGAGGACATACGCTCAAAGGCTTCAACGTGTCGGGATCATAGAACGAAACCAGGAAGAAGGGGACGTTATTCTCCCAAGGAATCCGTCGGTATGTCGATAGGTCAATCTTCGCCAGGATATCTCTATATCCGTTAGCTTTATTCGAGATAAGGAGTTCGCGGGAGTAGAGGCCGTCGTGAATGTCCCAGCCGCTGGTATGAGAAGAGGGGTTTCAGAAGGGTGATAGAGGGTTATGAAGTCGGGGACAGCTACAAGATAACGCTGCAGAATCCAAAGCCGTCCGAGCTTGCGGCACTCAAGAATTTGGACTTCGACTGCGAAAGGCAATCAGCATTCTCCTTGGGCTCCAAGATACATCGAAGGCGCACCATGAATTTGCCTCTGAGCACTCCATCCACTTTCAACTTATAAGCTTTATATCTCTAGCTTACAGTAACAGCCCGGACTCACCGTCGACACCTGCTTCCGACTTGAGTTTCTGCTTTGGATCGAATCAAACTGAGCTTACCAGCAACCTTGATTTTATTGTCGTCTTTCAACAAGGCTTGGAGGTCATCTAGGCTCTTGGGAGCTCCTGCGGTCGCCGTCATAATCGCAGAGGCTGCAATGATGTAAGGAGTAAAACCGGGCGCCAATTGATCACCACTTGTTGATCACAGGGTACGGTGGGTATAGAGTCCAAGCGTTGGTTTCCGGATCCGACGGACGAAACCGACAGATCGCCGGGTTACCAAAGTTCTTATTTGATTCCTAGTGTCTAAGACGCAGTATTATCGAGCATATCAGTACATATAGTGGTTTATATTCTCGAAAAATGTTTGAATAAACGACTCTAAACGAGAGAAAACGAGGAGGAGTAGGTCGGGGGTAAATCCCATACCTCCGAAGACACAATGAAGCCGAACAAGCCGGTGGCGAATCTTAACTCCGCCTGATTTAGCCGATTCACGGAGAATGCCGACTGTCTCTCTGCTGACCGTTTCGAGCACTGCTGACTGTCATGACTGTCATCTCAAAAGGGTTGGCGATGGAAGCTATATGATTCCCACTGGTGTGTAGACCTCACTTTTGAATAGATTTTATCACTAGCCGTCCCTATGCTACTCCTGCTTCGGCTAGTTCGGAGATGACATCATTCGGCTGTATTTTACCGAAAAGGCACAGGTCACCCCTGTGCGGCAAGCGAGGACAGGAGATCGAACCTTGGAGCTGCCAAAAAATATATTTTATTTTCTAATCCTGCATTTTGCGCATTCTGTCATGTTTGGACAATCATAAGAGATGGTCTGAGGCTCTGACTTGCATTGAAGATGACATTTTCGTCTACTTTGCCTGGGAAAAGGTCTAGTTGGATTCCCACACTCGAGCCCGGCAAGCCGGGGGGCGACCGTCGGAGCCGGAACCAACGCTTGGACTCCATGCCTGCGATACACAGGGGGGCCCGCGCCAAACTCAACCAAAATCTCTCATTTGTCCTCCATCGTCAACGCAGTTTACGCAACTTATGCACGATGTTCGTGCTTGACCGCAGGCCCGTAGTCCGAATGGCAGTATGATACGGTGACTACGTAATAAAGTAATAAAGTCCGTGGTGCAGCCTTGGTGCCAACTACCCAGTCATACGTATACGCGAGTGAAGACGCATCCGAAAGCAAATTTTCCCAATCTCTGTCTGCCATCGTGGATCATCTAATGGAGGTTCCTCTACTTCGTCGTCGAATCCCATCCCGAGCTCATTCATGGTTGACAAAATATCGCCTCTGCTAAAGTCATCTAGAACATGTCCGCCACATAGGTGAACTCGCAAACACCATCTAAAATGCTGGCGTAAAAAAATCTGTGTACGTGCATTGAATCGGGGGATTTGAGAGTCTGGGACGTGTGATGGAAGTCGAGGATCGGGGTAATCCACGAACTGGACGATCCGATAGCCGTCCTGCCGAGAAAATAGATTTTAATAATGATCTGACTCGGAGTCTGTCGGAAATGGTACTCACATCGACGTCAACGCCATAAACATTCTGATAAAAGGGTTCTATCAAATCGTTGCTTCGAAGGATCGCGTTGTCAGAAGTGACAAAAGCATCCATATCCAAATCCTGCGGCAAACGCCCCTCGAGCTGCGGCTGTTGTTACTTTCGCAGTGTTTCCGATGAGTTTGCGACCCACCAAACTGGTTTCGCCCGGAGGAAATATCCAAACAACACCTAACCCGTCTTTCGATTCCCCCGAGCCTGTAAGATTGCAGAAGTCGCACTTTCCTCGGACGTAGTCCTCTATAGCAAGAGGCATAATATTCTAAAATATGTGAGTGAGACCTAAACCGAGTAATGAGGATCATACCAAATCGGCGGTGTCTGGATCTGAATTCAACACCGCCGCGAAAGTGGGCTCTGGATGCAGGGCACGCAGGAGCCTTGACCACCCGCGGGCGTGAACTGCAGTCAACTCAGATACGCGATTCACATGCATAAAGTTTGAAAAGAACGCTTTCCTTCTTCTCCCAGATAACCGTCTTCGTCTTCTTGAAGATCTCCAATCGGGGTCACTAGGTTGGCCGGGGTGAGCAAAGGTCAGCTATTGCGTCATCTCGCACATACCCCGACAGAATGCAGCATAGTCTCCCGGGGCAGGCTTATCATTTGACTTCTCTTCTAGGGGGTACAAGGTTTCTTCCTCCTCAACATATGCAAGAAAAGTTTGGGAAGCCTCTCGGACGCGTATGGCGCGTATTTTGAACGGCGCATAGTCATTGCACATAAGACGGATCCAGCGGTAGAGCGAATTGCAAGAGAGGTGAGGAAACCTATTGAGATTGATACCTAACAAAAATAGACAGTCACGCTAACCCACGACGATATTCCAGACAAACCTCCGCGGAGAGTTAAACTGAACGTCCCTGGAATGGAGTGGTCCCAGAGAAACAGATTCCAACCCTGATTTCTGGACCTCTTAGAAAGTACATGAATCGGCTGGTATTCTTCACTCATCCCAATTTTAGTGGCTGCAAGAGTGGCAGGTAGATGTCGCCGTGGTTCAACAAGTCAGCCTGAGGACGTTCGTTCGGCCTCGGAATCCGGAAGCTGCGAAGAGCTTTCAACGTCGCGCCAACCTGACCACAGGGAAGCAAGCTGTCTGACAGTTGAAGAACTCGTATCATCGACTCTTTTCACTGGAAGCATCAGCTCAGGCAAAGAATCCACAGCCCATGGCGTCTTCAAGTCAGCCCAGCATGTTGTCCTTGCGGGCTACAATTAGGCACAGCTCACCAATAACCGCCCTGCAATCATTGTCTTCGTCGCCTTGGCTAGCCGCAGGAGCAGGTCAGTCAGCGCGTCCTCTTGAACGCGCGTGGCTCAAGTATTCTCAAGCTGACGGCTCGGTTAGATTTTACACCTTGCCTGCCACATCAGTCCAGAAGGCAATAAGAAATTTGGATGGCGAAGTCTCTGGCGTGGCTTTCGGTGCAATGAAGGCCGCGACGGATCTGACGGATGTGTGGATATCAGTGGAGAGAAGAGTGAGCATAGGCCTTTCTCCCATGTTCGTATTTGAGCTATAATCATGTCGATCCTAGGCACTGAAATTCAACCTCTCCTCTGAGAAGTTGATTCTGTCACGAGATGATGCTACCGAGAAACTGCTCTTGACCGAAGATGATGACGACGACGTGAATGAGGTGCCGTCGCTTCCTCTGACTATCGACTCCGATCTGACTTTGCCGATAACTTAGATCGCTGTCAGCCCCCATCATCTAGCGTTTGCTTGCGACTCTGGCATCGTTGGGTATATCGATCTCGCCTCCAAAACCAGGACACTGATGAAGACATCTCATGAACAGGTATATGTTCCGTCATTGTCGCTTATGCTGTCCTTACGACTTCTAGATCGCATCACATGTCTCTTTTATTCCGAATCGACCGAGGGAATGTACGGATGTTCCAGCTTTTCTGTCGATGCCCTTCACCGACTTTCCTTGTGCAGTGCTTTCGGGTGGCTATGATTCTTGTCTTCTGCATCATGACTTTCAACTGCAAACACTTCTTTCAAAATTTGACATTGGTGTGTATATCTTCATCTATTTAGCGTGACTTCAACTCATGATATCGAAGCACAATCGAGCTCGCAATCCCAGGAGCCATCCGAAACCATCTCATTGGCTCCCCCTTTCATCCAGTCACTAGCTATTTCACCTCACGGTACAGTCGCCGCAGGTACTGCCGATGGTCGACTATTCATTGGGACTGGTGGATCAAAAGAGTTAAATACTGGCCCTCGAGCAAAAAGACGTCGGAAATGGGAAGGACTCAGGGCATCAACAAGCACTGTCGAGAAAGTTGCGGAAGGTCCAATCATTGGAATGTTTGTCTCATTCTCATACACATCTTCTATATATCTCTGATTTTGACTGGACAGGGGTTGGTCCGAGGACGATCGATTGTTTATCACGACGCTGGGTGGGAGCTTGAGTGTTTTCGGTGAGCGTGATGGAAAGATGGAGAGGATTGGCAGCGGGCAGAGCGCAGAGTGTTTCAAGGTGAACGATCTAACTGTCGTGCAGGTCGGGGGAGATGTCTTTGTCGCCATTGCCGGGCTGACCTGCAAAGCAACTGGGATTATCGAGATATGGCAGTGTACTGACGAGGTCGAAATCGCCAGACCTTGAGAGATCGGCACACTGAATGAATCATGTGCATTTGACCTCACACCGCTCTAGTTGAACACATATGCTTCACAAATTAATCTCAGTACACACTACAATGTTCGTTTTTTATGATGTACCAAACTCTCGAAGACTAAATCCTTTGTCTCACAAATCATCTTGTTCCAGGTAATCAGCCAGACCCGACTGCAGGGCCATGTCCCAGCATATTTGACCTATCTCTGTTTTCCACCGAGGGTCGGTGACAGGGGGGGTTACTAACTGAGGCCCTCGTAAACCAAGCGCTTCCATCATGCCCAACACTTCGCCTTCATCAAACTCATCCATCACATGGCCTCCACAGATATTCACTCGGAGACACCACATGAAGTGATACCTAAGGAATCTGTCTGCAGACGGCTCGAGATGAGCCCTTTGCGCACCGGGGACATGAGAAGGCAAGCTCAGTTCTGGGAGATCAACGAATTGGACGATCCGATAATTGTCCTGCACGGAGAGTGGTCAATCAACTGGCATTCTGAACTTTCTGAACACTTACGTCCACGTCAATGCCGAAAGCGTTCTCGAAAAAAGCTCCAGCCACATCAGGATGCAGAAGTATGCTGTTCTCGGGAACAACGAAGCTCTTCATTTCATCTTCAGTTCCGGAACACAAAGGAAGCTGGTGGTCAAACAGTCAGTCAGGGAAGATCTTCCAGCTCCGAGAGAACTCGCAAGACGGCAATGCGTGGGCTGGACAATCCACACTACGCTGGGCTCACGGGATGCTCCGAAATCCGGACGACCAGTGATATTACACGCGTGACTGCGTTTTCGAGCCAAGTCCTTTATGTAGTCTGGCATGACGTCCTTTGTTTTGATGAGCAGGACATGAGTTGTAAATCAAATATACAAACCAAGTGTGCGTTTGCGTGCTTGAACTCGGACTCGTCCATCTCTTGCATTGTAGGAGCGCCGTTGAGAGCAGTTAAGGCTTGCGACCAGTCAGGGTGATCTGGGTTGCGAAAATAGCGTGACAATACCGGCGGCCGCGGACAATGAGCTATTTTAAGTTGAGGGAACAAATTAAGCCTCTGGATCGAAGCATTCACAGCGCAAAGTACAGACCGTTTTGAAAAGCAGCATAATCTCCTGGAGTTGGATGCTCAAATGGTTTGTCATTGAGCGCAGGCAAACTAGTCTCTTCTTCGAAATAGGCAAGAAATCCCTCGGGGTCAGACACGACATTGATGGGGCGTAGTTCGAACGTATCTGTAGGGCTCAAGAAGAGCCCGATCCAGCGGCACAGAGATGCAGTGGTGAGGAAGTGAAGTCTATCCAGGTTGACTCCTAGTAACAGTTAGCTACTTGTCGGCAAGGATAATATCAGCCAAAACCTCCGTGGAGTCTTATGCATGTCCCTGCAGTACTGCTATGCCCCCAAAGGAAGAGATTCCACCCGTGCTTTTGTGCTCTTTTCGAAAGTCTATGCTCTGGTTTGTAGTTGGAACTCATCTGGATGGCCTGTGTGCTCGAAGAATGGACGAAATCTGTTCAGCTGGATGCAATTGGGGAAGACAGACGAAAGATTCGGAGTTCGGAAGTTGTGCAACCTTTATACAAAAGCCCCCAGTCGGCCTGATGCCGAAACCACAACCTAAACACAGACACAAACAGATGTCTGTATCTTTACCGAGCCCATGTTTATCGACACGAATCGAAACAATGAGATCCCTCATACACAATAAGTCATTGGGACGGATCGGCTCCGTGGAATCTATTCTGAATAGTAGCGTGACTAACTTGAATCTGCCACTATAACGGCGTCTTGAATCGATGCCGAGCGGCACCATCCGCCACTCCTCACGCTGTGCGAACACTGTCGCCTGGCTTGAAGCAGTTGTACCCCGCCGATAGCAAGAAGTGTCATTCAGTCAATTGTCCACTGGCACTGAGTTACTAGAACCCTGGGCTCGAGCTATCAGTCACCAGGACACGGGGAGAATGTCGCAAACTCGAGGAGTGCGTTGATCGGACTAGCATCAGTCTCGATCACTCAATGTGTTGTGGGGTTGTGGGACAAACATCTGCCAGTAGTAAGAGAGAGTCTCGGGCAGAGACTTCGCCCGGTTTATAATACATCAGAAAGCGGGCCTCTTGATTGCGCGTGCCAGTGAGCTTGTGAGAAAGAACGCTGTCCATGTCTATTCCAACATAAAGGAGTTAATTCTCGTGCTTCAGGGTCTTGGGTAGTTGTGACTCGGCTAATCATTCTTAAGAGAAGAGAGTCAGCGAATTGGATATTAGTTCCCGATAGACCGATGAGAAGGGTGAGATTGTTTACTCCAATACCGTATTTGTGGGGACAACGCCGTTCTAGTATTACATGTATACATGAGACAAACTATTGTTGCCGGACTTGATAGGCCCAAAAATATCTCAGGGATTATGATGACTCCCTCCGCCGGCTCGATCTATGCTTGATGCTCACGCCACCCGTCGGAGGACGGTTAATATGCCCCCTTGTCCATCCCATGCTGGATGGGACGTATTTCTGGATCTGCTAATTAGTGGCGAAGGCTCATGTTAGGCAAAGCGATTCTTTCGACTATTGTGGATAAATCCGAGCATACTATATGGGGATTTAAACCACTCTTCAGCACCACACCATGTCATTCCGAGCTGTTCCAATTGTTGCGATCGGCCCTACCACTGTTCATTCCATTCGATGGAATGGTGCAGCTAGAGTTTATGGGAAATGCAGACTAGTCGAAGAGTAGGCCTTCAGAAATCAATAGACCTGGGCATCCGTGAAGGGAAAGACTCGGAGGGTTGTTATGGGCTCAGGATGCGCCTCAAGTCTCAACTCTGGTTGGAGAGACCGGCGCAGCCATGCACTAGTATTACCTTGATATCCGTGATGGTTCGATCTGTGAGTGAGTTAGGGCCCAATGAATGAATGAATGAATAGCAATCGGGGCTCTTCATTAAAATGGGGAGCCTGAGTGAGGCTGAGGACAATTGAGGTATAGATAACACTGATATCAATAGTGTAGATTCAGAATCTGCATTGTATCAGATTATTGCCTGCCTCCGTGGAAAGCCAGCATCCAGAAACAGAAACAGATCGAACAATGTAGGCCAGTAAAAGGCGACCAGGTGTAAATGGTAAGCCACGTGTTGGGCTTCAGACAGGTTCCAATAACATAACACAATACTCGCTTTGCGATCGGCGCGCTGATCACATCGATCAACAATTCGCTTGTTCCGATCAATCCTTCCCCCTTCGCCAACTGCAACGGCCATTGAATTACCACACTGCGCCCCTAATCGACTGCGATAATCTTCACCGCCGACAGAAGAGGAGCTGCCTTTAAATACTACGATGTTTTCGACATTGAGGACTGTACTGGCACTAACATCTGGTGTCGTCTCTTGTGCAACCTCGACTACGCCTGCTGTATCCCTCGATAACAAAACATGCTGTTCCAAGGGAAACTATACCTCAATGACGATCAACGTAACGTCCATATATGGGGGTCCAGATTGCGCACGGTAGAGTATTCCCAGACTGAGCTGGCGGTGCTTGTTGGGGGTTTGTCGACTTCTATGACTCGCCTCGGTCTCTTCATGTCCATTGAGCAACACTCTCTTAGGTTGTTATGTCCGACCGGATCAAGAGCTCTCCATCGAAACATTTTATGAATGGTTGCTAGAAATCGTTAAGGTAGACGCTTCCTCTGGGATACCTCCCCATGCCCAAGAGTCTGGTCAGCGCTTTCTGTACCTTATTCACGCACTATCTTACCCTTCACGCCACAGGGAATTTGGTAATGCTGCACCTTCCCTTCATCACCACTCCCGATGGAACGCAGAGTCGCGTCGTCGACTACCTGAGGACCAGTGGGTCCGCTGGAGCGGCCTTATTCAAGTCCCAATTACTTGATCCGGCACCTGACATTGAGCAAGTTCTCGACCCCGACTCCCTTGAGCAATTGATAGAAGGAGATTATGTACTTCGCTGGAGTGAGTTGTACTGAGTGTTGGGGTTTGTAGTTACGCTCACGCAGCTACAGTGGCCCCCAAACCAGAAGATCCGAACCAGTTCGAATTCTTCGCCTTGGATTTGTCGGCACCAGTAATTCACATCCAGAACCGGAAGAAATCCAGGACGCCTACTGGTATTTCGTCCCCAGCACCTGGGATTGCAACGCCGCCAGTTGTGCCAAAGCAAGCCAGCAGCAGCAAAAGGCCTCGACGGGATGTCGCCACTAGGATGCCGCTGGCTACCCAAGGCTACATTGATCATGACTCAGAGCCCGACCGCGGAGGCCCTGAGTCTGGGTCTGAGTATAACCCGGATCCTGACCTTCAGCCTGAAGTTCGAGTGAGTCGTTAGTATCTTAGCATCTGAAAGAGCCATTCAAAGAGAGTACACAGGGTGAAGAATTTCGGAAGATAATACGCCTCAGAGATCTAGCTTGTCGCATTTCTGGAAGACGGGCGCCACAGCTCAACCGCGGAATCAATTTTGATGGCCTACACTCTGCCCATGTCCTCGCAGTTGCCCATTTTCCGGTGGTGAGTAATCCGAGGCTCTTCGTTGTAGAATACAGTGCACTAATGTTGGAGTCATGTAGGCAAAAAGGGTTTTTCGGGAGGCAGAACAGATAGCACTCAAGAACCGATACGCACCCACCGGCAAAGATCTCAAATTTGATCATGCTTGGAATGGATTGCTCCTCCGCACTGATATCCATGCCGATTTCGATGCATATGCATTTGGTTTCCAGGTAACTTGGCTATTCTTCAGTTCTCACTATAATCGACTGAACCCTTGAAAAGAGAATCCAAGGTCCTGATCAGCTTACCCCGCTGTTCCGAATTCATGTCTTTGAGAAAGATGGAGCCATTAGTGTTCAGGATTTAGGGATGAATCGATATCTCCTTCCTCGCGACGGCATTACGAACCAGTACCTAGCGGCCGAGTACCCAGGGAATGTGCCAGACGTCGCTCCAGAGGCGTTACAGCAGCACTTCAGGACAGGTCTTCTTTGGCATGTCTGTGGCGCAGGAATGAAAATATCTTCAGGAGCTATCGGAGTTGTTAAGCGTTAGCCTGGAGTCTCATGTGATTGTGGAAAAGACTCGGAAGACTCAGAAAAGAAGGATTAAGAGCTCAAACTCGCTCATACAGAATGAATGTCTAGTATTCGGAATCAAATATAACATGCATTTACTCATAGTCGCGAGGTTGAAAGTAGCATCATGAATTGTTTTGCTATGTAACCTATGTCAATGTACTATACGCGATAGAATCCAGAACCAAGATGCTATGTTACCCTCATATCATTGAGTTCATGTCCAGGCATAGGGTGACGTTGATGCACATGTCTACGAATAAATTGACATGTACTGTAAAAAGAGGATTGACTAGCACGTGGAAGAGACCACATCATCAGGTGTCATCACGCTAAAGGTGTCATTCCATCCTTTCTCTCTGATTTCACTCGCAAGTGCAAGTCTTGACGTCGGGTTTCTTGCCAAATGGACATGTTCCGGCTTAGGATAACGATAAGCCCAATCCCACGAGAGACACGAAATCACTCACAGGCACCGAATGCGACGAGATCGAACTTAGGGCCGCCAAAGATACCAGGGTCAACACCATCAAGTTGCTTATTCACAAGGCCGCGGATCTCGGGCTCCTCCGCCTCTTCTTGACAGAAAGGTGTCGAAGGAGTAATTCCGCCAATATTCAGAGCGTTCCTAGGATGCTCGCGATAAGCTTTCGCATTCGCGATCAATGCATCCTTATTCTTGACGCCCTTGGATTTAGCGAATTTGACCATGGCATCAGCGTTCTTCTGTTGATCGCATGGATCGGCGTTGGCGAGGAGGGAGTTGATGCCGTTGATGCCGGCGAGAGTGACACAGGGTGAATTCGTCTGGATATCACCACCGCTCTCCAAGCAGAGCTTCTGCCAGGATTCAGCCACGTCACCGAGGTCACTTTGTGCAATCCGTTTGCCAAAGGCTAGCTCAAGGAAAGAACGTTTGCCTTTGTTCTTGCAGGCTGGTGGTGCCGTCGGCGTGCTGAAGGTACGACATGTCAGAAAGAATGAGCAATAGTAAAACTATTACGTACCCTCGTTTGACCCTCTTTCCAGTCAAGCCGCCTTTAGCACCAGTATTGGCAATGCGTTGCTTCGCGTCGGCCACGCGATCGCATGTGATGCTTGTGCCTTTACTATTGACGAGAGGAAGGGCCACACACTGAAGGTCTTCGCCACACGAGACACCGGCCGTGAATTTCCCATCGACGCACTGCACAAATTTTCCATCGATGCAAGCATTCTGACCAGCTGCGAAATGATCAACGCGCGGAATAGTAGGCGAGGTCAAAAGGTCGTAGCTTTGCATTTAGAGCTTTGTGAGAGCTTCTCGAATGAAGCGTTGAGGTCTTGTGCGGCTTCACCATTGCCCAAAGCGAAGCTAGGGTTTTTCGGTACCGGAGCCGGAGTCGCAGACGCAGCTAAAACCAGAGAGAGACTGAGGAGAAGTTTGAAAGCGAACATGATGACAGTAATGAGAGAAGATATATGGCTCGACAAAAAGATCAAAAGGAGCAACCAGGCTCAAAAGCAGAAATTGCAGAAATGAGGGTTCGGGGAGACCTGGCTCGCAGGGATGAGGATATTCCTAAAGAACCCCGACGTCTCAATAGGCTGAATTTATACGGAGAGTCTTGATCGACCGACTCGGGAGGTAGCCCGACCGCAAAATGTTAGGAAGATAATCGACATGACAATTTGATGACAAGGATCTAGGCTTGATATCCGGACGAGGACTTGCCCTGTCGATGAGCTTGCGCATCATTCATGCGTACAATAATGAACAGGATGTGGATCAAAATCGGTGGGATAAGCCCGGCGTCCGAGCAAGACTGGATGGAGGCCACAGGGGTGTTCGACAGTGAGATGGCTTGGCGTGCTACGTTGTTGGAGACCATCATCATTGCTGATAGGCAAAGAGAAGTGAGCCCAGCGTCCGCTGATCTGCTTCCTTGCGACTCTAGGCCTCTCAGTCTGCATCATGCACGAGCTGAGCCTGAGGCCTGATGTCCGATCGGACATCAAAAGTCCCGGCTGATTGTAATGATTTTGATGTCGACAGCAGTAGATGAGCGACGGGCGCGAGAGAGTACGATAGAACGGGAACATGGCGTTTGCATTTCAAATTTGCATTAAAAGGATGAGGACATGACTATGTAAGATGCTAAAAGAACATGCTAGCTTTGGTAATGTAGGAGAGGTCTGACACCCACACCGTCATAAAAACCCAGAAACTGAGCATTGAAGGGTGAGTTCTTTTACCCAGCCAGCCATTCGTATCCGCAATACCGAATCGCCCCGGACAAACTATGGATGTTGAGCAAGAGGGCACTGTCTAAGAGGTTGCGTGAAGAGAAAAAATAAGCGAGGCATCGCCCCTTATATAGGATCTGTGTTGTGGTATATTTGTATGTTCCTTCATTTGGTGAATTCCGATCCCGATTTCCGTAAACCCCTTGCCCTCCGTCTGAACCCTCGTACAGCTGGACTACTGCTGATAATGATGCGCAAGGTTACTCGGGTATACTCGCTGTCGCCCATGGCCCAGCAATGGTCATGTTTACAGACCAATTATATATCGCCGCGACACCTGCGTCCTGCTCCCAGAAGTTCTTGCGACCTTTGACCAACTTGAAGCCAGCGTGCACTCGCTCGGTCTTATACATTATCATGAATAAAACAGCGATAATAAGTGAGTGTTGTAATCTGTAACCGTTTCGCACCTCATTTTCGATTGATTTAGCAAAGGCTGGAAAGATGAGCTTACGAGGCGGTCAGAGCCATACAGGCATAGGAACTGTAGGTGAGCTCTTTCACTACTCTTCCCGCAACAGACGCGATAAACATCACTCCAGACATCGTCAAAGAGAATGCATCTGATCCCAGCGTACCCGATTCTGAGGACTGTCCGGCACCTTTCTCAGGCGGCGATCGTGCTAAATTGTGAGTATACCGCTCTCTCAGGTTCAACTGTTCAATGTATTCACTTCTATTCAGCTTCTACTATCCCACTACTCTCTATTGGTATAGCGACGGATCGCATGCGGAAACATTGTGTCGTTTCGCCTCATAGGAACGCTCCTTTCCAAACCTTGCAGTCCAGTCCCGTTAGTCTCTCCGGATGCAGTCGAATTTCTTCGGCTACGACTTTCCATGCCCTGTGTACTGCCTACCTATCCATAACTCAATCAGATGCAACTTCTGAAGCCAAATAAACGGCTGTGGTCTTTAGCGCCCCATTGTGTCTTTTGCCCTGGATCATCAAATTCTCTTGCTCGGCTTGATTCTCTTCAGCTTGTTTTTAGCAACGTTCTGTCATTGTCTTGCTACTTGTGAACGAGTTGCCAAACGGGAGTTGTCTGACTGGTCTCATGCGTTCTCGAGACAGTCCTTGACATAGTTTGTCCTGATTCGCCCATATCTGACCGTCCGCGTTGCGGCAATTACAAGGGAGACTCTACGGGCTCCTACGCACAAAACATCACGTCCGAATAGTGAGAGCAGTGCGTATGATTTGAAGTCAAAATGAATAGATTTGGCTCGAGTCCGGCTAATGCGTACTCGAGTATGCGGAATCGGATTCGCGGATGTTTCGGTTCGGCTCATCTCCCGTGCCGGTGCCGGTTTATCCCCACTTAGGAGCTGCCCGAAACACCAGGCCCACTGATAATCCCACCTGAACCCGCATCCGGGTGCGGATAAAATCGCCAGGATTTGGGCGAAAATGTCACATGCAAAATGCGGATATCGACCAAATTTTGGCCTGGATGTCACATCCAATGCACGGATACTGGCCTCGGCCTTCCAGAATGTCGCATCCGCTATGCGGATATTTTTGTCAGACATGACATCATTTCAATATTATTTGTATGTATTATCTACTGTCGGATGAACGGGTCATAAATCCGTCGCCGGAGCCGAACCGGCCGTGGCTCCGGGTACCTACAGAAATCAATTCTCGAACTTTTTCATTATCCATATCGTGAAAAGGAGCAAGACTAGAGAAAATTGGGGCCAGATGGTACAGAGAGTTGTCAAGGAGCCCGAGGGACTCAAACAAGCATGTACGGGTGCTTTCAAGGCGAAACGGAATATTTGGTGCTTTTTATTGATTTTCCGATTTTTTTGATGTCACATCCGATTTGCGGATATTTTGGCCAAAATTGGGAACCCACATCCAATTTGCGGATACGGTCCGCGATTTTCGACCGCAAAAATGTGCGGATATCGGGGTCCTGAAGCGGATGTGGGTTCAGGTGGCACTATCAGTGGGCCTGAAACACCTGCGAGTCCGACCATTGTGGCATTAATACTATATATACGTTAAAGCCCAATGTCCGAACCCCTCGATATTGAGCTTTGATCAAAGGCCGACCCTCAATCACTCTTGTGTTCTCCGGTCGTTTTCCAATCCTGCAATGGTGAGTTTGTTGGTCATTTTCTGAACTACTTCTTGACGGCCCGTCGTGATAGTCGTGTAGCATCTGTTTGCTCCCATTCTACCCTTCTCCGAACGCACCTCGTCCGGCGTTTCCTTCAGATGGAATCGTCTCGATCTCTCAGAAAAGATTTCTGACCACGGCTGTGGCGATGGGATATGAGATACCGCATGCTGTACTAGGCTTAGAATATCTCGGGAAGATTAATGGTAAGAACTCATGTCTCTCACTGTTTGAACGTCACTCCAATGTTCAATAGACCAACACACATTCAGGCCACTTCCTCCCCACCCACAGGTTAACATTCTTTGGGATGAAATGGGCGAGACCGTTGAGTACCTTCCTCGCCACTCCTTCTCGCAAGGATGCTCATCGCACTGTAGAGATTCATCGCACATGCGACCTGTTCTCATGCATTCTTAACTGTAATGGGCATCCCGCTCGTGTATCAAAAAATGAGGGCCGACCACATACGCTCAATCGTCGGATTCGAGCTTATCATGAACAAATGCGAAGGCGGCCCCTATGACGGCATGAGTCGAATCCCGAATGTGGACTACGCAGAGGTCGGCGGTGTCGATCCCGAGGACTATTGGAAGATGCCTATGCTTCAAGAAGGACGATTCGAGTGGAGGACAGTCAAAGCTAGCAAAGATGCTTGGATTCTCGCTCGTCCCAACATATTTCCTCGATTCTACCCAGAAGTCTCTGACGGTCGTCTCGCGTCAGTTGCTGAACCAGATGAGACATCCGATGTTCTCACCACGCTGCCTATCGACATCATCCATGCCCTCGTCTCAGTACTAGACATGAAGACGTTCATCTTTCTGGTGTCCACGTGTCGTACCATGAGGCGGTATGCGTTTACCTCTCTTCAACCATACGCTCGTAAACACGTCCTCGATCTTCCTTGGACAACGCCTTTCCTGGATTCGGACCCTCCCGAATTCATCGACAGCCAGAAGCAGGCTCATCGTGTCGACTCACCCCACGATGGTGATTGGCTGTTATATCTCAGCCACGTTCATCGCACGGATAGCATGAGGGAGAGACGTCGGATTTGGGCCATTTGCGAGGAGGCGAAGAAGCAGTATGTCAAGTACCGTCAGATCGTTCGTCAGCAGGAGCGGTGGCCAAAGTTGGAGGCGAAGATTGACAAAAAGACCATGAATGTTCTGGCTGCGATGTTGGCCTTGCGAGCAGATCGCTCTCGTCGATAATATATAGGTCCGATAGAGTCCAACATCTCAAATAAGATGTCAGTAATGTGATGAGCTGCTGAAAGGCTGTTCCGACGTACATCATCGGTCACATCTCTCGGCCTTATGGCTTTTTCTCTTTGGCATGATTGTCTTGAGTGACCAGAGTTGAAGTCTCGGAGACGTCATGGACTTTCCGCCCGCCGACAGTTGGATACTCCTGGCTGCAAGCACACACGATTTGCGGGCTATATTGGGGTGAAATCCGTGCTCTGATAGCTGTTGAGTTCCGCGAATTCCTGTGAGCGGTTCTGGGGATATTGTGTGGAGGGCCTCGTTCACGGCATAGTGAGGATGCCCACAAGAATACAGGACACCCTCTTGAAAGAAGGATAGCACTATGGATCGCGCCACCAACCAACGGACACATGTTCGAGGCAAGCTCTGGCGCCAAAACTTCCTCCCTTCCTCCGCCCTTCTTTCAACAAAGGATAAATTGGGTCGATCGACTGAGAGCCTGGCCAAAACATTGGTTCAAATTCAACCCCTTCGTCCAACTACCGTTTCGGTCTGATCCGCGTCAGCACATCAGCGGAACTGAATGTGCCGTCCTATCGATAACATTTTCCGCTACTCCAGTCCAACGCGGAACACGTGAAGAAACTACATACGATTGAAAAGACGACTGTATCGATAAGACATTGCTGTTCGCAGTCTACTTGGCGCATGAAAGTGACAAAGGATGTCCGGAATCCCTCGAGACTTGCGTGAGGACTGCACGGCCTCTTCGATAGAACCAGCCTCCGGGATCCATTGGTAGGATACCTCTCTAACGGGGAAACAGGTTATTTGAAAATGGATGATAGAGGGAGTTTGACAGAACGGAGCTCCCCTTCTCTGCCGCCGTAGCCTCACTATCAGCTTCTTCTCTGGATCCTGGCCTGCCGTCACAAACTTAAAATTCTCGATTTAGTATTGTTCGCCTTATGAAGGAGGGTCGTCAGTGAGAGGGAGTCACGATTAGGATATCAGGGTCTTTTGAATGGACAGAATGAATCAGCCGGCTCCGTTCAAGGAGAATTACACATGGCGGATATTTCGTTCCGGTACATCCTTTGTGGGTCCATGACACCGCATCAGATTACGGGTAACTCGGCCGATTTCTAGATGCTAAGTTCTTATCTCCGATTAGTTTTTTATCCCTTCGTTGGGCATTACTAGTACAAGCAGTGTTCAAGTATACAGTGCTTGTAGAATTCCTTGAGCCCAAAACGCGAGCCTGGTTTGAGCTCACTACAAGACAGGAGAGTGCATCTGATCCGAGGTTCTAGAGAATCTTGGCGCTTCTATGCATGAGTGGACCTCATGATTCAGAGAACATGTGTTTATCTCAATCAGATAGCGAATTTAAGACTAATGCGACAGCGAGTGGGGGAAAGGTTGACAAAAAATGGCCCCGAAAAGATCCAAGAAGCATCCGACTTTGGGCGATCTCTCGGGCAGAGCCAAATTCGACCAGCATTGCTGATTAATCACGGATCTTAAATAACTAAGCGCATTGATTTTGGCAGGAAATAAGCCAAACGCAGATTCCGCCACTCACCATGGCGGGCGTGCCTGCCCCACTAAGCGAGCCGGAAATTAGCGCGTCGGCTTTGTTCCGTGACCGTCTATTCTCTAGCGACTTCCGCAGCATCACCAGTCCTAATGGGGATATCTTGCCTCATGTTTGCTCCACCTCCGTCGTCTTATCACATCGTCCTACATGCCGGAATCCTTCAGGACTGTAGTCCGCCAGTGGGAGACTCTGGTGCTCATCGTCCGTCAGTGTACCTCTATTGCAATGAGTTCAAGCACTAGCCTGAGTCGACTATTGTCCCCTGCGCGGTCATTTCTTTAGTCACTTTTCTTTAGCAGAAGAACAATAAAAATGGCTTTTTTGAACGCAACGTGGAACCGTAGAAACATGTCTTGATTTCCCGGAGAGGTTGGTCTTGTCATTCACCGATCAGTCATCACATGTTACTTACCATTCAATCACCCTGAAGAAAACCCCGAGTTCCAGCGAAATGAGGTTTGCCGAGAACGAGGGGAGCTATCGAACCCAAAATGCCCAATTGGGAAGCATTTCAAAGTCCGCTTACTCGGCTTCTTCGTTCGCTTTTGTGTATATAAGGAGACCAGTTTTCTCTCAGTTCTCTCCATCACCCTCTTCGTTCCTCCTCTCCTCTCTCCGCCTCCCCCTCCTTCAACGATTGAGCTCTCATGCATCAAGCTATTGATCTCTGCGCTTGTCTCTGATTGCTGTTGGCGACATCGTCAAGATCTCAAGACCACTGTCGACTTCGCTGCCGATACCGACAATTGTCGACGACTCTCTTCGACTACAACCAAATTTGCTTGCGTACCTTGATATGTGTGCCTCAAGCCGTGTGCTTCAAGATATTATGCTACGCTGTTGAAAAACCTATGCCTCTATGCCTCTATGAACTCTTCCTCAAAACTCTTACCCTTCATCGTTTGGTTTGCTGGACCGCGCGTTCAAAGTACGTTATCTCCTATTGTCTGGCACCGAGTTCTAACCCCTTTCCCCCAGATATTCCCAATAATTGAGCGACTCGTGCTCTTATGCTCTATGTAAGGTATTCGCTGTCGCTCTTTTGGACTGGGTCTAATCTAATATTCAGATACCTAATGATGATAAATGCCTTCATGACATCATCTTAAAGTGAGTTAGTCTTTTTGTGCCCTTGGGCAGCGCTGACTATTGCATAGAACAACCCATACCACCGCGCGGTCCAGGCTTACATTCACATGTACCTGAGTCATTTATTCTCAACTCTTGGCCTATGGTTGATCGGTAAGCCCTCTCGTACATTCTATTCGGTCATGAAGCTGAACAGCATTGAAACAGTCGTCGGGTTACCAATCGCTCTCACTTTCCTCTGCTGATCGGTGGGCCGGCGCTTCGCTACACAAAACTTTCTGGCTGGCCGGGACGGCGGATCGGTCGACTCTCCTCACTGCGCTGCTCTTACCGAGTATCACCGTCATGTATAGACGGCTGTCAGCAACCCCCTCGAGTCGCGTCGATCTCCTTCCTGCGCCACGCCTTCTTTCTTCGAAGACGCTATCTCGGTCGGATCGTCTTACCGTCGATTTCGACTTGATTGATGCGTATAACTTATTTAATTTTAACTACTTAAGGCGCTATCTCGGTCGACTCCGACTTGATTGATGCGCAATATTTTTATTAGTCAGTAGCACAGTGCGTCGCCCCATCCTTCAGCACGAGGTCGCGCGAGCTCAAGTTGGCCCCGACGGGATCATTCTAGGCCTCCTGTCTTCGACAGTAAGTGTTTTTTTTTCTGCAGTCTTCATATGCTCTTCACCCCTATGCCGCTCTCCAACGGTAAGCGCCTTTCATTCTTTCTATGCGCTCTCTTTCTGTGTGATCTGTGTGATCCGCCATTCAAATTTCCCGAAATCTCCTCAGGCGACTTCGATAAGTCAAGACCTGAATCTTGGGCGATCCCGACAAGTCAAGACTTCTATCACTCTCTAGGCGACTCCGACAAGTCAAGAGTTCGAACAATCTCTAGGCGACCCCGATAATTCAAGCGCTCGTCACCGTCAACAAATATTCTTGCAACTTTCTGGCGCCCCACACATCGACTTTCTCGTGCTTAGCACGGGATTGTTATTGGGTGGGTCATGTGCCGGAACCTTGTCTGAATATCCATTTCGCACTTTTATGGATATATTTACTGTCACGTAGCGTAGAGAAATCGATACTCGTTGCCAATCCCCACTATTTATTGCCATCTTTGGTTCACTGGAAAGTCGAACGGATGTTGTCATCGACTCCCTTGATCCGCATGACGCTTTGACGCTTTGGAAGTCTGGTCGTGCCTTGGGCTTCTTGAATAATAAATACATCGGCATTGATCGCAATCTCAGGGTGTCTATACTAAGATCGAACGAATTTTGGCTCGAATTGAACATCGACCCCCTTGATTTGCATGGCCCTTCGAAAGCCAACGCTGGCAATTGTATTGGTGCCTTGGGCGTCTGGGAGGATATATCAGCGTTCTCCCAGAGGTAATTACACAATTGCAACAGATATCGAGCCTCCATCTTCATCGTTTCCAACGCCTGAATGATGCCAACATGCGAGTGTACTAAGTGTCGTAACACCGCTCTTGACATGTTGTGGCTATTCTTCTTCTATCGCACAAGAACCGGGAGAAGGTTGTGCAATCGAGCTTCCGTTTACTTCCCTCACTCGATCGGCCCCTTCAAGTTATTGTAGTGTATCTAGCTTTTTGTGTTGCAGAAAGCAGGAAGTATACATATCCTTCGTGCTCACAGGAGTCAGAGATGTCCGGATCGCATCAAATGCCATCAATTGCAGTAACCGTAGTTCAACAAGTTGTGCAGCCCCACTGGCAGTCGACGACTCGCAGCCCAAAAAAGAAACGTTCCAAAGTCATATCATTCAGAGAGTATAGATCTCGTATGATTAGACGTCCATGTAGAAAGCGCAAGGTTCGCATTTGGCATGTTCGTGAATATAATTGCCGGCAAGCAGGCTCGAAACCAAGAGCAGGCCAGTTTCGGAGCCGGAAAGCATCGGGCCGTCGGAGTGTGAATTCTCCCGGGCATCCGAATGCTAAACTCCGATCGTCTCACTGCACGGTGCGCTGAGGTAGATGGCGACGACGAGCCATCCAGAGCGCTAACATCGACGTCTACGAAGCCCAAGGAGGGCCATAATCATCCGCTCCAACAAAAATCATGGACGAAGACGTGATCGTCGTCGACGAGGACGTGCCGATTCAGAGACTCTACGGCCAATCCGAACCACCACCACCGCGTCCACCCTCCCCTCCTGTACCCAGAATCCAAATCCCAACTAATGGCAATGCTAGCACCAGTGCAGCGGTGACGACTCTGGCAACTCCAGGCGCTGCGAGTGCACCGACGCCTATCCTGGGCAACATGGATGAGCGCACGACCCGCTCGTCGATTCATCGATCATCGAAAAGCGCAAAACCCAAGTTGAAACTGAAGCTCTCTGAGAAAGCAGCTTCGCAGGCTCCTGTATCGTCGTTCTTGGGAAACTATGATCGTGAGCTGGACTCGGATGACGAGGAGCTGGCTTTTGAAGAGCAGTTTATCCTGAGGCTGCCACCTGGTGATGATTTGGAGAGGCTGAGAAAGATGGTCGCGGCTAGGGAAATCTCGAACGATGTATGGTTCAAGTTCAAAGGTACGTCTGCTGTTGTCTTTCCAAGTCAGGTCATCCAGCAAGCTTCACAGATTCCCGACGTGGCGTCTTCCACATTGGAAACTCGACCTATTCCTCAAAGCTTGTCGATTTACCATGTATAATTGAGTCACAGAAGCATTTTGATGGAAAACATATGTTCAAGGTGGCAGATATCTCACAGGTGCGCATCATTTCTCCTCAATCCATCTGGATGGCGTGAAATGATGTTGCCCAGATGCTGGTCGCGGAAGAGAAAATCCAAGGGGACGAAGCTTCGCACGTATCAAAAGGCTTCAACATTGATGACTTCATCTGGCCCCATGGCATAACCCCACCCCTGCATCACGTCCGCAAGCGTCGCTTCAGGAAGCGATTAAACCGCAGAGTGAGTGTACCCTTGCTAGACTATCTCACACGATTCTGATGGTGTATAGACTATTGAAACCGTCGAGCAAGAGGTCGAGAGGCTTCTTCGAGAGGATGAGATGGCGACTACGACAAAATACGGTGAGTTGCGACGTCCGCCGTCTTCTCTATATTACCCTTCTGAGATCGCCTTATAGAGGTCTTGGAAAACGTGAACCCGGATCTGTCAGACTCAGAGTTCATCGATCGCGATGATCTCCCTGGCGATGAAGCCGTAACTCCATTCCGCGCCGACTCAGAATTAGGTGACGCACCAACGCCAATGGCCGGAAACGAAGGCGCAGACGGCGAAGGTGGTGCAGAAGGAGGAGAGGACGACGAAGATGACTCAGAAGAAGGCGATATAGACGAGGAGCTCGCCGCAGAGCTGGACGTCGCTCTTGATTCGCAGGAGGAAGACAGTAATGACGACGAAGACGATGACGAAGAGGATGAGGAAGAAGATGACGATGACGACGACGATGAGAATGTTCAGGCTAGGAGATTGTTGAACGAGGAGATTCGGGATCTCGAGGCTGCTGTTACGAAGAAAGCTACAGAGATTGAGAGGTCACACAATCCCCTCATCAAAGTGCGTCTTTCAATACTCATACATGGGGTGGTGCAATACTGACGACTCCCCTTCACTGCAGCGCCGATTCGAGGAGTCACTCAAGAAACTCCGAGCAGATTTGGATCTCAAACTCGCCCAGCGCGATCAACTCGCCGAAACCGTCCGTCGCGACAAAGAAAATGCTATGGGAATCACATCCCCCGCTGACGGCGAAGAAGAGGAAGACGAAGCAGATCCCGAAGCAGACGACCAAGCGCAGGCTAACGAAGACGATGTTCTTGCCGCTGAGATTGATGCGTCGTTAGCGGTGGGAGCTGCTCCGCCCATCCACCCTGTACCAGGATCGGGACATTCACGGCAAAAGTCAAATGTTAGCGTCACAGCTATGCCTCCAGGGCTCATTCCTGCTCCACATGCTACGAAGGAAGAGGAGATGGAGGAGGACGATCTGTTTGGAGGTGACGGGGATGATGTCGATATGCATTAGGCTATGGCGCTTTGATACTTGCTTGCTTTCATTCTTTTTATTCCGATTTTTCGTTTCTTTTCACTGTAGCACTACCCACTGTTATATCACCGCATACCCCACGAACGTATGATGTAGTAATCGATATTGTCTATCCGATTAACTTTCCTGCCTGTTGCGGATCTATCAATCGAGAAGTCGACACGCAGGTAGCGGGCGACGATCGCCCTCGAGTGGCAAAATGGGATTACGACGGCAATCAGAGGGTCAGGCCCATGCGGGAAGCAGAGCAGTTATCTGAAACTCTCTCGTGCTCCTCTGCACTCTTGGAATCGCTCTCGATCGAGTCTCCGTCCCTTCCGTTGAATCTGGGTGTCCTACGATAAGCTCCAACACCCGTGCTGCATGCTTGATCAGAGCACTATAGTCTTTTTGCAGCAGTTCTTTGATGTGTGTTCGGGGGATTGGCGTGTGATGGATCGAAAGGATGTGGGCGGCAAGGAGAATGTCGAGAGACGTCAATCTATGGCCCACAGATGAGACAAGGGCCTTGGGCTCTAGAGAAGAATGGCTACTTGCCCTTGGGCAAAGATGAACGGCTTGTCGGCCAGTAGTCTTGTCAGGAGGTCCAAGACTTCGCGAGACATCTCCAAGATCTTGATGGATCAGGTCAGTTGCGTATGACGGCGTGTCGGATGAATAAAGACGTACTTTTTCTGTTCCAAATCGTTGCTTAATCTTCGAACGACCTTCCTCGATATCGTCCGTCTTCCCTCCTAGACCTTTGCTCTTCTTCTTCGGCATGCCATCATCGTCTCCCGCATCCCATAGACCGATAGATTCCAAGCGTGGCTGATATAAGTTTCTGATCCTCGCTGGGACATAATATCTCGTAGGGACAGGGAGGTGAGATGAGAGATGAGGGGATGTGTACCCCCAAAAGTATGATGTGTTTCCAAATAGGATGTAGTTCTGATAGCCGCCGACAAACCATCAGATGAGTTACATGGGCCAGGGAAAGTAGACTTACTACTAGATCTCCTAGTTTTGAAATGATGTACGACTTGTAGGCAGTACTCTGAGCTTGTTCCAAGGGCGTGAGATCGATGTCGTGAAGTGTCTGTGATGGATGCTTCGTGGAGAGATAGCGGGTTACTCCAGAAAGAGTGGACAACGTCTGATGGCCCTTATGTTGCAAGAAAGGCATCTGGCCTACATCGGTCCGTTAGTACCTCCCATCGAGATGCCACAGCTACCTCACCATCAGGAGATAGTTCGGGCAGTGAGTACTCAATCGCATAATGGTGAGGAACAGCAAGTTGTAGGTGTAGAATAGCAGCTAGACAAGAAGGCTCGATACAAGGTATTTCTCCGCCAGGCAATGGCCAAACGTGAAGGATGACGTGAGGCTGCGCTTTAGACGGTCCCATGACAAGATAAGCGATAACCAACTCGAACTGCAGCTGGTTGTAAATAGTTAGGCGGGCGCTTCCGAACCCTACAGTTGACTTATTGAGCAATGAGAGGAAGGCCAATGTTAAGACGTACTGGGGAGACTCACGACCCGGAACTCGCCTATCCAAGTCAAATTGACTCGAGCGGCAGGAAGTTCGGGACAAGCTTAAAATGCCGGAGACTCAAGATGCCGTGACAGCGGCAGTCGAATTGTGCACACTTGATCAGATTGATCGCACTGAATGCATAGAAGGGATCTAATACAGAGTCTAAACAGTCTTAATTACGTGTACAAAATATTTATCAAGGGTATTAGAGCCGCCTGCAAAAATAAGGGGATATATACAATAGTGATGAAAGGAGCAAACCAGACGCCGAACAACTCCCAGTCCTTTACACTTTCTTGGGAATCAATCAAAATCAGGCCGAGCGACGCGAGAACCAGATGGGAAATGAGCTCGTTGGTTCTCAGGCCCTTGTTATTCGCATTTATCGGAAAGTTGGTGGGCAGAAAAGCAATCGAAAGGACAGCTGATAATGAGAAGTTGAGGAGTGATGTGATGGAGAGGACAGTAGATGTCAACGACAGAGAAAATGCCTTCAGTGTTTTCTGGAAGGCAGGCGAGAGTAATATTTCTCGTTCCACGAGCAGCACCGGCAAGACCAAACTGCTGAGAGCGAGTAAACCAACTGAGCCATACATAAGCTGTGTCAAATTGTTGTGTCAGCCTCATAATTGAGAATGAGGCAAGATTCATACCCAAGGTATCTGTCGGAAAAAGGAGTAAGACATGATCCGCCATGCGACTGCCATTGCTCCGTGACTCAGAAGCATAACGACGATCGTGAGAAGCACAGGTCTTGGCCTCGTTGTCCATTGAATCAATGCATCAAGGGTGACTATTTCTTTTGACGATGCATCCTCTTTATCTTTCTTGTCGGGGACTGAGATCGTTTGTATTTGTTGCCAGCCTGCGTTCACCCAACTTTGGAGGGCGGCGATCATAGTAGCAATACTGATGCATATGACCGAAGGTAGATAAGCTCCAATTTTCAAGAAGGTGCCGGATGTGGTGAAAATGTAGAAGAAAAGAGAAGCGTGTAATCTTTCCAATAGATTGTTTGTCGTTCGCAGGGTTGATTCCATAATTCTAGCACCTATGAGTTTCGTAATTGATAAGAGATGCGGTATCACATACTTTCCAATGGCATGAAACCCATGAGGTCCCATGGCAGGAATTGCATACAGTGTGAAAGCGTCAATTCGATACCTTTGTCGCCCATATATCTAAGATTTAATAGAACACAAGAAGGAGATCACTCACTGGTGGAAAAGGCCATGTGGTCCGCTAGCTTTCCCGAGCGTCTGAAAACTCGTATGCTGCAAAATATTTCTAGCCCGCCGAAGATAGCCATCAACTATTGGATGATCTTTGAGAACACTTGGGAGCAGGTTTCGGAGCTCGGTGAAAGGCCTGGCGCCATAAAGTGTGTCGTAAAGTGTCACCTGGACAAGCCCCGTATGTGCACTGACAACGTGGAATGAATTGATAAGATCCTGGTTCGGCAGTCGCGCGTTTAATCCCTCTGGAAAGAAGATTAGAAGATTAGATATCGGCCGGTCAAGACGGCCTTCCACTTACCGTGGAAAATCCCTATTTCTGAGAAGGAATGACCTGGGTATTCGATATTCAGGGCAGTCCAGATCACACCCGAAGTTACGTTCAAAGGCGGGGTAGCCAGGTCTAGTGCTATAATTTAGCCATTTGGCGAGGGCGCACGTTTAGCAGACCCACTATTGGGAACAGCGTCATGGTAGGCACTCAAAAACGCGTGCATGCCACTCATATAGTCATCGGTGACGACGAATATAAGATCTTTTGCCCACAGGGAGTAACCTGCTCGAGCTTTTAGGTTTTAACTTGGTCATGCGGGACTATACACACCTTTTAAAAACTTTGCTAGAGCCAAAATAGTTGCCACGCCTCGGAGATTTAACGTCTCGATCCCATCACGCTGAGAAATCCACGAGGCAGATATGACGATCGCCTCGGTCCCTGAGGATCGAGGTGCAGATAAAACCCCATACGCGTTTTGCCCCGTCAACACCTGCAAAGGTAGAACATGCCATCAGAATAAATTGATACGCCACAAATGACGACTTTGTTGACTTCTGTTGAGAGGGCAAAGGTATAGGGTTGAACTTCGGATGAAATTCCCATTTTCAGAAGCTCCGTGCGGACGAAATCTGCGCGTCTGGAAATATCGATAATCTTGTCAGCTCAACAATGATCATCGTGGTTAGACTTCCCGGAGATCTCCAGGAGTCTTCGCTTACTCTGCTTTGGAAGCGTTCCTGTCTCGTAGTTCTTCTAGCTGACCGAGATATAGATCGGCCGAATGAACGTTGCTCCAATCCCAGTAAGTGTTCACCTATGAGTACGGAGACCTGCGATAAGACTGTGGTTCTTAATGAGATCCACTCCACTTACTTGGCCAGGTTGGAGTGCATTCTCGTCGATGTAGATTCCCCTGCCGAGCTGAGGCAGTGGGAGCAAGAGCAGCCAAGTATAGCCCGCTACATAGAGTAACGCTCTAAAACGTCATCGTATCATAGACAGTGGCACCACTGTAAAAGGGTCAATTGACCCACCTCAGGAGAGTCATTCGCTGCACCAAAAAATTCGTGATTCTCCGACGACGTTGTAAGCGCAGTTTTGCGGATGTTATCTCATCGCGACTGAGAATGGCCTTGACCTTCTGCACGATTGACATTGAAAGACAGTGCAGCCAAGCTGTAGCGCCTCGCAGTCACAAAGCGCTCTATTAGTGGATAAGACAGAGCTCGGTCAGTACGTCCACACTCTTGCGCAAGCACCTGAACCAGCGAGCGGGATGGCGTACGGTCACGGTGATGATGATCGGAGAGCGGACTTGAAGGTTCCTTGATTCCGTTCTGGGAGATTTTTCTCACAAGCTTTTTACGGCGCTATCCGCTCTTCTGGGCTCATCCTTCTTCCCAACCATGAGCTCCGCCCGATCGACTGATGGTGAAATTCGGGTTCGGATTCTATCTAAAATGCACGAGGATCTCTACATGATGATAAATTATTTGTGATCCTCGACTGGCCCTGAACACAAAGTCCCCAAAAAGTACTTGTTCCGGACAAAAACAAAAGCCTACGGTTACAGATTCTTGATGTGAAACGTTTTAGATTATGCTTGAAGATGAGAGGAGAAAAAAGTCCCGTGCATAAACGACCTCGAAAGAAAACAAATTTTAGATGACAAAGAGCGCAAAGGCTTTTTGGGTAGATCTTGCGCCATTGGCCTCCTCGTCAAGAGCCTGAGGACAACGACGAAAGAGGAAGGTTCGGCATTTCAGTTTGCTCTAACAGCACATCCATCGGATAAGCCATTCCCATGATTGCGCTAGAGGACTGTGATCGGCCGAACTCAGCAGGGTGTACTTGAGGTACGACTTCGGAAACCATGAGGGGATTATTGGCATTGTGTATCATGATCTCTTTGGCCTGCTGAAGCACTGCCACGTCTGAGGAATTAGCACCGAGGCTCTCGACCGCTTGAGCCACGGCATTCTGAGTCGCAGCTGAGACCTCAGCTACAGAAGCGGCCTTGTCCGTAGGGACGATCCCGTAGTCCATGATCGACTGTTTAGCACGGACGACTTGCTCAGCTGCGATAGTGACAACTTCGCGGCCGACTGCACTGATATCGGCGGGAGTGTGGTCTTCCCATGAAGCGTGTGGGAAAGCGCCCTCCGTGATTGCGTTCGCTGTCACAGTGAGAACTGCCTGCTGTTTGGCGAGGTTTGCCTGGACCTGGGGGCCTGAAAACCCCATAGGGTCTTGAGCTGCTTCTAGTGCGACTCGTTCAGCAGCGGAGGAAAGGACTGAGACGAATTGCTCAGTGGCCGCAGCTGTGTGAGTTGGCGGAGGTACTGTAGGAGCAGGCCGTCGAGCGTGGCCGAAGCTGAATAGGAAGACAGGGTTAGAAGCTCCGACGGCATCTCAAGTATGGGAAACGAACCCTGAGGCAATAGCATGAGTTTGGGTCACCACCGAGTCACTGGCTATACGTCGACCATGATCCGCGAGGAGGGCTGGCCTCACTGGGTGCGGTGGTAACGACGAAGCAGTCACATATGTGACATCGTTAGGGGCTAGGGGGGAAACAAGAAGATGGAATGTATTCGAGAGACTTGTCTGTTGTCCGTCTTCGACGAACTGTGCAGGTGATCAGTTCCAATATTGCACGCAGTTGAGATAGGAGGACCCACTCTTGCTTCAACCGTAATGTCAATCGACTGCGCATCAGGAGGTGGTATTCCAGACAAAGTGTCTCCTCGCCAAGAGAGCCAAGGAGGAAGGTTCGGCGACGTGAAACGCACAGTGTCGTTCTTACGAGCCTGTTGAGGATCCCATATGTGAGGCGTATAAGACCATGTGGATCCAATATAACTTCCAAAAGACGTTTCCATTAGATGATGTGAAAGAAGGAATATAGGGTAACACTCACGCAGTCCCTGGAGGCTGTCCCGAGATTTTTCGCTGGAACTTGCGGAAGATCCAGCCACCGCTCTCAGGTTCCTTTTTCGCATGGATGTTCCAAATATGGTTGCCTTTAGACTTTGCCTTTTTGCCATCCTCGTTGAATCGAGAGATGAATGGCTGATTCCATAAGTAGCCTCGGACCTAAAGATAGAAGCTCAGAAGAGATTAGCATTATGAGGTGGCACTATGAACGGACCTTCTTCATGGGAATCTTGTCTTCTGAATACCCTTGCTTATTCAGCTGCGGAACAGAACATGTTAGCCATCCCGACGGAATTAGCAGAGTGTACCAACCTCTTCTAGGAATGCACTAAGAATGAATGGTTCAACGTTGTACAATAGAAATAAGAAGACTGTACACACTTCGTAAACGCCTGAATCCGAAATTTGAATGGTCGGAAATCATTAGATTCGTCAAGTCTTTGCATCTTTTTGGCCATCAGTTTTTGGTGGATAGCTTCGCCCTTGGAATCCGTAGCCTCGACTAAGACACGTAGTTAGCATTACATTCCCGAAATAAACGATTTCCAACAGCAGTGCAAAGACAATGGAGTGGAAAAAAGTAAAGACTCACGGTTTGAGCAGATTTTGTTTAAGAACTCAAAAAAGATTCGCTCGACCTGAGGCTTGAACTCCGTAGGGATGTCGTTCCCAGGATAATATGCATAGGGAATATTTTGCACGCTGGCATACAGATCAGGCCCCCGTCGATCCTCCATCTCATCCATGGAGCTGTCCGACTCCGACTTGGGACTGTGCGCTGCCGACGGCGGGATCGAGGAAGAGGGATAGTCGAAATCTCGATCTCGCTCGCGTTCACGATCGTCAGGGGGGGCGGGGGGCGGAGGACCGAAATTGGACATGGTCATGCCAAAGCCACGTTGGAATGTCTGGGCCACGTTGGAGTAGGAAGCCGATCGTCCGGCACGTGCTCGTTGTCGGTGCGGCGAAGGCGGTCGTGACATTGACATCCCAAAGGCTGGTTTCGTCGGTGATGGATATGGATTCGTACTCGAGCCTGAGGCAATTCCCGGAGCGAACCGCACGCCGTAAGGATTATTCCCGTTCAGCGACGCCAGGTGTTGTGCTGACGTCAAAGATGTCAAGTCAGGCCATGACATTCCATTCATTTGCGACCGTGAAGGTAAAACAGCCACAGGTGATGCCAAAGATAACGGTGCGTGACGTCCTGGACTGGGTGGTTGACTGGGTGTGGCCGAAGGCGGGTTTGACAAATACGACATTGCGGCTACATTGGTCACAGGAGCTAGTGGAGGAGGCCAATTTGGCGGCAGTGGATTATGAGGCGCAGGTTGCACCGCGTAAGAAGCTGTGGCTGATGAAGGAACTAATGGATCAACGAATGGACCAGGGAGATCGGGATCGAGAGAAGCCTTTGTCAAGGGAGGTGGCCCTCCTGACAAAATTGGAGGCTCCGGCTGCGGTTCCAGTTTGATTGCTTTCATTGATGGTGCTTCATCGTTCATTGAGCTCGCGCAGCGTTTACGTCCAATGTCAGAAGGATCCTGAGATCCGACTGCGAGAAGTGCCGATGCGGACGTAGAAGCGAGAGTAGCTGAGTTCGGAGAACCCGAATGAGGGCTCAGGCTTCCTTGAGGTGGACTCGTCCTCGTACTGCCACTATTATTGCTCTCTACGACCTCGGGAGGTAGAGGATGGGTGGCCAGCGTGACCGCAGGTTGTGGAGGAACGGTCAGGGAAGCTAGTGAAGGAAGCGAGAAGCCGGCTATGGACACGGGCATGTTGTTCGCAGCGGTGGGATCCAAGTGAACCATTTCCATGAAATGGCTAAGCTGCTCCAGCAGGTTGTCCACGTTATAGGCTGCCAATCCGCTTTGCCCCGTATTGAGGGCCTGCTTAGCTTGCAAGGCCGACTGCCACACACTGGAAATGTAACGATTAGATCATGACTATCGATATAGTGATTCGGCTGTGAACGCCTACGTACGTAGAAAGCATCTGAAATGATGTCTTCGCTTCATCCTGGGGCGAGCTCAGATTGGACGGGATCAACGGTTTTTGTTCATCAAGAGCTGAAGGAAATTCGACCTGTTGACCTGCGCTACTCTGCGCGCTAGGCGCGTTCGCGAAGGTGGCGGAAGTCGGAGAAGTGAGAGGTTCAGTCATGTGACTCATGACGCCGGGTGGCTGCTGCTGCTGCAGACCAGAAACTTCCACGCTCCCACGCTCCATGTGTGACATAAAAGAAGAGTGTAAGAAGCTTTGAGAGGATGACATACCGATGCTCTGCATCGGATTGGGTCCAGGTCGAGTCGGAGCGGGAGGTGTGTCAGTGGAAGAATTGGGTGATGAGTGATGAGCTGGAGGTGAACGGTCCGATGCGATTGATGGTGGTACCTCAGCCGAGAAACCGGGCGAGAACCCGGCGGCAAGATACGCGGATTCAGTGGTTGGAGGAGGCATGTTTGTCGGAATAAAGAAAGGGTTGACGGGGTGTGCGACGGAAGGGGATTGGACGTTTGGTGATACAGGAAGAGACATTTGAAAAGGGTCTGTGGTGGAGTCCGTAATCTCTGACGATTGAGAGCTCAAGGAGTGACCGAGTGAGGAGAGTGATAAGGAGATGGGAAGACCGGAGAGTTGCCCATGCTTCATCTGCGACATATCAAGGCCCAACTCTGCCGCACGATCTTGGGAGACGAATAGATCGCCGTGCTGCGTTTGAAAAGCAGTGACGACGGTTTCGCGAGGTGAGGAAGGGGGCGTGTAAGGCATGTGGTGTGATTTTGTTCGTCCTACTCCAGGGATTAACGGGGCTTTGGGCACTAAGATTGGATGCTCTGGGAGTGTCGATGGCTTGCGTCGTGTCACAAGGCGGGCGTTGATTTGTCTACCGGAATGAGAGGACGAATGTACTCTGTTTTGAGACAAGTCAGACATCGTCTGGTGGCACAGACAGAGCATAGGGAAGTGGGAGAAGAAGAGAAAGGCAATGATGATGACTCTGACGGTAAATATAGAAGCGAACAGAGTCAAAGAGAGAAGCTAGTGGAAGATGAAGAGCAGGACGGCACGTGGTGAAAGGGGGCGAATGAAATCGAGTACGTACAAGGCCGATGCGACACTGCTTGAAACCTGAGGACGACGGCGCGTATATTACCCAGTGTCGAGCGCAATTTAGAGATGCAAGATCGAAGAGAGCAATGAAGCAGATTGATGTGGATCGGCCGTCTTGCGAAGAGCGCCGGATAAGATCAGGGTTGCAAGTAACGACGGAAACGGCGGCTTCTGGGCTGAATAGAAGATCCTATATGAAGATTTGGCTACAGTTTCTAGTCAAGAATGCGATGTGCTGATTAGCCTTTGCGCAAGAGCGTGCAGGCTGGGCTGGGTGAGACGGGGCGACTGGCGACCTGACGCTCGGAATTTTGGATGGAGCTACAAAGGACCGGAAGTGACGATGATGGCGAGAAGAAAGAACAATACAGTGAGGTCGAAGCGACAGATGGCGAAACCGTCGAATGACTAGAGCATAGGCATGCACACAACGCAAGGCGGTCGGATATAATGGTGCAGCCAGCTTTCGAGCGTTTTCCTCTTACGGCATCCTCCGAACTCCGGTTCATAGATTGCACATTTCCTAATCCGGTAATGTAAATGGCCAGATCCGCGGAAATCTTACGGATTGGACCCTTTCGGACCAAATAAATTTTCTTCGAGAACACGTACAAGCAACCTTATCTGATTCCAACAAAAGGCGTCCAAGCACACAAGCGCGCTCTTCTCCGACGGTCTGCCCTGATGCTACATGCTCCGATGCCCATCTCTCGCCTATGGCTACGGATGCGTCGTTGGCTGCGTCGATGCTGAACACATCCACTGTGGGCCCGAAACAGCGTGTGCCGAGTATGAAATCTGGAGTTCTGTGCTTACAAAATTCGATCCTAACATGACATCAGCTCGCATCATTTTCATATCTTGGTCGGCCAGACCAAGTCCATCAATAGACCTTTCGGCCAAATGACTCTCGTCTTCGTTCCTTGAGTAGTGTGATCATGTGGGAGCCTTCTTATACCTGAGCACGGACGTAGGGCGAGTATTCGCTCGACGTGATCCCCCTTGACCAGTCGACGCTTGAACGAACGATCTGGTCTACGTGTGGCGTCGCTTTGCCATGCGAACGTTCAAACAGCCGTCGTACGTCAAGATGAACGCTCAGGTCTGCTCTGATCAGGTACTGTAAACAGTGCGGGGAAGCACAAACTCACTCCTGAAACCAATCGTGCCTGCAATGCCGCCAAAACCTTGACGTTTCCAGCTAACACTATTCTGTCAACTTACTCATCAATCTTCCTGCAATCCGCTTCTCAGCGAAAAAAATAATCTCCGATCCTCGACCCTTGTCTTCGTTGCGATTCTATGTACCCAATACGGAACTATCAAATCAGATCTATTACCTTTGTATATCCAAAATGCTCACCAGTCAACTGGTACGCTCGCAAAATGGCATACGCGCACATGGCCTCTTCCTGCAATTGGCCATCATCCCCACTCGGAACCAAAATCCCATGACGGGCATCACCGCCTGCAGTCGCGTGAATATCCCAATCGCTTCGAGGCATTCAAATGCCCTGTGCAGGTCTGCAAAACCAAACATTACAACGGATCCCAACCCTCCTGCGCGGATCTTACTGCGACCGACGTCGTGAGAGGTTTTGGCAACCTGCCAGGACGAATTATGAGGCCAAAGTGCTCCCTCCTGTCTCTGGACCCACACTGGCAATCGCCCGTCTCGAAATTGCCTCGAGACGGAGTATCATTCGATCAGCATTCGTGGCAGATCTCGGTCACAGCGGACACACCTATTCGTGTGATGTGTTTCGGCTCCGCTGAACATGCACTCCGGAGGTTATCTGCGTACCTGGGTCTAGTCCCACCAGCATCAATCTGCCAATATCTGGCAGTACGCGTCGGAAGTCCCGTTCGTGATTATTTGGGACATCTAGGAACCGACTCCCAGAGGCGTCTTCTGATATCCAACGTTATTTCTATTGAGAATTCATTCGATTGCGAAGAACCTTTCCATCCTTGGCTAGCCGTTTGCTACTCGAATCGCCGTTGAAAAGGTCGAAAGACAAAAAGAAAGTTCTTTCAAATCTCGACGTAAATCGCTCCTCCGGCAATCATTTTTTTTCACTTCCCCGTTTGCGTTGCGTCGCGGCTGTTCCTCGTTCTTTGACTCGCCAATCAGACTCGTCTTCACTAACCTGAACTAAACGTGGCGCCCATATCCGAGCCGCCGGCAGCTAGCGCTCGGCATACCCCGTTCCAGTCTCTTCTGCGCTTCACCTCTGTGACGTCATATTTCTTAACTCCGGGAGTCTGGTCCTTGGTCCAAAAAATTTTGATCGAAAAATCTCTGCCTAAAGAGCCTAGTACATGGCACCGGTGCCGATTTGTGGGTGCTTGCGTGAAACGGAATTGGTACCAAGCGTCTGAGCGAGGAAGTGTCGGAGTGGCGTATTCCGAAAACTTGCAGCTCAGACGTTTTGCAATTTTCGTCGGTCGATCTTTTTGGACTGGTACGTCAGGTGGCCAGGATGTCCTTGAAAGCCGGTAACCACTCGCTCCATACGATATCATGAACTCCCTGTAGGTAGGATAACCAAAAACTAAGAACAGAACCAAAGATTGTATCAACGCGAAGCTCCGCCTAAAAGAGGTAGGTCACCAGGCCTTCCATATCACCTGCCTAGTCAGAATAGAATAAACGGAGCATAGAGACGACTATTTGAGATGACAATTCAGGAAATGGCAGACGGTCAAGATATCATCTCTGACGAAGGATCTACACGGTTTTCCCGGCATGACACTTGGCAGGCCACGGTACCGGAAGTGATCGAGCTACCCTGACACGGTCTACTCGGATAGGTATCCAGTCGCGGATGAAACAGTTTATAGACGTGTTTCCACTGCCGATGGTTCCTGGAATATCGCGCAACCAAATCCATGGTCGGGGAGAACAGAAGAGCAAGAAGTGGCCGCAGGTCCCGGGAGTGGAGCCAGCGGTCGATTCGCAGTCCTCAGGCGACTATTGAGAGTTTTCACGCGAGTCTGAAACAAAGAAGTGCGACAGTGGCGAGACTGAATGGATACGCTGGATAAATCGATTCACCAGCCTATTGCCAGTCATGTGGTGCAGACGGGGACCGGGCATTGTTTCGTACTAACGATGGGAGTTCAACAAGACTGACGAGGCTCACTGAACATTGAGACGACGAACTTCTGAGAGCCCTGGCCACAGATGGCCGGATGGATCTCACTGTCGAGTAATTAGGACAGCACTAGCTCTAAGTTAGCTTACGCAGGACTAACGGAATGGTCAAACAGGAGCCTTGATTTCTAAGTTGCTAACGCACCGAGAGTTGAGCACATGGGTCGGAACCGAAAACACAATATTTCACTGAGCTGTTCGGATGCTATGGCGATTAGCATTAGATCAAGGACCAGTCCTGAGTACAATAATTTGATGGCTTAGTTCCAGTCTTCAGTTGCTCGCCGAAAAGTCGGCAGGACACCGAGATGGGATCTCACTGTACTAGTCGTTCATGGACAAGTCAATGAACGGTTGGACAGAATATCAGATGCGAAAGTTCTCTGGCTGACAGGAAACAAACTTGTAATTCGGATTGACAAACACTGGAAATAGCCGTCACGGTAAAACTCCGATGCGTATCCGAGTTCTAGCGGTCAATATTCCTCAGGGATGCCTGGGATGCCGCGACGAAGTCGTTGAGCCAATATACGCCACAGCTCAGCCTAAAATAAAGGCGTAAAACGTGCTCAGCACGTTGCCATCTCCGACTATTGAGGCCATACCATCAAATGAAGAAATGAGACGAGCGCGTGAAGCCGAGACGACGACGGCGGCTGCATTTGGGTGGCTTGCGTACACCATCTAGATTTACCGTGAGGAATGAAATGAGGTTGTATTTGAGAAGCCGTTCCGGCGACTGACCATGAACAAAAGCTCCCGAGCAGGATTAGCATTACGGTAATATCATTGCAATGCCCGTCCAGGACAGCGCAGACATTGTTGGGTAGGAACCTAGATCTAGATGGATGTCGGCTCTTCAGTTTTGTTAATTGGAGCTGGATTGTTTGCGATGGTTCGTCAGAAAGAGAGCAGACGTAGTCTCATGGATGTGGTGTACAAATGGTACGAGGTCGGCCCAGAGTCAAGGAACGGGAAAAGCCGAACCAACTTTGAAACCTTGCAAAGGTCTTCGCCAGCTTACCAGTAAGCTAATCATCTCATATCCTCGTCGACCAGTAGAGAGAATGCCTCGAAATAGCATGCTATAAGTTCGTCATCGTGTTAACATTGCGGAGGAGATGATTGTCAGAGAATAAATGAGTTTCTTTTGCACAAAATACACAAGCAAGTCGATAATACGGTGAACATCAGTCCTACAATGCTAACAAATAACAAAGCATGTACCACGGAATTCTCAGAATTTTCGTCTTGGAGATCGTGAGCGATCCCTCCGACTGTAGCAAGAGTGGGGTCAGAACGATGAATAGATTAGCAAGAGACAACGTACTCTGAACGAGAAGACGAATGACGGTCATATCCCCTGTCTCTGTCGCGGTCTCTGTCGCGATCACGGTCACGTTCCCGGTCTCGGTCCCGATCATCTCGATATCCGCGATGATCAGAGCCAGAGCGAGAGCCAGACACTCCCGCTGGAGCGAACGAAGGAGGACCCATCGCTGAAGATGGAGGTGGAGGGGCATTCTTTCGTTTATCTCTCTCCTCCTTGAATTTTTGCAGCATGTTGCGTAATTCATGGTACCCCAAATGCATCTGAAGAGTTCAATCAGCATCCGCTCAGGAGGAGTCGCGTCGAGCTAGGCGTACCTTGCCACCGAAATGATCTGCTAGACGCCTATCCGAATCCAACACTGACAGATATGCTCCACAAACGTCGCAGACACGAAGCTTTTGGTGTCCAGAGGCACCTGAGGTATCGGTGAGTTGTTGGAGCTCCCGCTACAATAAAAGAATAAGCTCGCTTTGGATGTCTGTTCGTCAGAAAATGTCGTCTCGCGAAACAAACCTCCTTGTCCGCTTTCTCAGTTTTCAAAGCCTCAATGGCTGCCATCTCTCGCATTGACTCATCTACCTTGCCTTGTTCACCTAAGAGTAGCGAAGTTAGCCGCCGAATTGTCAGGAAGGCAGTCGTGTCGTACCTAGCTGTTCTATCTTCTCTGTACCGCCCTGAATGGCCAACTCAATTTCACCAATTTCTCTCATCTGGAGAACAGACAAAGATTAGATGACGAAGAAAAGTCAGGCAGACAGGCTCACGAGATTGGTGGTCTTCGCGTTCTCCTCTGGTGTTTTCTCCAGTCTTCTGTGAGCAGCACGAATTCTCCTGTCGCACTCATCCACGAAGGCGAAGATGTTCGACTCGTATTCCTGCTGGAAGCGAGCGAATCGTGGATCATTAGGGTCTTTTGCTTTTGCTTCATTGAACTCTTGCTTCAGACGTTCCGTGTGTGACTTAGGACAAGCACCAAGATCCATTTTCTGTGAATGCATAGAGGTTAGGCCAAATACCAGGCGAGAAAGATTCGTAAGCGCACAGTGTTAGTGAAGAGGGTATGTGGGCAGGTCCCGCACAGGAAGTTCCTGCAAACTTTGTCGTCCGACCATACAAGATTCTGATTCGTAACGCCCATAGCCTCGGGACCCATCATTTGCTATATACCAGGATAAAGGTCGGTCAGATTTTTGGGTTGTCCTGAGAAGGCCAATTCCACGTACCTCGAGCAGCTTTCGCTGCATTTCAGCGAGACGACCCATCTCTTATGCTTTCCTTCTACTACTATACAGCCAGGGACTGTGTTCGTGATTCACAACGCGGCGACACTTTCTGCTACGACCGGGTACGTTGAGGACGTCGAGGAGAGCTATGTTTATTCATGTTTGTGTCGCAAATGTTTCTCTTAACTCCGACACACTCTCAACTGAGTCAATTCATAAAGAATGATCCCGAACCTTCTCTAAACTCTTGCTTACAACCAGCAGCTTAGGCTGCGTTGCTGAAGGCTCAAAAAGTCCCGATGTTTGCGGGGGGCTCGACGTAGCGCCGTGGCATGCGCGCGCGAATATCTACCAACCGTGACTGGGCTAGTCTTCAAACCTTTGTCATTTCCGTCGCAGTGCTTCAAACTGTACATGATTTGAGCTACCAGCGAATCCACATGAGCTTCTTGAACGCTTAACTCGAAACTTTCCTCCTTATCATTGTTGAAATGAACAATCCGGACTGAAACAGGGAGTGCCCCCGCTAGGTCTCAGGCTGCTCATGTTCAACTCAACACACCGGATCACGAGTTCATCCTTCTCAGTCGTTGATGCGAAACTAGGCCTTGCATTCCGCTTGAGTCAAAGCGCCTTTCTCGCGGTGGTTCTTCTCTCGGTCAATCATGATTGCCCACCGTTATTCACCATGTGCCTAGCTCAGCGTCTTACTACTAAGGGTCGTTTTACTCTATAAAAGCCTGGAAGGGAGGACATACTTCCCATCCCACTAGTTGGATAAGACCTCAGACTATGTTCACTGGGATATCGTACAAGGGCCTGTTTCTATCTTGTGCCACATTGCTCGCCGCGTCTGGAGCATTTGCGCAGATCCCAGCAAACCCATGCACTCCTGGTGCGATCGGTGTTGGGCTCGATTCTACAGTCGACTTCAGCGTGAGCAGCCACCCTAAGCTTAGCGACCCAGTGTTTCCACTTGCTCATTCGTTATATATCGCAGTTCGGGATCATAGTCGACAACAACTGTGCTCTCCTTGATGCACTCGGCAATTCTTCTCCACCGAACACCGGCCCTGGTGAAATCTGTGGGACAAATTGGGAGCATGGATCCGTGACAACTTGCACTTCGAAGTCTGTCACCGCTCTCGCCATTATGGTATCGGACTGACTGACGGGATTTCACAGCTTTACTGTTACTACCGTCACCCCTCCGGATGGAATCAATCGTAGTTGCGCTCAAAACACCGGGCTAGGTTTCTTGGCTTGCGGAGGTGGCATATTCGGCAATCATATTCTCTACTGCTGCACTTGAGCAAAAGGTGTTTTGATAATGAGTGAACGAGTAGCAAAGGGAGGCAGAGTTGTGGCGAATGGGGTTCAAACGAACATATCAGTAAAGGTCCTGAATAGTGCTCCAGCGTCGTTGAGAAGAAGCTAGAAAGATGTATATGCCAAGGCAGCTTTTGGGAATACTCAGAAAGCAAGCGATTGGGCTGATTGACGCACATCTTCACATGCCTTAAGATTCATCGATATTTCTTACAAATGGGAAGCATTTATCGAAACATCAAAACTATAAAATCAGCCTGAACTATTTTCGAGATGTGAACGACGGCAAGAATTAATGCCGCGGCCTGGCCATCCACTCGTTCATGTATTTGTACCCGCCTTCCGTGAGACCATCTTTTGATATTCTCACTACGGGCCCATCGTCGGGCAAGGTATAGATTGAACCATTTGTCTCTGGATCTGAATCAGTCGCAGCGGCGATTATAGCTCCTGCCACCCTATCGATCGGAACGAGAGTCATGCCAGGGAAATATTTCTTCATATCAGTACCAAGGATGTTCGTTTCTGAGAAAGAACCCAAGACTAGGGATCAGAAGCAAACTTTGCGACTGGCCATTCAGGACGTACCAACGAACCAAGGCGCTATCACACTGAACCTTATCTGATCACCGAATCTTTGATGTAGGCCTTGGGTGAGGCCAAGGATTCCGTGCTTCGAGGCTGAATAAAGGATTCCGAGAGGCAAAGAAGAAAGCGATACTTGATGATATATCAGTGAAAGTTCGAAGAATGATTGTTGGAAACGCGAGCTTACACATAGATCCGATAAAGATCAACGCAACATCCGAAGTTTTATTCTTCTTCCAGTGGTACAGAGCAAGCTGCGCAGCTGAATATCGTTGAGGCACTTAACCGTGGGTTGTATGGTGATAAAAACGTACTGTAGATCGCTCCGGTCAGATTGATGTCGATGGTGGCAAGATTAGGTTTGACTGGTTTCCCATCTTCCTCGCGAGTGGAACCTAAATGGAAGGACTCTCCAATCCCAGCATTCGGTACGACCACTTGGGGTGCTTGGCCATATGTTTGGATTGCGAGCTCAAACAGTGCGACTTGATCAGTCCAAGATGTCACATCGCAGTGCAATGAGATAGCAGTCCTAAGCTCAAACTAATTAAAAATTCTGTAGCGAATGAATTTGCTGGAAATGTACTTACCCTCCATTCTTGACTATCTTCTCAGATGTAACTTTTGCCGTTTCTGCATTAACGTCTCCGATAACGAGTTTTGCCCTGAAGAGAGACAAATCAGTCGACACGTTGCATACTAAGCTAGTCAATACTTGCCCATGTTGTGCTAAGACCAAAGCGGAATGTTTACCGATCCCGCCACCAGCTCCTGGGGTCCGCGTGTGAGTTGAGAAGTGAGGTATCAACAAGATTATAGACCCTTTTACCAGTAATCAGAACTATTTTTCCACGCAGCTTGTCAGCGTCTGCGAACAATAGTTCATCTGGAAGGGGAACTGGTTGAGACATGAAAAGATGGGCGAGAGGCTAAATTCACCTCGACTTATGGGGCATATGAAGTAATTGATCGAGCACTCGACACATGCTGATTAGAATCTATAGGTTCTTAGCTTCTCGTGACCTTTTATCTGACGCCAGAAACAGCAAATGTCCCTCACTTGGTACCGGTAACTTGGACAATTCACAGGCGATGCTGACGCCGCTCCTAGTCGGACTAATAGAAATATTCCAGAGGTAGAACCATTCAGATCTCGAGGCGGCTTTTATGAGATGGGCAAGTTCGGTACCCTAGAAGTCTAGGTTCCTGAACAGCTGTCTAGCCACCCAAAGCAAGTAAATTGCGGATTGGGAATAATCAGAATTCGAAGAGGTTTTCACGCTGTATAAAGCAGTAGGTGAGGCACGGCGTTGAGATGAACATCCTGAGGCCCCGAGAGTGGCCTGCTCAGCTCTAGGTGCAGAAGACAAGGAAGCAGATCGGGAACTTGAATAGCTTGAATGCCGAGCCAACGAGAAAGAGATGCCGAAAGACGCCGGAGCATTGGAATAAACGCCGGGCCCAGATTTCAACGCTCACTGCGATCAACTGTAGTACCACTACCAGCACTGTGTATTCGCTATGCCCAAAGTATCGAGCTCCCAACTTCCGTTGTCAGCAATCTTTGCTATTCACAAGCCCTCGGGCCCAACGTCCATGTCGATCATCAACAAAATCAAGCCATTGCTACAAGGATCGAATCTCTTCATGTCCGAAAAAGACATTAAGCAGCTTGGCAGATTGAAAGGAAAACGCTTAAAGGGTGCGAATAAGCATCTAGACTTGAAAGTCGGCCAGGGGGGCACTTTGGATCCTCTGGCCGATGGTGTTCTTGGTGAGTCAATTGACAAACTACCCCTCTCGAGATCGTCAATGAGCTAGGGGTTTTGTTTAATAGTTGTTGGCGTCGGAGCGGCTACGAAGAAGCTTTCTGACTTCTTAGACTGTGATAAGGCATGTCTAACTTTCGGACTAAATTTTTGGTCTTATCTCAGACCAATTTGGTAGGAGTACCAGGCTATCTGCTTGCTGGGGTCCGAAACGGACACCTACGACAGCGAAGGATCAATAGTACGACGTGTCCCATGGTCCCACGTAACTCGCGACGCAATCGAAGCAGTTCTTCCTACCTTCACAGGCAAAATTCAACAAACCCCTCCAATGTGAGTCGAGCCGTTGTTTCTCTGACTGGATATTTTCACTTTGTCGATTCAATCTCGACTCGAGCATACCGAATGAACCCCTTTCAGATATTCCGCTCTGAAGATGGATGGCAAGCCCCTATACGAATATGCTCGAGAAGGACGCCCACTTCCCCGTCCCATCGAGAAACGAGAAGTCACGATGCACAAACTTGAAGTTCTCTCCTTCGAAAATCCCGCATCAGCAGCGGACGCGGATGATGGTCATTCCTACAAGCCACCCGAGAAAATATTCACCGCGGAGCAGCGAGAAGCGCTGAAGAAGGCGCTCGAAGGCGGCATTGATCACTCAGTTGATAAGACACCTCCTCTCGATGATATACCCGATGAGGACCAAGCTATACCTCCCGTCTTCAAGATTCGCATGACTTGTTCATCAGGAACCTATGTCCGATGTATCGCTCATGATATTGGACATGCGGTAGGAAGTGCTGCGCACGTCGTTTCTCTAACCAGGTTGCATCAAGGAAAGTGGGGCGCCGAAGATTGTGTCAGCTACGATTTATTCGAAGCTGCGTCAAACGACGCGGAACGAGATGAGGAAGGGTGGACAGCGTGGGAGAGAGCGGTCATGGAGAAGATGGAAATCGTCGAAAAGTAGCACCAGCAAGTACCAGCATACCTCACATTAATGGCTAATGTACTGGAATACAAACGAAACCTCTGGCAATCCCGTCTCGCCCCGCAAAAGATCATCATGATTATTCTTCAGCTCTTCGTTCGTGAAGTGATTCCAGCTATATGAACGACGTTAGTGAAGGAACGCATTTCCGGGGAACTGGGAACTCACGTGCTCGCATCGCCGTACAACAATGCAGGTGATTTCACCATCTGCCTCCCGTCCTTACATCGCTTACATTTGTAAGTATCATGAGTTTCGCAGAGAATACCCTCTTTAAACTGAAACAGTTGTCGAAGAGCATCGATCGAGAAGTGTCGCTCGGTATCCTCCTTCTCGTCGACAACCGCCGAAGACAGAGCTTGCTTCGAGGATTGCCTCTGGAAAATCTTCTCTTCTATCGTCCCAGTGGAGATGAAGCGATATACGAAACCTGAGGGCCTTATTCAACGGCGAACCCTCCGAAAGGATCAGGAAATACTGACATTCTTTCTTCTGTCCGTCACGCCACACTCTTGCCAAGGCTTGCTGATCAGCTGCAGGATTCCAATCTATGATATTTTCAGTTTGCGCATTTCCGGAACCTTCGCAAGAACTGACCTGGATCGAATAGGATCAAGCGATTGGCTCCGATGAGATTGATGCCACATCCTCCGGCCTTCGAACTGAGCAGGAAGATGAACTCTTTGCCATTCGGGTCGTTGAACTGATCGACAAGCTTCTGCCGTTTCGGGATGTTCATGGTGCCGTCAAGTCGGAAATATGGATACCTGATTCTACATGAGCCAACGATGTTCAAGGGAGGTGCTTGGACGTACTTCTTGCTCCTCAAGAGCTTCTCGAAAAGATCCAACGTCTGCGTGTAGTTGCTGATGAGCACGATCTTGTCCGTCGTCTCCGTCCGTATGTGATGCAGGAATCTAGCCATCTGGTCAGATCGAGCACAATCGGCGAACAGTATTTATCACCTCTCCAGAACCAGAAACTTGCCGCCCCACTCGCTATGCATCACTTGGTCTCGATTGCGGCCTCCTTTATTGCTCGTCTGGCCAGCGCCAACGAAATCCTCTGGGATCAGATTTCCCGATCCATGCAGATCGTTCGGCAGATCTAAGAGCTCTGGGTGGTTGCACAGCTTCTTCAGGATGTTAATGGCCTTCAAGGGCTGCGAATTAGCACCTCGCAACAGAGCTTTAATCTCGGGCGAAGAGATAAAGAGCCTATAGAGGGCAAGCTGGAAGTCTGATAAGCGACAAAACACGACGTGTTCGTATTTGACAGGCACTGTGATCTTGTCAGCTCATCAGCGCAACGTGAACAAGGCCAAACGTACAGTATTTCGAGAGCAGATCGTTCGTACGACGGATAATGAACTTGGTCACCAGACCTCCCAACTCTTTCAATTTCTTCTCGCAGTCAGCTTTAGCTGCGTCAGTGGCATCTGCGTCGCGTCCTTTGATAATCGCGTTCTCGAAATTCTTCCTGAAGTCCGCTTTCGATCCTAAGAATTCTGGATTGGCGAAACTGAGCAAGGAGAAATATTCCGATAAATCGTTCTGGGCGAAATCAGCATCTCTGTCAAGAAGTGCAGGGAGGAAACCTACCTGGATAGGCGTTCCAGATAGAATGACGCGTCGCTTGACATTTAAGGAGGTGAGCGCCTTATAAGTCTGCGATTCGGAATTCTTCAACCTATGACCCTCGTCGCAAAGAAGCAATCCAATGCTCGCTCCTGCAAGCAATTCGGTTAATGAACGCAGGGTTTCGTACGACACAATCATAACTGATCGGATCCTTCAGAAAATCGACCGGCTGGAGTTCATCCGCACGCACCAGGTAAGGTAACATTTCTGCCTGTAGCTGCCATCCATCTTTCAACACTCTCTTGCAGATCGGCTCGCGAGCCTTTGCCGTCGACGGCCAAAGCTGGGAGGGTGTCTTTCCCCAACCATTTGGTCAACTCGTTACCCCAGTTCTTCACCAGACTGCTTGGACAGGCGATGATACACTTTTCGATCGTCCCCTTCCCAGAATGCGGCGACTGTTTCAACAAGGTCCAAAGCAGCGCGATGCATTGCAACGTCTTTCCGAGACCCATCTCGTCAGCCATGATACACCTGGCCATCTCATGAGCAAATGCAACCAAAAAGAAAGCAGACATACCCGTATTGGTTATCCAACATCATGCCGGTTGTGCATTTGTACAAGAACTGAGTCAAGTTCGTGTCAGCATTCCGAAGGCATAACGCGAATTCATACCTTGACACCTTCCACCTGATGCGGTCGGAGTACCTTGCCCAGCATTGGATCAATAACGACTGGCACTTTGAATCTCTTGTTCTTGTCTTTCGGCCCCGTCTCCTCTCCCAGAAGCTTTCTTAGACTCTTGTGCGGATTAAACATGCCTTTCACTTTCGCAGCCGCCTCTTCTTCAGCCTTTACTCTAGCCTCCTCCTTCAATCTAGCCATCTTTTCTTCTTCCGTCTCTCGATCATCGATAGTAGGATCATAAAGGACGATCGAATGCTCCGACATCGGGTCGTGAAGTGGGCGAGGAGTAATGATAGGTTGTGTGCGAAGACCTAACGAGACGAACGTAGGGGCTAGTTTGACGACCTGTCCCGATTTGTTCTTGATAGTAGGTATCGCAAACTTGTTCGCAGATCCGAACACTTGATCGAAAGGCTTAGGTTTGAAGACGGGGTAGTTAACTGTGTTATCGACGGGTTCTTCTGTATAGTCTCCATCTTTCTTCTTCTTCTTCTTCTTCTTTCCAGAGTCCGAGTCCTCCGAATCGCTTTCCTGTCCTTCCTCTTTATATGATACGCGACGACGTTTTCGCTGAGGCTTTTCGGGCAAAGGCTTGCCTATGGAGGGTGACCTGAAAGGCATGTTGACGCGAGAAGACTCGACGAGTCGGTCGACGACTTTGCCGTCGGATGTAGAGGGCATACGACGAAGCATGATGAGTAGCGTAAACTATAGATACAGTATCTGGTCGAGTCAGTTTGAGGCTGGCAAAGAGTTGATGCAGCTTACTTGTGCAGAATAATAATATGACAATGAGAATGCGATGCAAAGTGACCGGAATGAAGTTGGAACTAGAAAAATGCGATGCCAGAGAGATACCCAGATACGAGGTGATGACTGGAACGAAGGGCAATCGCAGCGAGACGACGCGTCAGGATGGAAACCAAAGCCGAATCACGAGACCGAACGTGTGGCACGTGATCTCCGCTTCTGTGATTTCTCTTCTCTTTTCAGTTCGTCGCACATTTGGCTCAGGACGAGCGATGCCGCTACTACCTCCAATATGGTATATCAAAGCTGAATTCATAGAGACTGTGCGTTGTTGATTTCTTGAAAGCAAGTGCTTGTAAGCTCATTGAGTAGTTCTAGGACACTGGGAACAAGGTCTCACGGAAAGCGACGATCGCTGGACCTCAGAATATCATCTTGGGAGGAAAGACGATCATATCAAATGGTGCTATCATACGAGGAGATCTTCGCAGAACGGGACCTGGACATGCTGTTGTGATCTCATTAGGGAGATACTGTGTAGTTGGAGAAGGCTGCGTCGTCAGGTGCGTCTTTGCTGTTCTGTCGCCGTTGAATTTCTCGCTGACTTCCATCCAAGGCCTCCTTACAAAACATACCGAGGAAACTTCAACTATTATCCTATGAAAATAGGCGATCATGTGCACATCGGTGCAGGCTCAGTGGTCGAAGCTGCGAGCATTGGCAATCATGTCGAGATTGGCAAGAACTGCATCATCGCAAGTCTTCAAGATCGCTATCGTAATGAGATTTTAACGTATCGACAGGGGAAGTTCACGATCATCAAAGACTGTGCTAAGATCGAAGACAACACAATCTTACCGCCGAATACGGTCGTTCCAGCGTTGGTACGATTTGGAGGCGCTCCAGGTTTCTAGTTTTTTTTAGCTGTGGTTACATCAAGGCTCATTTTCCTCAGGGGTATTTGTGGAAGATCTTCCAGAGTCTACTCAAGAGATGGTCGAACAATATACAAAGCAGTACTATACACGTTTTCAACCCCTGGAACAAGCTTGATCTCTACTCGGGTTCGCCGCTGTCGCATATTCACCTCTTCAATGTATCATCACCATAAGCATTCGTGATTGTTATAAAGGATTCAACTGTCATTATTTTGCCGAAAGAAGTAGGTCTAGCTAACCATAAGATGCGAATAATCATAAGGTCTGATCGTCGAACGCATTAAAGAACTGATAGGGGGTGAAAAGGTAAGAAGGAAATATCTCAAAGCATCATGCCAAAGACAACAGCTACTACTCCAACGAGCACAGAAGCGCCACCCAGGCTAACACGAGTCGCGCCACTCTTCTTTCCAGAATCCGACGATGAAGGCGAGGACGCGCTTCCGCTCGAGGTGGTGGATGCACTGGATCCGGAGTTGTGGATAGCGAGTCCTTGGAAGGCAGCGAAGTTGTTAGGGCTGTCTTCGACGGCATTGATGGAGAACACCATTCCGGAGCCACAGTGAGAGGTTGGGTTAGTCTGACGGCAGTAACCCCAGATGGGGGCGGTCTGAAAGCGTCAGTTAGTAAGCAATAAATAATGCAAGCCAGGAAGGACGTACATCATTAACGGTGATAGTCAAGGAGGGGAAGTTGGTGTCGTTGACGCCGACGGGCATGCTAGACGAAGGTTAAGCCTCGGGATAAACTAGGCAGAGTATTGAAAACTCACAAGCCAGAATCGAAGCCAACTTGACCAGTAGCGGAAGTCTTGGCGAGTTCCGTGCAAGGGTTCGAGAAAGACGACTGAGTGGCACTGAAAAAACACGTTCAGAGAGTGCATGAATTTCGAGATGTCTGAGACATACGTGTGATTCTTGGACTCGAACTGGAAGGTGACGGTGTCGTTGATGGAGGCAGTGATGTTGGACGGCGTGAACACAAGACCAGCTGAGCCACCAACGACGATGACATGGTTGACCGGTTGGGGAGCAGCAGTAGGAGCGGCGCTACCTTCCCAACTGGCATAGGTTGTCAAGTAGGTCGTGTCGCCTTCAGTGACAGTGGCGGTAACAGTGACGATCTCGGGGGCGGGTGGTGAGGTCCAAGCAGCGGTGGCAGAGGTAGTCGTGGTGGTAGACGTGGTCGAGTTTCCGGAGGCGAGTGCGTTGTTCAGGAAGGCTTGGAAGGTGTTGCCGGTGGTGGGGGCGTTGGCAGCGAATACCATGCCCTTTTCAGCGCAGTGAGAGAAGGGATTCTTCTGTGCGCAGTAAACCCAGATGGGCTTGCTGTCGTTGACGGTGACATTGAAGACTGGAAGGTCCAAAGACCCGGCGGCGACGGGGTTGCTGAGTGACATTAGTGCAAGAACGAGAAAAAATAGGAATGACTTACAATCCGGAATTGAAACCGACTGGTGTGAGGTTGTCTGCACCAAGGAGCTTGGTACAAGGACTCGCAAAGGACGATTGGGTTGCGCTGTAGAACGGGTGAGGAAGGAACGAAAGTGCACCATGAGGTTAGACTAACGTATGATTCTTGACGTTGCTAAGGCAGAGATGAGTTCGCAGGTCATGCAACAAACGACGAGAACACGTACAATTGGAACGAGAGCACATCGCCGACATCGGCGACGATGTTGTTGGGGTTGAAGGCGAAGATATTATCTCCACCGACGGCGATCTGGTGAACGGCAGCCAGAGTAAAGGGCAGGACAGCCAAGGATGCAAACGCAGTCTTCATCGTGGTCGTTGAGCGTGAAGAGGGAAGATGTTGAGAGAGAAGAGAGAACAAGGCAACTGAGACAACTGAGACATTCGCTCAGCCTTATATACTGGCGAGCCCCCAACACAACAGATGGTCGCTTATTGTTCGAATAACACAAGTCATCAGAAGCGGTGCCCAAAATGGGCTCAAGGAGCTGTGCAGAGTCCGCGACGGTCATTTCGAAGCGGTGTAGAAGCCCATTCGATCTCATGATCGAGATTGTTGTCGTCAAGGTACCAATAAGAAATCCAGCACGACTATCTCTGCCAGGCGGTGAAGCACGGGTGAAAGAGTGAAGAGTATCAGATGAATGAATGGTGACATCTATTGTGCTGCGGCTCTTCTCCCTTGTCGTACCACAAGGCAGAGACAAAGAGACAACAAACTTGAAACAAAGCACCGCCTTGACTCACTGTTGGACGAAAACGGCAAGGGATGGCCGGCGATCAAACGAATAAACTTGGACAGCGAATTGCCGAATTCTCTGATGCGCTCGGCTCGCCTCTGACGTCGCTTCGAAAATGGCGCGCTCCACAACTCGTACCTTTTCCATTTCCTGGCCGTTTCCCGCTCAACTGGGCTTTAAAAAATCGTAAAAATTTCAAGAAAATTGTAAAACAAGCAAAACAATGGACGCGTAGGGATTTGAACCCTAGCCCTCATGCATTACGTAATCACGTTCCCACGGTCGAGCTACTGCTAAGCATGCGCGCTACCAACTGCGCCACGCGCCCGTTCTGTAAATGCGGCCCAGAAGATGCACCAAAAGGCTTTGACGGTCGGATTTCGGAACCATCCGAAGGCGCGTCGTCCGACTCGGAGGAGCTTGTCGACTCTCTTCCAACTCTGAGCTCAACCCAAAACAAACGAGCGAGAACCGAGTCGGTGGCATCCATCGGCAGCGTGTAGGAATATAAGTCATCTCATTCCCTGATTCTGTGATGATGGTTCCTAGGAAGTCTCGAAGTCAGTCCCTGGTTGACACACACATTCCATTACTGTATTCTGTTCAGTGGCGGGAGTAGCTCTACTCCAGGCCACATCCTTGGATATCCATTAATTTCTTCCACGGAACTTAGGCGTTTCCGGTGAGCTGAACGTCCATTTGAAGAGGGACTTGTACAGAGTACTGAAGCGTTTCTGCTTTCTGGATTGAATCACTTTATATGCATTTTAGCTACACTGTTTACCGGTAACAACTAAAGGCGAAAGAAACTCTTAGTCACAAGTCGCCCACCGCTTCTTTCGCAACTGACCTGCTTCTCAAAGACGACGCGGAAACGCCGCAAGTCCCGAACAAGAGGACCAGTATCTCATGTTTACATCAGAATCTCTAGCGTCGAGACGCTCCGCCGATATAGTCGAGCAATAGATCAGATTCCTATGGAATGCCTCCATGTCTCGGTCATCGCCATTTCTCACTCAATATCCTGACAACCCCAAAGTTTGAGAACTGAAAAGCCAAGGTACCGAATCACAATTCATTCTGACAAGTTCAGGGTAAGACCAACAGAATTAATTCTTCGAATCTTTCTCTCCGAATCGGCCCTTCTCCTCTTCAACGGTCGATACGACTTCCACGTTAGAGTCGACGTCACTCGAGCTGTCCTCACCACCGTCGGTAGTGAGCAATTTCGTACCGGGGCCAGTGTAGAACCGATGCTATCACACTCGTCAACGTCTGTCAAATCTTGGCTGAAAGACGAGCTTACCCAATACAACTTGTACCACAACCACGACACACCGCAAACACCTCCCATGATCGGTCCTGCGTAGTTCATCGTGTCTGCTGTGACGGGACGTACTTGTGGCATGATTAGGACGCTAAAAATCCGGGATCAATTTTGAGCAAAGATCGCCTGCAATGTCGAGTGACAAACCCTGTTTCAAGTAACGTCCTGTCCGCGGTGAGTGGTTTCTTCATATGTGAGTCGAGAAACTAGCTTACCAGGCGAGTGCATAGATATTGACAAAGTATCCCCAACGGCCCATGTTGAAAGGTCCTGGCTTGAACTTGACGTCTTGACGATTGGTGTAATGTATGAACAACTTAAACACTACAGGAATCTGACTGTCTTCAGTGCAAGAGCGCGGAATTTATCGCGACGACATACGATGTATGAAATATCAAGAGCCACAGCAGTGATGCTTTAGAAAGGTCAGGACCACTCAACAAAGTTATGCTAGTATATACCTGAACACCGCATTGATCTAGGTGTTCGCTCAGTACCGTATAGCAAGAAGCCTGGGAGTGGACCTACCGCGACAATGGACGCAAGGAACAATAATCCAAACAATGCAGAAATTATCACGGTAAATATGACAGCGTTCACCGGTGTCTGTGTTTTTGACCATACGCGAGACAGTATCTTCTTGTCCGGAAGTGCATTCTGTTGCCAGGCGTCAAGGCCATCAACGTTACCAGCAGGCAGAAAATCATACATCACGAGAGATAGCATAGATGCCTTCGATGAAATGAAAAATGGTACCTCTGAGGTAAGATGCAACCACGCACTTCGTATACATGCCAATTGACACGTCGCACCCGTCATAGTTTGAAGAATAATCACGAACGACCACAACGCAAGAGCTCCTCTCTTCCCCAAGTTATCCCACAGAATCTATACCTTGTCTTTAAACAGAGCCTCTATATCGTGGAGAACAAAATTTACCTGAGCGAAGGCCAGCCCTGTCGGACCGGGCATCGTACTCAGGTCTCTGATCCCGTAGCACAGAGAAACATTCACGAAGAACCCCAGTATAGCAGTCAGAAACACGGCCGAGACGATTGAAACAGGTGTAGTGATTGCCGCATTCTTGACTTCTTCGGAAAGATCTGACGACCGTTCCAGCTGAGTGTAAGTCTCTATTCGATATCAACATAACTTACGCGCAGCTCCGTCGTAATCAGTCTAGGTGACCTCGTTGACTGAGATGTACCGAAGGGTAACAGGACACGCACCATGACCCATTGAACACTCAGCAGCCCGAGAAGAAAGGCGAAGCCTCTACTATTCCATCCAGAATTATCGATTATCTGTATTATGATTTTAGGAGCTGGCGGAACGGGACCGGGACCGGGTTACTGACCGATCCCCATACAAATTTATGGCTGGCCAGATTCCCAGCGCCTCCAGCGGGAACAGCGATGATAACGGCCAGAGTAGTGAGCACATTAATAACAACTGATTCGGATGACTCATAAAGTCAACGTCTAGTAAACCCAAGACTAACCGTAAGAAGTAGCAATTCGATGCAGTGCCTTTGTAGGCAAAGAGTTGACAATTCCAATGCCCACGTTCAGTCCAACATAAAGGCCAAGAATCTGTCCCGTCGATGCCACAAATGTCCCGTCCGTGGCAATAGTCACCGCGGCAAATATCATTTGAGCAAGTGCGAAGTTGACCGAGGACGGAGTGGCTAATTGTCCGACAACGGTCATCCTTCGATCTGCCAGTTAGTTCGGGGCCACACAAGTCACGGTACGAAGCCTTTACCATGCTGTTACAAACGTTACACTGCTCCTGTACTCAGGTGGAACGACGAAGCCAGTAGATGTATAGATGCCGCCCGCCTAGGACCCTGTTGATCGGGACCGAATAGGGAGTCAGATATTCGCACTCACCGTTGGATAAGCTGATACGAGCTCTGTAGGACTTTCGCGTCAGAGGGGTATATTCCAACGCAAAGTAGGGATGACTCACCAGCAACAGAAGCCGCAATGGCCATACAACCAACGGACCCAAGCAACCATGCATAAACCGCACTTCCCGGACCACCCAGCAAAATGGGGGTATTAAACGTCGATGCTATGCTCGCTGAACATCTAGCAAATTATGTTGGCCAATGGGTGCGAAAGCGAAGGGGTGCGCCCACCCAAGGATGCCCATGGCGAAGCTCAGAGTAGAGAACTTGGTGAATTCTTTCCTCAGTTCTCGTTTGATCCCCAGACTTCTCAATACTTCATCATCGTGTCTGTTCTCGGTATCAATGTCATTGATGTTCTTCTCGTGCATTCTTCTTGAAGAAAAGACCAAGTTTCAATGGCAGGAGTCGAGGAGGTTAGCCAAATTTGAGTGAGGGGTAGAATACTGGTGGTGGTAGGGCTCGTCAAGGACGACCTCGGGACGGTGGGAAATCGAATCCCTGATAAGAGCTTCACGAATCATGTTACTCATTTGAAGAAGATAGCCATCAAGAGACTGATAAGAGCTATAACTCGAGGCATCCTTATCTCACGCTAAGGGCCAAGCGAAGGCCAAATGACGTCGCTGACATAAGACATTTGATTCCGATCTCGATCAGGGACCTGCACGCTGTTTCCGAGACGTCGATTGTCCAGGTATCGCGTCGTGAGTCAACCGCATGGCCTTCTCCTTCTTATCGCCACTCCTCCAGACCCTCTTCAGACCTATTGAGTGTTCTTGTCGCAGTCCCTGCGAGCAGCAACAACCACCAACAATCCCAGTTTAGTGCTACCCTCTGAGTCTTTATACCCAACGATTGGTCTCTAGTACTCATTCATACTTTTATTGATCTCTCCACGACGAGGACACAACAACAAACAATGCACTGCATACGCGTAGAACTGTAAGACTATCAAGAATACCAGACTGAGCCGGCACATCATGAGGGAGGCAATCCAGATTCATTGAATGCCTTGCAGACTGCCTCCAGATCGGGTCGAGCTCTGACTTTGCCTATATCGTATGGCGCTTCTGCAAAGACTACCGCCAATCCTTGATTAAGATGCCAGTCGATGTGGCTAGCCGTGCTGTATCAGTTAATCTTGAAGCCAAGTATAAGAATTAAACCTGCCAGTGTAGAATCCACGGTCCGACATTATCCGTCTGGAAGCAGAAGCTGACTCCCGACGGACCATCTTTTCCATCTGGGCCACCATCACTGACAGCGACCACCTAAATTACAGCACTGATAATCAGAACTTTGATTTTTGATTCTAGAAAATGGACGTACGTCGCGTCTGGGTGGATCGGAATAATTTTCTACGTACTCGCCGGCTGGCCGAATAAGATCGAAACTATGCTGTTTGATAGAGTCAATTGCAATACCCACCAATATTGACAGCGAAGACTTTGATGAGTAACATACCCCGTGTAAATGGAATGGGTGCGCGTCGAATATGCCATTCGTATCAGGAATATTCACCCGTATTGTAGTATTCTTCGGAAGGGTATATACCACGCCTTTAGGGAAGAAATCCTGTGCGTTCCTTGTTCCATGGAGTATCTGCAGCAGGACGGGGAGAGGTGGCGGGATGAAAGATGCGTTGTTGATTGTCCACTCCCGAGTGTTCTTCCGAATTTCGCTAAGTATGACATGGTGTTGATGTAAACTGATTCAACTCACATCAGGGTTCGTTACCAAACCAATATTCAATGTGATATTATAATTCGGATCGACATAGCGGCAGTAGTCCGCGCCGGGGGCGTTATAGGGCTATGATGAAGCAGGGTAAGCGGATTGACAAGTTCAAAGCTGATCACTGTGAAGATCTCACCACTAATTGCGACTCTTTAAGAGGTATAGAACTTGTGTTTTTGCTAGCAGGTGGCTCTACGTCCGGAGCACCCTGATAACGGAAGATGGCATTGTTTAGTCCCGGATCGTCTGGTATTTCAATTAGATGGATCCAGAACCCAACACAAGTTCGTACCGACAAGATTTTGGTTGGTGATGTTCTTTGATGGGTTTGCACGGAACCCTGCGATGCAGAGTTGACAAGTAACAGTATAAAGAAACCAAAACACTGACAATAGTTGTCGACCGGTTGATCTGCCTTCACCACTATGGAATATCGTTGACCGATGTATATTTGAAGTGAATCGACGAGGACTGGGCGTGTTGCTGTACCATCTGATTCGATGACGTAAAATTTATGGCCGTCGATGGTGACATTATATGAGAGGAGACATGACATATTTATCAGGCGAAACCTAGCCCCGAGGTCAGAAGGTGCTAGTGTTTCATTCTTGACGGAAAAACCTACCGGTACGTTGAATTTTTTTGCACGTTGATGACGCTCAACTTGTTGTTTTTCCGATAGTTGGGATCGTTAAGTTTGGCATACCTCCCTTTGCCGTTGATGAGCACGGAATCCGGATTTCTATAGAATATGTCACGATAGGTTTGTGGATGGGGAACCCACAGGAACTCACGGAAACAAAGTAGTCCCATTAAAGCTAGCAAGAGCAGGAGTGTGATGCCAATCCTCCAACGTGATGACGGTTGTCTCTGTTCCAAAATGTAATTGAAAGTGTGCTGAAGTTCATGACACGGGGCATACCATTGTCCCAATAATTATATTTACTTCGGAACGGATCACCAGGGTCGTATATCACCAGTGGGCCACGCAACCCATCGCAGTATTGAGTCGAAACGTGGCTGTGATACCAGTACGTCCTAGTATCATAGGTTGAGATGTGGAGAAATCTGTATGTTGTGATGTCCGCACCCTGTTTGACCGTTTGTCGGAAACATGTAGCTGTAGAACAAACCAGGAACAATCGGGCCTAGAATGCTCAAGTCAACAAAGAACGCTCTCAGTGACTGATGCAACATACACTGGGTGACCCAACCCACCCCGTCTTCGGCATTAGTTAGATACTGATTCATTCCATGCCAGTGCTATCCGAATGAGTCTTGACGGGTCCAACATAGCAGTCTTGTGACATACCACTGATGTGCTTTGGAAGAAGTCTCGATCATACAGTTTGTTACCGACACTAACAACAAAACGGTCATCCTTGGTCCCAAACAGCAAGGGCCCCCTGAATTCTTCGTTCACAGTTATAACTCTACAATCGCAATATTGTCTGGGTAAGGACCGCATCTCTAAAGTGTATGCAAGTGGCTTACTTTCTTTGGTAACCATCCGGAGCGGCGACGCCGGTGCCAAAGCGAAGTGCATAGCTGCGGGTGCCAGTAGTATGGGGGTCTTGTGGAGTCTCGATAACCGCGATATCTTGCAGTGGGAGTTGCGAGGTTGGATCATCTACTCCGAAGAAACGGAGTAGAGAGATCCCGAGTGGCAGTGAGGCCACCAACGATCGAAGCGAGAAGTGCATGGAGGAAAATGATTGCACGGCGAACCAACAGGAAGGAATAGCAAGCTGACTATATAAGCTAAGACCCTCCACAGATGGTGTGAGCGACGATATGTGGGCGTTAGAATCATATCGAGGACTTCAAAAGTTCAGAGCCATTCTAGTTCTAGTTCTAGGGCCCATAGCTGCAGCATGCAGCTTCGAGACCTCACAAGCGGATCAGAAGTATGTCGCGATAAACAGGATTGCGACATTGCAGAAAGCCAAATGAATTGCTCTATAAATGGAGAACAGGTAACTTCAGAAGAATCGGATGCGGTCGGATCACTAGGTCCTGAGTTCACACCTAGTCCCACTCGGTAGTGATAACAATGTCAATCGATGTCTCAATCAAACAGCAAGACTTTCAGAAGCGTCGCTGTTGCGCTCGCCATTCGTTGCGAGTCGACTCTCGGGGGCGGTACAACACTGCGAGACTCATAACTCAAGAATACGACAATGAGGTGTTTGGGTCAACATCTGTAATCTTCAGGTCGAATCAGGTACTGAGAGAGCCGCAGGCTTTAGTGGCGCTACACAAGGCTTCGAAGAGGGGAAAAAGAACCCGCAAGGTTCAAGCGCTCCTGTTCCTAGCATAAAGCCACATCCGCAGCGTCCCGATACTTCAAGGTTCTGAGCCAAATCGTGCCGATCACAATTGACGGAACAGCTCGGCAATATAGAAAAAGCGGATTAGTACACACGAGCCAAAACCGGATGATTGATTTTGCAAGATATGCTGTTTGGCTCCCGACAGCAAGCAGAGACTATTATGGACTCAGCCCGTTAAGTGGACTTGGCTGAGTGATTTTGTCGATCTCAATGATTCGACGTCAATTTCGCTGTATGGCAGATCGCCAGAGCCAAGATATCGAAAATCAGCACTGAAGAATTCACGCCGGTGCATAGAGTAGCGTTCGGTTTGGCCCATATCTTCAAGGGCTGGAGGATTCTTCTCAAGGGGCAGGCTGCAGCCTCGATGCATCGCCTATCGACTGGCATGTTATCCACCGCCGAAAGAGATTGCAGTAGGCCCTGCTGAGCGTGGTTGATCCTCCAGGGCAAGGGAGTACGGAATCAAACGCGTCTATGCAGGTTCCCAAGCTCACCGAATGTTTAACAAGGGAACCAGATGTACTGAGCTCGGCATGTGGTACGTGATGGTAGTGAACCCTTGTGAACTCAAATGGCATGCAGGGGCTTCGGTCAACAGGTGATTCCAAGCCATTATCTCAATCGCTGGAGCAGGGAACGGTTCGGCCGCCTCGACGACTGAGCCCAGGGTCGTTGTAGGCCAAGGGCGGGCAATCTCGACATCCGTGTCAACAAAGGAGGAACGCGGAGCGAGCAAGAAGTCGTGATCATTCGCGGACCCCCCAGGGTGCGCGCTTCCTCTATATTTTGGGTTCGTTGAACGTATTGGAAAATCGATCGGGATCAGTTGACGAGATGATCACGAGATCGGCCCACAAAAATTTTCACACTGATTCACGACGGTGGAAGCGGAATGAGGGAGTCGAACAGGAAGCAAGTTATTTGTACATGTTTGGTTGGCGAGGGCGCATTCGTGAAAACGGCCAGGAATAGCCAAGGCGCGGCTTATTTTGTGAATCGGACAACTGGCGCGATCGGATGTTGTTCTTGCACGAATGGCGGGACATAGAATGGGGAAGTCCGGGACATCATCTCTTGACAAGAAACTCGATGTGACGCAACGAATGCAAGTCAGGCAGCGTGAAGGTGACACCAGAGCACTCAGAACCGCAGTTTGGGAGTATCTGGACCCAAAGGGGCATGAGTGCAGACCATCGTGACATGCAGAGCCATGCATTACAGCCGAAGCAAGGCGATATTCACCCAACTACCATATCCACCCAGTTTCTGTTTCGTCCGCGTCGGCATAAGCTAAAGACTCAAGATCACTGGGCGTGGAGAGTGTTGGGCCTCTTCTCCGATGTATCTTAATGCAAAGCTGGCCGGCATTATTATAGGTCTCCTCAACCCATACGCGAGGGTCGCCGGAGCAAGTCAACTCGATATTTTCGAGCCGGGGACATGTTGAGCGGATGGCTGCAACCATTTTGCAGGCTGACCGTTCGGTGAGGTTGCGTGCGACGATGTGAGAGGTCAGAACGCGGAGGTGTGGGAATGTGAACCGAACAATGAGAAACTCTTTGATTGCGTCTTCAGAGGAGGACTGTAAAGGAATTAGTAATGCAGGTGATAAAGATCACGAGGTAGCGCTCACAAACAAGTCCCCCCATTTGAAGTTATATACCTCTTCCAACAACGGCAAGTATTCGGGATCCACAATCAACCTCGAAGTTAGATTATCGGCGTCCTCGGGAAGATGCAATACCCTCAGTTTCGGGAAGTAAGGCTTATTCATCATCTCATCCCCTTGAAGGAACTCTGAGACGTCTTCAGCTGGATGTCCCATGATCAATTCCCTCAAATCGGGGATGAGTGGAGCAGCAGCCAAAGCGCCAGTGACAGTCGTCCTCAGCACCTCTAAATGCTCCAATGGTCTCTCCTCAATATCCAGCGCGCCCATGATGAACTGCGCACCCTGATCATACAGCGCGAACTCTCGTATGGAATGACGTATGAAGAACGCAGGGAGAGAATCAGGGAGCCATGCATGAGAGCTTCGTGAGCTTGTGAAATGGAATATATCCAACATCGGGAATGAGAATGAGTCGAGGATATCCAGAGTAACGCCCGAAGCAGCACTTGTACGTGCGTGTATCGTTAACCTCTCCAACTGATGACTCACAGCCTCCAAGAGCGTGATAAGGTCGGGATCTGTCGATGAAAACGCGGGGACCCAGTCTGGGGAATCCCATATCCATATTGTTATGTTCTTGATGTAAGTGGAGAATCGCGTGTGGATGCGCTGATAGGATGCATTGTTCTCGCGATTGACGTTGAGACAGCAGTTGGTCCAAAGGATACCCTCTGCTTCGGCTTGCCAGGCACTGGAGACGCAACAGAGATTGATGAGGTCGCCTTTCGGACAGTCCTCGATGAGCCACTCTGCAATCTGGCGATATAACTCAATCGGAATGGTTTGGGTCATTGGCTGCCTTACTCTCGTGGATCGGACGCGGTGGTGGGATTTGGAGGTGGCGGCGAACGAAGGAGAGAATAAAAACTCCGCTAACATCCGCCCTCAGGCTGACATGACCGTGACATGACATTTCCACCCATTATTACCTATTGCTATCTACGATTGATATGTGTTCCGTTTCCGTAAATTGTGCGTCATGTACTTTCTCAAAGCATAATGACGCCTACACCCTTGCCAACGCCTCTATCCCCGATAGGATTCACACCAGCAAGAGGAGCAGTCCGCCAATTATATAGATAGTAGTTCAACATGCCATCACCATTCCCAAACTTTCAAAGCATCAGTATATTTTGTCACTGTCATTTTAAATAAGGAAATAAGTCGTACCTTCAATTCTTTGAGGAAAGCCCAGTTATCCATCAAAGTCAATGCATTGAAGACGTCAAAATGTGCCTGAAACCACCCGTCAGAATTTATGAACTGTACAAAGGACGAAAGGCTCACTTGATCAGCAACAACGAGGGCGTCAGCGATCAAATCCGTTAGTCTCTTATCGACCCTCGCTTCGACTTCTTCTTTATCGCCTTGTCCAAATGCCGCATCAGTTGCATAATAGAAAAGATACACGGCATCCACGACCGCATGTTTCGTATTCCCAATGACCGACGACGGAAGATTATAAAATGAGAAGAAGTCCGTGATTTGGTGCGATTTGGGATCCTAGCCACTTCATCAGCTTCACGCAAAGGAAGGAGGGATAAGAGGAAGGTACTTCGACGACGTAAGTCCACAAAACCTGGTTCTCTCTTCTTCCATCCTTAAGCTCACCCACGCCCTTCCCACTCAGAAACATATGTCGAACCTCTTCCAGTCCAAACTCCTGTCTCATATCAAACCTCTCCATGTACTTACTTAGAAGCTTATGGACGCCCTTCACATCTTTATTCTCGATCTCGCGGAGGCCGGCGCGGGAGAGGAAGGGCGAGGGAGGGAGTTTATGGATGCGGATCATGCGGGCTACTGTCGAGCTTCGGGGGACGGAAGTGAATTTGACGTCCACGAGTTTGGGGACGTTGAGCAGGCGGTGATGATACCTTTCTCATGATTGAATATCCTCATCGTTGTATAGTCCAGGGGAGGAGACATACCGACAAGTGCTCAGCGGAGTGGGGAGGACGACGCCGGCGGTGTATATGGCTTGGAATATGCCTTTCAGGTGGCACTGTCGGGTTATCTCCTTGATAAGCACCGGAGCGAGCCGCTTCGATCGTAACTTCTTATGCACGCAGAGGAAATTGATTTCACTCCCCGTAAATCGACTACTCGCCATCGTTAGTTCTTTTCCAGTTGAAAGCAGAGCGCGACGTACTTCCCACGGACATTTAGGTGGATAGGAATGCCCGATATGAACGCCACGAGCTTTTTGTTGGATGCCACACGTACGCCGAGATGCCATTCAGGGACGTAGTTGGGTGGTTTGAGAGCCCACTGGAGGAATGGAGCTGTGTATTGAAATCGGAATGATGCGTCGTGATCCTCGACATAATGTGCAGAAAGCAATTCATACACTTCAGTTAACTGTGATGACAAAAATGAATCAGATGAAGATATGAGAGGAAGTATAGATGCGGAGGGCGTACCTGAGCAGGGACGTTGATATCCACTATCGACCATTCGAATTCTTTTGGCAGAGGGAAGGGGTCTTGACGGACTTGATCACGAGGCAGCGAGGGCTCTATATATCCATCTGCCTCTGGTGGTTCCTCGCCCAGCTGAGGCACAGGTTGCGTAGCCCAAAACTGCTAGCATGTCAACCCTAGCTCACTGTGGAGCGAAGAGAAGACATACCTTATGTTCGCCCAAGTCCTTAGTTCCCCTCCCAGCGATACCAGCCTTCCCCCTAATAACATCATTAATCTTCAAATAATCCAAGGCCTGCCGAACGGTCTCTTCATCCGCCTGATCAGCAAGATCGGCGTGTTCTTCTTTGACTCGTTGGATCACTTCATCGACCAGTTCCTGCGGTACATTTCCTGAGCCACCTCCTCGAAGAACAGACTGGAGAGCCTTTGAAGCTTTGGATTTCTTCTTCTTTTTCTTCTTGGATTTGGATGAGGCAGCAGGGGTAGAAGCAGGGAGAGAGCTTCCACCCGCCTCGCCGTTCGTAGGCTCGTGTTCCGCCTCTCCTTCAGATCCAGATTCTGAGTGAGAGTCTGAATGGACATTATCTTGGTCGTGGGCATCCTGTGAATCGGGGGAGGTTATGTCTTGGACGGACATGGCTGCGAGCTGAAGAGGTTAGCACAGTCGCGGTACGCGCGTCATCGCAAATTTCTGGACCGGCACGCAGTAGCAGTTCGAATTATTGCGAATCTGTACTCTACTAACAAAGGTAGAACGATCATGGGATGTACAGCAAAGTTAATGGATAGACTTGGCGCTCATCGAGGACGCTTCTAGTCCGCTGCCGTATGTACTGGATATTTTAGACAGCACGCGTCCAAGGGCAGCAGGAATATTCCAATATTCGCAGGACATTCCAGGGCCAAAAACGGCTGCTCAACGTGCAGAATATCTTCGCCAAAGACCAGCGGTAAACGGAGAAGGAGGTGGCCAGAGACCTGAATATCGATCAGCTGGCGCACGACGATAAGCACGGTGCATACCAATCAACCCCTACGTTCAATCTTGTTGAACTTCCTGGCATTCTGCGCATTGTTTCTGGTGTTCTGTCCTCTGACCGGCATTCCCATTGCGTGTCTCCTGCCCACATAGCTCCCAATCATCCTGTGATGAGCAATATTCTCTCTAATCTGCCTCCTCAACTCCGTTTCGATCTTCAACCCAACCAATGGATCTCGTTTTCTTCTTTCGCTAACTTCATCGCGTTTCAGCATTTGAGGCGTCGGTGGCGTCGATTTTGGAGGTTCATAGTCGGGTGAAGCGAGGGGGAGGATGGGCATGAGAGGTGTTGTTGAAGGTGATGCGAGGAAAGAAGCTAGGGATGTAATTTGGGATGGCGTCAGGGATTTAATTTTGCATCGGTCGTGTATCTGGAAACGGGCGCAGATGCGCTCTGCCGTTGGATAGCCTATGCCATAAAATCGTGTCAGGGCAATCTGAAGCGTTCAACCGTCAGTTCAGAGCCGAGCTTTAGCATCGAGACGACGCACCTTAACGAATGAATTGTCCCGTAAGAGTACGCCCAAAATATGGACCATCAGAGACGCAGCGCGAGCTCGAGCTCACGTTATGGGCGCAACAGCAAAGAACGGAATCGGCGAACGCGGCGTTCAAACCCAGCCATCTTCGACGACGACCAACCTCACGCAACTTCTCATTCAAACTCTTTCACCCGACTGATACATACACCATGTTCAACCCACCGAGTGACATACTCCGGCAACAAGCCCTCGAGAAAAAGCGACTCGAAATGGCCGAGAACTACGAGCGTCAAAAAGCCACCCTCATCGCCGAAACCGAAAAATCACGTCCAAGCACTCAACGTTTCGTCGGACAGAATGACAGCATGGAAGATTCATTGAAGAAGAGTACCGTGGGCCTCGTCAGACTGGAAGATTTCCAGAAGAGGAGAGAAGAGCTGGAAGAGGCGAAAGCCAGGGAGGCGGCGAGGAGTGATGAACTCAAGTGAGTCGTTTTCTGAGGCTAACAAAAAAGAGTAGATGGCTGATTGCCCGAGGAGATACGTTTAGGGAGGAGAAGAGAGTTAAGAAGAGGAAGAAAGTTGCTACATCAAAACTCTCGTTCGCGGTCGATGACGATGAGAATGCAGAAGAGTCAAAGGACTCAGACGACGGTCCGTCTTTGTCTCTCATCATGTGGCTTATCTTACGTCGTCCCAGGCCCGTCGAAGAAAGCCAAATTCCGCAAGAACCCCTCCGTCGACACTTCCTTCCTACCCGACCGAGAGCGCGAAGAGGAGGAACGTCGTGAACGCGAACGTCTCCGGAAAGAATGGATAAAGAAACAAGAAGACATGAAGAACGAAGAATTCGAAATCACATACTCTTATTGGGATGGAAGTGGACATCGCAAATCTGTCACTGTATGCGCTGTTCTTGAACACCACCCTTTATGCGTGCTAATCATATTGGCAGTGTAAGAAGGGCGATGATATCGGAACGTTCCTTGAGAAATGTCGTCAACAATTTCCGGAGCTGCGAGGTGCAAGTGTGGATAATCTGATGTACGTCAAGGTATGTCCCGAATTTCTGTTCCCTCAACGAGGTGAAGCTGATAACCATCCGCCGATAGGAGGATCTCATAATTCCACATGTATGTTGATTCACTATCCAACATCCATCTATTCAACGCTAAATGTTGAATAGCACTATACGTTCTACGATTTCATTATAAACCGCACCCGTGGGAAGTCAGGCCCGTTATTCAATTTCGACGTCCACGACGACGTCCGCCTTGTCAGCGATGCAACTATCGAAAAAGATGAGTCGCACGCCGGAAAGGTCGTTGAGAGGAGTTATTACAATCGTAACAAACATATATTTCCTGCTTCGCGATGGGAGGTACGGTTTCTTCCCTTTTGTCGCGTTAATTCCGCTAAGATTCGGCTAGGTCTTCGATCCGCAGAAGGACTATGGGAAATATACGATCGCTGGTTAAGACCTTCAGTGGACTGTCCAGCTGTTGATTGTACATATCTGTCTAGTGCGGGGTTGGACTGTCGAGTTTGTTCCTCCTAAGAGCAGATAAAGTATACTTGTTATGTATCTCTAAGTGGATATTTATGTGGGACAATCTCCCTGTCGGTGACCTTCTGATTTGAAGGTTTGTCTCGAGACCGAGATCCCCGAACCACCAGGTGCACTGTAGTGCTCGTCCGTCCCATCTCATATTGCGCTTGTACTGGTCGTCTGTCAATTGAGAACGTCCAAAGATCCGCGTAGCTACGTCAAGCGAAGCAGTAAGACGCTCTGAGCTTGGTTCCTTTTGTTCCTGTATCTCAGAATATCAAGAGTCAAGGTGATTGGGTTTGTGCTTCAGGGTCAAACATGCCATCATCTTCGTCAAAGTCGACAGAGTCCGTAAGCTGTGATTCCATGTACATTTGGAAACACAGTTGTCCGATTTCCGTCTGCCAGCGGGGATCGTCAGGAGGAGGCGGGTCGTCATCGTCACTTCCATCACCGTCCAAGCCCAGTTGTCTCATTGTTCTGTAGATCTCTCCTCTGTCGAAGTCGTCCTGGACGTGTCCACCGGTGATGTGAACACGAAGACACCACTCAAAGTGCCTTCGAAAAAATTCATCAGATGTTGAGTCAAAATGCTGTGCTTGCGCTTCGGGTACATGTGAAGGAACCTCTATGGGTTCCTTGTCAGTGAAGCGGACAATGCGATAATTATCCTGAAGCGACATTAATCAGTGGCACAACCCGACCACGATATTTTTGCGAGTTGAGAACGTTGGGTACTCACATCTACGTCGATCCCGAAATCGTATCTCTGAAAAGCTGTCACTAGATTTTGGTTGATCAGGATTCCGTTCTCTTCTACTATCCCGCTCTCGATCTTGAATTCCGGAACATTTCTGCCGTGATGGGGCAGCTATTGTCCAACATTGAGTCCTCCATCGTTCATCGAAGCGACTGCTCACCAATTCAGACTCTCCAGGTGGGAAGATTCAGATGACGCAGAGTTCGTTTTCATCACCAGAATATCCGGTGATATTGCAGGCGTTCCCTCGTTGACGTACAGAAGCTTCAATGGTCGGAGACATATTATCCTATTATTCATGATGTTGTGATACAGGGAAGACAGCCAAGGAAAGAGTTCAACGAACAAGCTCTTTCGCTTTAGTGGTTTCGCCGACCATGTACACCAAGGGGACCGCTCCGTGCAGGTCCAGAGAAGTGATAACCCAGGAATAATGTACCGAAGGGTCGCAATCTAGAGTGTATGAGCTAGGAAAGCCATAGAATATGTGATTGGTACTCGCATATCATTTGGGAACCACGATAGTAGTGATATATCACCGGCTCATCTGTAAGTATCGCATCAGGTAATGTCGAAGCAGACGCGGAAGAAAATAAAATGACTGGTACAAAAAGCAGCGTAATCTCCAGGTGGAGGAGACTTGAGCGAATCTTCCTTGAGTGCGGGCAATTTAGACGGTTTCTCGACGAATTCAAGGAACATTCCAGCCACTAGTTTGACGTGGATGGGTCTCAATTCGAAGTAGTCCTTGCAGTTGCTTATGAGGCGAATCCAGCGATAGAGTGTGGAACACGTTAAATGAGGAAATCGTCGCAGATTAATGCCTAGAGGAAGTTCAGCACTCGAAGTAAATGGGCTATTCCCTTGACTCCTTCCCTCCTCGCAGTCGAATGTATCCATAGTAAGTGCTTCCGTGCTCCCACAGAAAGAGAGTCCGACCTTGGGCGATTGATAGTTTAGAAAGAGGATGAGTAGGTTCATAGTCCCCTGACATTGAGAGATGTTCTGGAGCGTAAGACTCTGTAGGGACGCAAAGAAGCCTTAGCGTCTTTGAGGCTATGACCAAGTTACTCTATAATATAGAACGTCAGAGGCTATCGCCGGCGCATCTGAGGGCAAATTTACTAACTCCGGCCAGTCGGGCCACAACAACCTGAAACTGTGCCAGCAGGACTTAGTATGTACAGCATGTGATTCAAAATTGGACCATGGCTGATCATCCCCTGGTCTCGAAATGACAGAATTGACACCCAAAACTCAATTGTGGAGTTCAACCGCGAAGCAAATCTTATTTTCTCAATTTCTTCTCAGCAGGAGAATGCTCAAGTTTTCTCTCTCGTAGTGAAGCGTTTAATAGGCCCGTTTATTGAATATGAGGAAGCTAATCATGCTAATTATACTAATTGAGATGAGTAAATAGAGGTACATTGAAGCTCACGATATCCAGACAAGTTCCTAGCATATGACCCACCCACTAACCGGCCCATGCCAAGCACGAGGAGGTCGATGTGTGGGTCGCCAGAAAGTTGCAAGAATATTTCTTGATAGTGACGAACTCTTGACTTGTCGGGATCGCCTAGAGAGAGTTCGGACTCTTGACTTGTCGGTGTCACCTGAAGATGTATTAGGTCTTGACTTATCGAAGTCGCCAGAGGAGATTTAAAGAAATTTGAGTGTCGGATCACACGAATCACACAAAAGGAGAGAGCGCATAGAAAAAGTGAGACGCTTACCGTTGGAGAGAGGCATAGGGAGGAAGAGTATGTAGAGACTGCAGGAAAGCACTTACTGTCGAAGGTAGGAGGCCTAGGATGATCCCCTCGGGGCCAAGTTAGGCTCGCGCGACCTCGTGCTGAAGGGTGGGGCGGCGCACTATGCTACTGACTAATAAAGATATTGCGCATCAATCAAGTCGAAGTCGACCGAGATAGCGCCTTTGAAATGTGACAAGTGAATAAGTTATACGCATCAATCAAGTCGAAATCGACAGTAAGACGAGCCGACCGAGATAGCGTCTTTGAAGAAAGAAGGCGTGGTGCGGGAAGGAGATCGATGCGGCTCGAGGGGGATGCTGGCAGCCGTCTATAAATGACGGTCATACTCGGGAAGAGCAGAGCAATGAGGAGAGTCGACCGTTCCGCCGTCCCGACCAGCCAGAAAGTTTTGCGTAGCGAAGCACCGGCCCACCGATCAGCAGAGGAAAGTGAAAGCGATTGGTTACCCGACGACTATTTGAATGCTGTTCAGCTTCATGATGGGATAGAATGCACGAGAGGGCTTACCGATCAGCCGTAGTCCAAGAGCTGCGAACAGAGGACTCAGGTACATGTGAATGTAAGCCTGAACCGCGCGATGGTATGGGGAGTTCTAGGCACTAGTCAGCGCTGCCCAAGGGCACAAAAAGACCAACTCACTTTAAGATGATGTCATAGAGACGTGTATCATCATGAGGTATCTGGAAGGTAGGTTAGACATCGTCCCACGCTGCAGGAGCGAATGACGTACGCAGAGCATAAGAGCAGGGGTGGCTCAATTATCAGAAATACCTAGGATGAAGGAGTTAGAATTCGATGCAAGCAAGTGAAAGAGAACATACCTTTATCGCGCGGCCCGGCAGACCCAATGGTGAAGGGTAAGAGATTCGAGAAAGAGTTCATAACGGCATAAAGGCATAGGTTTGTCTGAACCTTTTCAAGGGCATGGCAATGATGGCATAACAGCTTGAAGCACGCGTCTTGAGGCACACAAGACATCTTCGTTGCGGTCGAAGAGAATTGTCGGTAATTGTCAGTGTCGGCAGCGAAGTCGACAGTGGTCTTGAGGTCTTGACGATGTCGCCAACAGCACTCAGAGACTCGGACAAGCACAAGAATCAATATCTTGAGGCATTGGAATTCAATCGTGGATAGAGGGGAAGGATGAGGGGGAGAGGAGAAGACGAAGAGGATGATGGAGAGAACTGAGTGGAAAACGGTCTCCTTATATACACAAAAGCGAGCGAAGAAGCCGAGTAAGCGGACTTTGAAATGCTTCCCAATTTGGCATTTTAGGTTCGATAGCTCCCGTCGTTCTCGGCAAACCTCATTTCGCTGGACCTCGGGGTTTTCTTCAGGGTTATTGAATGGTAGGTAGCATGTGATGACCGATCGGCGAATGATAAGACCAATCTCGCCAGGAAGTCGAGACCCATTTCTGCGGATACACGTTTGCGTCCAAAAAAGCAATTTCTATTGTTCATCTTCTAAGGAATAGTGATTCACAAGATGGCTGCGCGGGGAAAAGTAGCAAAATCAGACTAAAGGCTGTGCTTATTGCAATCATTGTCCACTGACGGGCGTTGAGCATGAGAGTCCTCCACTGGCAGGCTGCAGTCCTGAAGGATTCCGGCAGGCAGGACGATGTGATAAGACTACAGAGGTGGAGCGAACATGAGGCAAGATATCCCCATTAGGATCGTAGACGCTGCGGAAGCCGCTGGAGAAGAGACAGTCTCGGAACAAAGCCGACGCGCTAATTTCCGGCTCGCTTAGTGGGCCAGGCACGCCCGCCATGGTGAGTGGCGGAATCTGCGTTCGGGTTGTTTCCAGTCAAAATTGATGCGAATAGCGGCGTAAGAGGTGCGAGTCTTCAAGCGTACTGGTAGAATTTGTTTCTGACCGAGAGATCGCCTAAAATCGGATGCTTCTTAGGCCCCTTCGGGCCCATTTTTCGTCAAAAGCTTCACCACTCGATATCTGAACAGGCTAAATTTAGTCTTCTTTGGGGGATATCAAATGAAACCTCGAACATGCGGCCTATTCCCCTATAGAAGTGCCAAGATAATCTGAAACTTCGGATCAAATGCCGGGTCTTGTGTTTTACAGAGCTGACTAGACGATGCTGGCTGAAGGCAATATACAGGTAACCAAATGTCGAGAAGAGCTAAAGCACTCGTTGGTAACGTCTTCGCATGTCTACAGTCATCAGTTGGGGAGGAGAATTCACCATGTACGGATCGGCCGAGTTGCCCGTAACGCGGTGTCGTGGACCCACAATGGATGTACCGGAGCGAAATATCCGTCCTGTGTAATTCCTCCATAGACGGAGCCGGCTGATTCATGCTCTCCATTCAAAGGACCCTGATATCTCAGTCATGACTCCATATCGATATATTAGCCACCCCAAAAATAGTCATAGAATGCAGATCAAACCTTACTAGAAACTGAATAAGAAAAGAAGGTGATGACGAGGCCCAGTCTGACGAGTGACCAACGAAAACCTCTACTTCAGTGGGACCAGAAGGCGGAGCCTCTTCTCTAGTCACAGCGAGCTTACTGTAATCCACAAGCAGCTATTTCAGCCTACGTTTAGAGTTTAGTCCAGACAGACTGATGCCTCGCTGTAGTTGACGGATGGTGTCGTTTGCCGAGCAAACTTCGAAGGGGGATTTCTTATCGATAACGATCATCGCCCCATTGCGCGTGTGCAATTCACATGTGCTGCATTTCGAATCCAAGAGGGGGATGTGATCGGGTGACACAGTCATTCCAGCTGATGCTTTGTTCCAGATCAAGCCGTTTGAGCAGTCAGACGAAAAGATCGAACCTGCCTCGTTTTCAGCTAGTTTGTCCCGATCTTTCAAAGCCGCGAGGAAGTTGGAGAGAGCGCGGAGGAGGCGATCGGCGGGCCTCAGATACCTCTTCGAGGTTATCCCTATCTAGGAGAAGGCATCCCGCCGCCAATCGGACCAATCTTTCGTGCACGACAGCTGCTGTACTTTCTCTGACATTCAGGTCAAGATCCAATACTATGCAACGAGAAGATGCTTACTGTTGTATTACCGCTTCTCACGAACCCCGGATTCGACAGCCATTGCTGGTGATTTGTCTCGGTACGGGGCGTATGAGATACAGTATGTAGCCACGAGATCCGGTCTCTGGGTAGCTAGAAATCTCATTATTTCAGCGATGAGGGAGCAGAAGGCCATACACTACTCGTACCTGATGTTTCGGAGTGTCTCTGAAACGGCGGGCTACAGATTCATGATGGACCACGGCGGAAGGGCAGACAAATAAGGGGCGCCGCAGTAGCCAGACCACATATTCATTGGGCATTCTCGGGTTTTTCACGCCGATCACTCCTGACTATACTCTCTGTAGTGGGCCGACTTCAGGTGCACTTGTAGTTCTCCTTGCTCGACTTGCCTAAGCCTCGGGGGATACAGTGATCCCGTATTGTACTCGGATAGCAACAAAAGCGCACACACTTCCTCTCCAGGTTTCGAGGTTGTCCGGGTAGCACCAAAGGAAATTCGGCGAATTGGGTGTCTGGAAGCCCATGCCTTCGATACTAGAAGCGAGTTTTCCGTCACAAGTCATGCATTATTGCTGATATCACACCGTCCCGGTCGTCCAACGGATTGGCAGGCGAAACGTTCAAATACGGTCAAGCTTCCAAATCATGACACGGTACCAGGAGAGCTACAGGCAAGACATGAGGCTCCCATCGAGGATGTGAGAGATCTAAACCTAGAGGTATTGGTCCCTCGATATTATGCAGATGTCCATCAGGCTATCAAGTTCCGAATGAGTCTGCTCGAAGCTCTCCCAAGGTGCGGATTTGGGGCCGCATTGCACACGCAATCTATAGTTTGAGCCCCTCTTAGTCGTTCAGAGAAGACAAGTTGACTTAGTTGAGGTGAGATTTAAGTGCAATCCAATAATCTCCTGATTTTGACAATCGATATTCAGGTAGTCCATATGACACAGGCCATCAGAGTCGGTCAGACGTCGAGGAAGCCGTATGCGGAGGTGATAAAACCGAGGGTGTTGATATGAAAGTAATCATGGGGTGCAAATAGCCAATGATGTCCTCGGAAGCAATCACAGCACACTGAATGAGTCGCTCCTTTCCCACAGGATGTGATTTGGGAAAAATTTTACTTTTATTCCGGAGAAAATTTGTGAGCGATTGATTTGGATGCACATACGAGTTCATGATAGAATCGAGAGATACAAATGGCATGACTGGGTTGCCTGCCTCGATGGAGCATTCAATTGTGGCCGACTATGGAAGACTATACAGTATAGGCTCAGGAGCAATGAAGGTTCGATGTCGATTTCGGACACCGCCGAATTCTTTCATTCATTTTACCACCACCGCCTCGACAAATCTTCTTGAACTCATCCAAACATGGCGCCGCAATAGATGTTCCATTTTATGGACAGCTATAAGCACCGGTCAACTTCCCAAGCAGGCAGTTCAGGTAACATACCGCCAGCATAGCCCCGTAGGCGCCCGCGGCCGACATGATATAGGAAGCAACAATTTCCAATGACTCCTGAGTCCTCCCAGGCATCCCGTCACTGGCATTTAGGCTCTAACCATTGAAGGATGTCCAATTCCGTCGCTGGAGAGAACAACTACTCAACGTTCTATGATAGCGTACGTGGTTGCGATGACGTTAACCCTGGCTGGCCGTTCCTGATGACATGCTAAAAGCCGCCTGCTTATCCGCCTGCCAGTTCAGATGCTGCAGCATCGAGACGGGATGAAACTACTGCAGCTGGGAGTACTTCACCCAATACTTCTTCACCATCATCGTCCAATAAGAACAGTCCCGGGCATGCGACTAATTTCCTTGATCTCGAAAATCAAGGGAATATCAAAGGATATTGGAAGATTGATTCCACTATGAAGATACCGTCTTCGCTACTGGGAGAGAACAAGCTTGGCGATAACAGGCCCCGTCCGAATATCTATCTCCAGACAACGGCTCACATTTCGAACCCGAACAAGAAGGCGGAGATATCTGGCACAGTCGAGATCGTTGGAGAAGCAACCGCTCCACGAGCTTATCTGTTTGCCGAATCTTCTTCCGATGTCTCGTTGAAAGTCGTATGTTCTGTCTCCCATTTTTTGAGGCATGAAGTCTGACAATTTCCTAGATAAGCCCACTGGGCCAAAAGAGCAAGATCCACTGTGAATCTTTCAGCGGCGGTATCAAGCTCTCAATACCTCGCACTTTCAGAGGGCCAATATACATCACAACCAAGAAAGGTCCCGTTATTCTATCAGCAGCAGTCCGCGCACAGTGGATCGTCTTCAGTGAACATGAAAAGGGAGGAATCTATTTCCACGGGCAATACAGTGGAAGTGGATACGATAAGGGCGACGAGGAGAGCGTTTGGATTGGCGATGAGATCAATGCTACTGCTTTCAAAGGAGAGATTCGGATTGAGTATGCTGACCAGCAGAAGGTGAAGAAGGGTCTCTTTGCGAAATTCCTTTCTTGAGGAGCACTATGAAAATTTTGGACAGTCCTTTGCTACGTTTCATGTGGCGTGTATTATCCCTCTCTGAGTCCATGACCATGTATTAGTGCACTAAATCAGAATGAATTTTAAGATGATTAGTTTTTCCCGGCTGCCGTCAAAGATGCCGGTTCGGGGTTTACCGATATATCCGTCACTGACTCTGTTCCATCGAGCGCATCGAGCTCGTCGACTCGCCTAGAGGATCCCAATCAGCGAATCAGTGAACGAAGTCGTTTCTGTCAACCTTGACATCATCATATCAGCGATAGTCAAACATACTGACACTTTGTCTAGTGCTGAAATAATTTGCGGACGCTGAACGAAATGCCACCCAAATCCACTCAGAAACGTTCGGCCGCTGCGCTAGATAGCGGCCCATCCGAGCCCTCTAGGCCCTCTGGCTCAGTACCCACTCAGAAGAAGACGCGATTCGTCTCTCCATCTGATGATCCCGAGAAGTTCATCGAACAAGTGGACGACGCGCTCGAGGATCGCGCTCCTAGAAGAGGAGCCGTCAAAACCGAGGGCTACGACTCTGATTCTTCTGACGACGGAGAAGGCGTCGTCTATAGTCGACGAAAAGACAAGCAAAACAAGGACGACGAAGATGACGACATGTTCGCGGTCCCGAAGGATGGTGAGGATGAAGAAGACGGTGAGGGCAAGAAGAAGAAAGAGGTTGAGATGAGGTTGGGGGATATTGAAGGGCAGGAATTCGGTCAGACGACGAATGAAGGTTTTGATTCCGATGATGAAGATGAACCTGTCGACGAGGACGAGGCGGAACGGCGAAGCAAGATTGGAATGGGATACGAGCTGTCTGCATTCAATATGCGCGAGGAGATGGACGAAGGCAAGGTGCTGAACGACGGAGAAGTATACGTGAAGTCGTATGACCCTCATGCGGCTCATGATCGTTGGATGGAAGGGGTCGACGAAAGGGACATGAAGAAGGCCAGAAGAAGTATGAAGAAGAGGGAACGAGAGGAGAAGGAACGGTTGGAAAGGGAGGCCGCCAACGCCCTCGACACCACCGAATTGGAAAAGGAACTGGTGGGCCTTTTACGCAAAGCGGAATCGGTCTTGGAAGCTTTGGCTCGTCTAGGAGCTAGGGCCAAGAAAGAAAAGGCGTACGTCCATCCACGTAATCATTTTATTTACTGATGCTCACCATTTCTACAGTGCTGCGAAGAAAAGCGGAAAGACTGTATCACAAAGCACCCAACATCAAATCGACCGTTTGACAACTATCGCTTCCGCCCTTCTTCCAGAAAACGTCGACATATATTCTGCAACCTACGAATCCATACTTCGGTCGTTGCGATCGTCAGGAAAAGTACCTCCTGAATGGACCCCTCCGTCACAGAACATCAAACTCGAATATCGCTGGGCTGATCCTACGCAGGGACAAGAAAACGAGACATTCGGACCTTTCAGCGAGGAAGAGCTTCGTGCCTGGTATGGCGCCGCATATTTTGGTCAAGACGGCGAGCGGATCTTGCTGAGACGAGTGGGGGAAGAGTACTGGGGTACTTGGGAGGAGACTCTTGGTTGATTAAAATCATGGGAATGGGAGAGGTCGTGATATTTTCTTTGCAAATTTGTCCCTTATTTGTTCATGCCGTTCGGCAGAGTACTTCTCAACGCGATGCCATTAGCGCCTGTTGCTGCGCGGGTTTCGTACACTCACTTTCTACAACTCGTCTTGAATCTTGTACCATCTATTGTATACTAGTTTGCTCAAGCCATGATCTTCAACGTCACCAAAGCTGATTTACCGCCCCTTCCGCCCGTGAGTCGATCATGGCTCTTTCATCTCCGGATCCACTGACTCATTGACTCATTGCATCATCCAGTCTGATATCGATAGTATCGTTACTACCACAGATGGCTCTAGTATTAGCCCACCTCCATACAACCCCTCCTCGCCAACTATCTCCAATCCCATTCCCGCAACCAACTGTCTCGACATCTCGCGATGCAAAAATATTACTGGCTCCTGGCGAATTGATACCTCGCTGAGAGTCCCATCACTCAATGATGCCAATGATACGGATGAGAGAGGGAACGTCAATCTCCTTGGAAGATTCGGAGATATCAATGCGGAAGTCGAGCTGGTGGGGGATGCTACTTCGTCAAGGGCTGTGTTACGAGCCACAGCAACTCGTGGATCTATCACATTTAAACTCGTGAGTTGCTCTTCCCGAGGTGAATAACTTGAAATTGATCTACATTCTACGGTGCAGATCAGCCCACGACGACAAACTGCTAAAATCGAATGTGCATCGCGGAGTGGATCAATAACTGTCTTCCTCCCACCTTCATTCCGTGGACCAATAACCATCGGCGGTGTCACCAGATCGCTGATCTTCTCTCCTGGAATACAATCAAAATTAATGACGTTCTCGGAACGTGATGACCAAAGCTCACATTTCCTGGGAGATTATCCTCAAGGTGGAATTGGGCCAGATGAGAAATGGGAAGGTGACGAGCTCTCGTTGACCACTGGTTTCGGCAAGATCAGACTTTACTATCTTGGCGAGACAATCGAACCGCCGAAGAAGTCGAAACGACGGTTTGGGCGGTGATTCTGCTACTCTACTATCTCTCCTCATTTTTTCTGGCTTATCTGCATGTATTTGTTCCTATCGATTTCCGCTGGAGGGTATATGTTAATTGTGATATGATGATACACAGTAATACAAATGAAAACGAAAAAATGTACAAAGATCAGACCTTCATCGCTTGAAACACCGCGTCCAAAAGCTCATCTTCGCGAGCTCCTCTTCCGACACTCTCTCGTCATCGTAAGAAATAATGATATCTCCAGAGAAGCTAGCCAACGTCAGCTCATCCCCCTCCCATTCACTCTCCGTTTGCTCTCCAAATCCAGTTGAATCGTAATCCCCCAAGAAATATTTGTTGTTTCCTCCTCGTTCAGCAAAGGTGGCTATTTGGGGAGCAATCGCTGATGAAAATTTGACGGAACCCATCATGGTCGAGGTATAGATTGGCCCAGCGAACCATCTGGGTATGTATACCGTGATAGTTGCGCGAATAGTCTGGGAGTTTATGCGAAATCGTTGTTGAGCGGGTGCAACCTAGACAAACGTTCAACAAATTCATTTACTAAAGTGGATCAACGGACACTCACAATACGGATTTCGACCGATGAACCAAAAGCCGAGTTCGCTGAGATCAGCGCACGAGGTTTCGTACGATCCGCCAGCAGTTGCACCTCCGCTGTGATATTTCCAATTACACTATCCAAGAATAAATTCGCGCGTGGTTTTGAGCCTTCTGGAAGAGGCGGAAAGAGGGCCACAGGCATCTTTTTATTCGTGTCAACGCGCCATCCTCCTTTGATGTTTGATAGCGCTCTTTCGATGACGAGAAAATTGGTGGTAGGATGTTGGGATGTACCGGCTGATGATGAAGGTTCAGCGTCGTATGATGGGGGATTTAGAGGTGCATCTTCCATCTCTGGAGTCGTACGGCCCTACAGAGGGCGGTCAGATGGCGTCTCTGATTATTATAAGTGAAGGTTGAACTCACTGAGCTATTCTGATGCGCAAGTTCGTATTCTGACTCTCCTTTGATAGCCATAGTAAGTACTGGTAGTCTTTCAGCGCTGGAGTGAATCAAGGGTTGAGGTGTTTTCGTGATTAATAGAACACTTGTATAGCAGGTATATGAGGCGATGTAGAAGTCTTGTTGGAACGCGCAGCACTACTGTGCTTTGCTTTGCATTTGATATGTACACAACGCTGCGCAGCGCATGCTTGAGCACAGGCCAGGGACAGTTGGTCAGCCGGCTCGGCACCAATCTGCTTCCGACCACTCGATCGGGATGCCGAAGCGGTGAATCCGAAGAAATATTTTTTTCTGGTCGTTCCAAGGCCAACAGTCATCGTCATCGATCATTTACAAGTAGTGAGATGAGGGCTTTCCCTGTTACTTGAGATGGTCTCACATCTCTACCTTTATCAAGTCTTTCGGCCGACTGACCAGAGGGCTCACCTTATACAGTCTTGTTTTATTGTGCATTGGTGTTGCTATTGCTCTGGTTACTCTGGTCATTTTCGTGTGGCTCTTGTTGCTGATAATTGTTACATGCCGCCGTGGCATTTCTCTAGATCTGGAGTGGTCATAAGTCCAAGACACCGAAAGATTTCCCCAAGATTTCCCGTCTGGTTCCTTCTTCCAACGCTGCTCGTCAGCAAATAATCCATTACGGTTCCTCAAGTCTTCTTGGATTTGTCAATTTGCGACCCAGCTGTTTTGACGCGGTTTCGGAAAATCAGAGTGCCATTGGACCCAGTGTCTATCTGACGCGCCAGATGTCAGCTGAGACAGAGACACGCAGCAGGGCTAGCACAGATCCCTCAGATATCTCTGGGTCTTCGAGCACAAACGCCGCTACTCAAGCCCTCCTCGAGACTGTCAAAGCAGCCATCCGCGACGCCGTCGATGCTGAATTCGAAAGACGGGTTCAGCAGCAGGCGTTAACGCCTGCCACTCATGCTTCGGCTTACATGGGCCAAGAAATAATCTATGCAGCCCCTGCAACCTATTCGGACCCAACTCTCAAATATCTTTGGACCCTATTCCCCACAGTTGAGATGAAGGAGCTGCTTCAAGTCATCAATCACGAGCTCCGTGGCGCAGACTTTTATAAGCTCAGTTCTGATTACACGGAAGGGATCGTAAGTCAGGCTCTGCATTTGCGAGTATTCAAAATCTGATCATAGTATCAACCTGAAGGATTACCCTACCCCTCACTCCCTAATAATACCTCTCCTCATCTATTTTCAAATCCTCGCCGCACACGCCTTCGCATCCGGCTACGACGAGTCAAGCCACCTCATCTCGCGATATACATCCACTTATTTCATCCACTTGACGTGGCTTATTGGAGAATACGAATGGCTTGCAGTGCTTCGCTATCACATGGATTTTTATGCCAAACGTCGGCATGAGATGGCCTCGGGGATTTCTTCGAATTGGGAGACTGTGGATGAGAATCTCTTCTATAGATATGTCGGTGGTCGGTATAACGACACTGGGAGATTCGGTACGCACGGGGGTAAATGTCTGGACTCGCGGTGTATGTGTGGGAAGCCTCACATTTGTCTTACGTGCGGGCAGAAAGCTCATGCGCCCTCAAGAAGAGAATCGAACCAGAGGTTGTAGCCTTAAATTCTTCTTGCTGAGGACATTTCGTAGGAGCAAAGATTAAGAACTATCAATATTATACTATACACCAGAGATATCATACAAGATGGACGGATGGAATGGTGGCCTGTATACCTCAACTTCCAAACACCGCTTTCCAGAATCCCTTCTTCGCCTGCGGTCGCACTTCATCGACATACCAAACCGAAAGATCGCCGTTAACGGTCTCGAGAGATAGTTCGTCCCCGTCCCACGTCTTGGTATCTTCCTCGCCATACCCGCAGGACTCATAGTCGCCCAAAAAGTATTTGCCGTTGTCCCCTCGTTCCGAGAAGGTGAACGTCAGAGGTTGGATCTCTGGAGAGAGTTTCACTTTCCCCATTACTTTTTGGGTGTTAATTGGTCCTGCGAATGATCGTGGGAGCAGGACGGTCATGCTTCCGTTGACACCTTGACAGTGAAGTGAAAACTTCTGACCAAGGGTTGAAGTCTGCAATAAAACATGCATGTCAGTAGAGCTCCGAGCCTCCGCATGAATACCACGACGTACCACAGCGATTTCAATAGATCCGGTGACAGTAGAAACCCTCATAATAGCACGAGGTTGAGTACGACCATCAGCAACGAGCTCGATGTTGGCGTTAATTTTCGCGCCAACAGTTTGAAGCGATAGATGAGGCTTTGGTTTCGCGCCTTCTTCAGGCTTTGGGAATAAAGCGGATGGCATTCTTTTGCTCGTGTCGATTCTCCATGACCCTTGAATACTCGTCATCACTCTCTCGATCACCAGGTAGTTGGTTGTTGGGCCAGAGGATGGGCCTGCTTGGGCAGCAGCAGAAGATGATGCGACAGGGGTAGGATTGGGCGCGGTCTCATCTGATTCTGTAGGAGGTTCGTAAGAGGGCGGCTCATCGAATCCATCCTGAGAGGCGGCACTACGAGTCTATCGATAGTCAGTCATTGATTTCGCCAAGTGTTATTCATAACATACTGTAGCGATGGTCGTTCGGTCCAGAGGATCTTTAGTGACTTTGGAGCCTTCAGAATCGGAAGGGAGAATCATGGTGCTTGTGATTGTGTTAGAGACCTATCGAGGTCGTCTCTTGAGCATCTTTATGAACGAACGTGATGCGCACAGATCAAACGCAGTATGCGCAGTATTGTACCCTGTTGCCGGGCAGAAGAGAGCCTGAGTCGGAAGCGCCGGAAGATGCTTCCCGCACGGCTCCGCGGGCTGACGTAAGCTCATTGTCAAGTCTGGTTCCCGATTCCGATTCTGATGATCCTGATCATGATGCTCATGCTCATCACCACCGTCGACGAAATCGTGTCGACGAGCTCAACTATCGTATCTCATCTTCGCAATATAATGCCATTGGGATCCGATATAGGACGATGGCTCGAAGACACGCCTACGTCCTTGAAAATTGAGCCTGCGAATATCTGGTGGCTTGAGACCGCTCCGTCGACGAGACACGTCCAGCGGCAGCCAGTGCAGCAACTACCATGAATGCTATCACTCTGGTCGACTAATTGGATACGATGTGCATTATATAGAGTCTTATCGCGCGTTCATTCTCCGTGGCAGTGCGTACATTGATTTTTTTCTATGATTTTCTCATTGGCTGACGATGTTCCCCGCCCTGTCAGGAGACGCTGAAACCACAAGGCAAGGCCGAGATAAAAAATCACACGGACGAATGGTACCACCCTCCTGACCGTTTACTTTCTTCGCACCTCTCCCAGCACCATGTCGTCGCGGTCCCGTCGGTCACGATCTCCCCGCTACAAACGTCGTCAGTCCGCAGTGCAAGAGTCGGCTGGCATCGATGATGGTCCTCCTGACCCCATCCCGTCGTCGCCCTCGAAATTTGATCAACTATTAGAGCTGATCAAGACGCAGAATGTTCTCATCAGCGAGCAATCGAGAGCTTTGAATGCGCAGAAGGAAGATATCAAAGCAGAGCTTCGAGCTCAGCTTCATACCATGAATAAGCATACCTCGATGCTGCAAACGCTCGAGACAGAGGCTACGAAAGGTACGAGCAATCTCTATTTCTGTTTTTCGTACACGGCTAATTGGGATTCAGACGACAAGGCTCATGAAGGAAGAGCACTCGGTGACGCGCAGACTTGGAATGCACTAGATAAGGAGGCCCTGGCGAAGATCAAGGTCATGGTGGAGGAATGGAGAGAGGTGATGCAGATCTCGCTGGTATTCGTACGTACTTTCGTCAAGATACAAGACTTGATTCCTCACTCGAGCGATAGATTGCCCTATTCTTAACTGTCGTCACTGCATTCATCACTCCCGTCATCCAAATCTTTACGACACCCTCTGACTCATCGTCGACGAAGATGCGAGTGCCGTCTGCACCTACGCAGCTGGTGGCATTATTCTATTACCTAGCGCTGATCACAAGTGTAAGCAATGATATTCATGGATCACAAGGCATATTGATCCATACTGCACTTCTAGATATCTAACGGCGTTCTCTGTGTCCTGGGCATACAATGGGGTGCTCGACTCATTGCCACACCGTTGGGCAAGACCAACCTCGAGCGAGCACTTGCCCGCGAGAGACGAATGCTTAGCGCAGAGGGCAAGATGCGCTCACTGATGGCAGTGTTAGTCTGGACGCTCCTCCTCTCCATCGGCTTCTTTGTTCTCGGTTTCCTCATCCAATTATGGGACCTGACGTTCTCGTTCGCTGGCTCGGCGCCTATTCTCATCGTCGGCGGGGTGCTCGCGACGGGTCTCAGTCTCGTTATTCTCGGCATCATCATGGTTACCACTCTGCATGCAGCTCTGAACGATAACTCGCCGTTTGAAAGTCCTTTGAGCAACGCGATGAAGCCAATGTTGCGATGGATCCGTCGCCGTGTTCAACCGCAAGGGCACGGCCAGCCAGACGATGACAGGACGAAGGATGAGAGCGCCGAAACCAACGGCAGCAGGGATGCGGACGATATGGGAGCCCTGATCCAATGGAAGAAGGACGATGGAACGGATATTCTAGCGCTCAAGATGTATGCAAAGCTGGTCCTCAACACCAATGATGCGGAAGTGTTGGAGCGCGCTGTTCCTTCATTTGAGATTGGACAGTGGTATGCTGCGAGAGATTCGCTTCTCCCTGTCTTCCACGCAGTCCGTGAGCGATTTCTAGCGACGGACACCTCGTTTCGCGTAAAAGAGACAGTGCTTAAACAAGTGGTGTACCTCAAAGACTGGGGCGGTTGGGAAGTTCAGGGATACTGGAGAAGGGATCTAAAGGCGAACGATTTCACGCGATGGTGCCGAACACAATGTGTCGAGTTGATCAACTCAAGAGACGGACCTCGACGTATCGACTTCTTCCCTCCGTTTGCTTTATTCGCCTCTTTGGAAGAAGACAACGAGGCTCTGCGGAGATTGGCATCTTCCTCACCCGAGGAATGTATTGCCTCCCTTCTCTGCACCTTTGATTCAGATGAAGAATTGGGAGATCGGGAAGACATATTTGCATCTGCTGTCAACGTATGCACTCGTCTGCTCCGGGATGGAAGGACGGATGAGGTCACTGCAATTCTCTCTCGTGTTGCTAGAGCTTCTGTCCTCCAGTCACTCATCCGGAATCCTCATATGTGGTGGTTCCTGATGCGTGACCTTGTCACATTCATCACGAAAGGAAAGGAAGTCGTGATTCTGGACGAAATGTCTTCCTTCTTTTCTGATCTTCCTGAGATGAGCGTACTCACTGATCGCAACGATCCTCTGCTCGCGTGTCAGTTTCTGGGAGACATTGTTCGTGAACTTCCGTCTGATTTCACTGCTCCTGCTTCCCTCGATCTCTCACCTGTCCTTGATCTTGTCCATCAAAAATATCTCCTTGAGCGATACAGCAAGACACTCATTTACTACCTCAATCGGGGCGGTTTTGACAATCTCTCCGATCGTCATGTGGCTCTAAAGCTGTGGGAGTATTGCCGTGATGTGCACAGCGATCCTGAGACACCAGACGAGGTCGTGACTTTCTATCAAGATTATCACCATCATTCCAGTTGTGAGTGCTATCTTGTATCAAAGAATCTCGCGCTGACAATTACCTTAGCTGTTCCTGGAGCGACGGACGGGGAATGCGACGAGCTAACCCAGAACATATACGCTTTGATTGCTCAACCCAACGACCCAACGGTCCGCGTCAAGCCGTTCAAGCGACTGATATTGCAGTTGCTGAATCTCGACAATGACCAAATGGATACCGTTGTCATCAAAATTTTGTCACAAGTACAGCGCTCAGATTTCGTCACTCTTGTGCTCAAAGAATCATATCTGCCTTGGACCCGTATTCAACATATAGTCTCGTATCTTACAGCGGGCTACGAACTCGAAGTCCTGACTGCCATGTCAGATTCTGGCCAACTCGAATTCCCGAGCCACGTGATGTCTAGCTTGCTTGACTTCCTCGGTCATCTTGCACATTCTCTTCCATCGGACTTGTCCGTGTCTCCCTCTTTCGACTTGTCGGAAGTGCTCCACCACGTTGTCCGCAATCAACGTAAACGGCAAACTTGGCGCAATCATAGCAACACAATCATCTTTTATCTTGATCGTGGTGCTCTCGATAACATTCAGAGATACTATCTTGGCAGTGCTACCCACTTCTTCTACCTTTGCACCGTAGATTCTCAAAAAATGAAGGAGTGGCAAGATGAGGAACGTACCAGTGAATATACACGACAACGAGCCATGTTTTATCTCAGGGAGTTTAACATTCGTGCGCCTGATGACGAATGTATGTCAATTTGATCTATTGTTGTCTACCATTTATTCATCGTATCCAAGGGTTGGCTGATCATCTCTACCGTTGGTTTCCTAAGGGCCTTGATCCTCTGCCTCTTGCCGTCACAGATGAGCCCCAGCAGTCTCCCAAGAAGACTGCTTGGACTTCCCCCTCCAGAAATTGGCGGAATAAGTTCTGGAAAGCACCGAGAAGTATGCAGTTGCTGCACCGTGGACCAGACATAGAACTGGGAACAATTGGAGGTCCTGGTCTTAACGAGAACGGACGTGAACAGATTGAAGAAACACAATCAGGTAGACACGATGTAAGACCAGTCCGGTCGACAGCGTCAAGATTATGTTTCGGTTGAGAGATTCAGGCTGGGCGTCCGTTCGTTGTTGCAGTGAGTTCATCAGTGTTCGTTATTATTTTCTCATGGCTTAATGTTGGCTGTCCTGCCAGAGAGATGCTCAACGACTTTCTCCCAATGACGACTAAAAATTGTCTAGGCCAGGGAGTAACTATCAAGGCCTGAGGGGCAGAAGGGAAGATATTGAAGATAGGACAGAAGTTCACCTAGATGAACGTGAGCTTCCACGCGTCGGGCTAAGACCTCCGAGTCGTCCAAGAAAGAAAGAGGAGCCGCCTCCAGTGCAGTTGATAGCGACAAGTTGGTCTCGGATCCGATTACAGTAACAACTCCACGCCATCATACATGAGTTCTGCTTCGATCGCATTCTTAGCCTTTTTCAAGTCAGATGATGCGTAAAGACGACCCAAGTTCATCGACATACCTCCTCGATCTTCCCAATATCAATCACCGGCGCACCTCAACTTCCGTCACTTCCATCTTTGACTTGGGGGCGAGCTCAGGTTTCGTCTCGGATCTTCCGAAGATAGCCTCGTAAGTGTTCCGTTCTCAGATCTCAGCTTCGACCCCTTGCATTCGATATTCATTCTTTCGAAATTCATCGAAACAATGTTTCGCGCCAGAGAGAAGATAAGGCCACGGTACTTGAGGAGATACCTCCGACATGTCAGGACGTAGTCTCTGCTTCCTGAGATATATTAGTAGTGTGCTCCCAGTATAATGGTCGTCAGACGACTGCGAGACGCGATGCATCAGCCCTGCGCCCTTCATCAAGAGTTATAGCCTCTGATGCTGTGTTCAGCAGCTGTTATCTTGATGACGCTGCGACGTTCAACCGAGAGCATGGGCTCCAGTTCAGTAAGATGGACAGGCAAATGGACCATATTGAAGAGCCCCTGTGGCTGAGCACTACATGGGAACGCTTATACGATCGACGCTCTCCTATAGCCAATCTTCGGGAGATCCGAGCTCGATGGAAGTTGACTAAGACCATTCTGCGCAATGCTGCCTTTTATAGAAGTAGCCAGCTCATCGTTGATGGAAAGGCCGCCAGAGACAGCCATGTAGTACCCAGATGTCCAGATAAATATAGTTGGCCGCGCTGAGCGCGAATGAACGAAATGGAAGATATTGAAAATTTCGGCTGCGGAATTCGGGTCGCCAACTCTACCCCTGGCTTGCGCTGAAATGCTGTGCTAGACATTCAGCGTCCTTATCTCTTCATTCCCAAACCGTTCATGGACATCGAGAAAAATACTCCACAGTCACCTGAAAAAGAAATGGCTCCTTCAGAAAACGGTGTATCACTATTATCTGCAAAGTCGAAAAGTGCAGACAACTCTCCCTTGATTTTCGGCTTCCCGTTGAAATATGTCTCGTATGTCTTTTTATCCAAGTAGCTTTCAGGTCGTCAGTTGAACGCGATTCGACAGCCTACTCGTTCTCGCCATCCAGAATGCTACCCTGACCATTGTCATGCACTACTCCCGCGTTTCCTCAGTCGCGACCTACTCAGCCGCATCCGCTGTGCTGCTCAATGAGATCTTCAAGGGCTCAATATCCTTTTCAGTAGCCGTGTATGGGCGTAGAGGAAGGCCTAGTGACCGATTAAAAGAGGTGTGGAGGGAGGTCTTTAGTCAGGACTGTTGGAAACTGTCGATACCTGCCATTCTTTACGGTGCGCGCTCTTGGTCTTGAGACCTAGCTTTGGTGCTCATTTCTCGTGTCCAGTCATCCAAAATAACTTACAGTACACCGCAATCTCAAATCTCAGCGCGGCGACGTTCCAGGTCACCTACCAAATGAAAATTCTCACCACCGCGTTCTTCTCCGTCGTCATGCTGCACAAACCACTCAGTCGAACCAAATGGCTCTCGTTGCTCCTCCTTGCAGTAGGAGTGGGCGTCGTCCAAGTCCAGACAGGTTCCGGAAAATCGATGCGCTCGCACGGCATGTCTCCTCTCAAAGGATTCGGCGCTGTGCTCGCAGCCTGCATGACCTCGGGTCTTGCGGGAGTATATTTTGAAATGGTGCTAAAAAACACGAAAACGGACCTGTGGGTCCGCAACGTCCAACTCTCACTCTTTTCCCTCGTTCCTTCCCTCGTTCCCATCATTTTCGCCGATCCCGCCGACACCGTCTACGCCTCGCTCTATGAACGCCTCTTCCACGACTTTGGTCCATGGGCTTGGGCGACGGTCGGTATTCAGGTCTTTGGAGGTTTGATCACGGCTGTTGTGATCAAGTATTCGGATAATATCATGAAAGGCTTCGCGACGAGTTTGGCCATCGTCATCTCATTCGTGTCGTCCGTCATCCTCTTCGGCTTCCCCATCACACCCGCCTTCCTCGCTGGCTCCGGAACGGTGCTGTGGGCCACATGGATATACAATCAACCCGAAGTCAGTCGACAGGAGAGCCTTCCGAATATCCCGCTCTTCAATGGTCCTCATCACGACGCGAAGGAAAAGAAGTGGACGCCTGAAGGATCCCCCATGTATCACAAACCTTGATCGGAGCGTTTCCTTTCGATCCTCTCTTGCATTTGTCCATCACATTCCTATGATCCAGCCATAATCTGCATACCCTTCTCTCCCACATCCACTCTTTCGTTCAACCGACTCTAGTATAATTTTCTCGATCTCGATAGACTTGTCACTTTGTCGTTTGTCATGATCCTTGTTCGCTCATAGATTTCGTGTCTCTCTTTTCTTTGACATCAAAGTTGTTGCTGAAGGTACCATTGAGGCATATTCTTGGTCGAGTATACATATCTACTGTAATGCATCGTCCAGTAAAGTTTGCACTTGGCTTGCGCGACTCGCTTAGCGTGTCTGAGTTTTCTTCTCTCCCGGTCCACGACCCGAGGCAGTTGGCATGGCGCTAATTGTCAATGTTTCATGAATTATACCAATAAGGCGGCTATGATTCTGCGGTCGAGCCGGAAGTAAACAGCTGCTGCGGGTAACTGCGCTGCCTCGACCGACGATCATATATAGGGGCCCATCACACGAAATCTGCCAGACATGCTCATTCCACCAGATTCATCAAAAGCTCAAAGCGATCGAGCAAAGAGTGAGACCGTACGTCCTTTAACTTCTGTGAGACATGAGCTGATGACATCTCAGATTCGAGGGTCGGATGATAACGAGCCACCGTCGTACTATGCCTCTACTTCTGAATCGGTAGCGCCTTCCACTCCTCCTTCCGAATCATCAATCACATCATCCGTTCCATCGCCTGTTCCTCCCAAACCTGAGATACCACCCGACCCCGAAATCCCCGCTGTCAATCATCTAGTCATTGAGCGCACGAATAATAGTATACGAGGCACATGGCGTGTGGACACGACGAAGGCAATACCTCAGAATATGCTCCCGCCACTCGATGGAAAGGAGACCGTTCGACCGAATTTGAAGTTGAAGAGCACGAATGGGGCTATCAATGCTAAAGTCGAGCTCGTGGCTGATGAGAAGCAGTCGAGAGCTGTGATCAAGGCACAGACGACGAATGGATCCGTGGAAATTCAACTGGTACGCCATTCGATTATTGGGTTAAAACTGTGCTGATGATGTATAGACCTCGCCTAGGGGCCAGAAGTGTTACATTGAGCTGTCGAGCACGAACGGAGCTGTATGGGCTTACATACCCCGTAGTTTCGTCGGACCCATCACTACGAAAAACAGCTCGGGGTCTGTGAAGTTTGCTCCAGCGATGACACCGAATGTGGTCACTTTCTCAGAGACAAGTGGCGAAGGTTCACATTTCATTGGAGATTACGAAGCTTGTGGTTATGGAAAAGGAGACTGGCAAGGCGATGAATTGCACCTCAAGACTACTCACGGGTCGATCAAGATTTTCTATGTTGGAGAGGGAGAGGCAGAACCCAGCGGCAAAGGAAAAGGGAAGGGGTTCTGGAGTGGGCTCTTCGGGTTGTGATATGTTTCGTCCAACGTCCTTCAAGTTCTCCGTTTGTCTCCGTTTTCTTCGCATCCTGTTGTATAATATTGTGTGGTATTGAGATATCTCTGGTAATGATACAGAGCATTATTGTTTCCAAGAGGATTAGATGGGCGGGTCGTAAGGTGGTTGCTTCTCAGAAAGAAGTGAATCCAAGCGTCTGTGAGATTGGAGGTTTGCGATACAAAGTAGCTCGCGACGCAAAACCCGCGGGTGTAAGCAAACATTGCTTTTCATGCTGTTTATATTGTTCGATTACTGTATCTGATGATGGGATGAATGGGATGTATTGCTCAGTGCCAGTGGTACTCCTTGGTATATTCAGTTTATGATGATTGCTCATTCAGAACAGCGAGAGGAGTGTTATGTAACAGAAAATGGCTAATGGGTCTGTTGGTACAATAAACAAACATTGAACTTGACATTGTTGACATTGTTTGATGAATTGTGATCGCTGAAGAGCGTGGGCTCTTCCGGAGCTCCTGCTACCATATATAGAGCTGTTCCTTGGAGTAGAAACACGTGGGAGCTATGATTGATATTTGTGGGCCCCTTTTCATCTGGCGAAATAGCTCAGTTGGGAGAGCAGTAGACTGAAGTCTGAGTCCCGATTAAAGCCGGTGATTACGTAATCTAAAGGTCCCCGGTTCAACCCCGGGTTTCGCCATTTCTTTTACGTCTTTTGATCAAGATTTGAGCCCGCAAATTGATGGAGAAGTTGAGGGGGCCCTGAAAAATTTCTCCGAAGCTGAGCCCGAAATTTCGGAGTCCGCGTGGCGCGTCGTCGGAGAGCCGGATGCACGACGCGGCGTTTTGTTTGTACTTGTGTATATGGCCTCGACATTGCAATTCCAAGTTCGACCAAAAGTTCGACTTGATTCGGTGTGAATGTCTTTCTATCGCTTTTGCCTGGAGGACAAGCAGGTGAGATGGGTGATGTTGTCTCTTGTTCGAGATTTTTCCAGAACGATTCTCAAGTCCTTCAATGTCATTCCTGCCGATCATCCTCGGCTTAGTGTCATGCTCACTATTCTTCGAGTGCAATTACAATCATGGTGCTAGATATAACGGAGGGTTCATAAGATTGAAGACATGCTCTGACCTCAAGCGGACGTGCCCTTCTATTTCGCACACCCGTGCCAAGGTTCTGACACCGAGTTTGCGACATTGCTGCTTTCAGCGTTAATTCCCTCCGGAGTATGAGCCTGAGGCAAGCTTAAATGCTCACTGTTGTTTCATTCCGTGAGTATATTCCTATCTACCACTTCACGGGATTTAATCTAGCTTCAGACAAGGACGGGCATGATTGAGTTAGCGTGCCTTCAGCCGCATCATTGTCATTTTACCGAACAATGATAACAATCACAGGAAACAAGCGGTTCTTTCGTTGGCCGTGAAAGATCTTTACAATTTCTATGTTGTCTATAGTAGTGATACAAATCGAGAATTATACAAAAGGTCGTTCATACAGTGGACGGATACAATGTAAATGAGGGTTTGAGAAAGTTACAATCCGAACATGCTCCTGCGTCCTATCAAAGAATCGCCCAACATGGTACTTCGTCGACTCTTGCGCATCTCCTGATTTTCAGCGTCATAAAGTCCATAAATGCTATACGTCGGACTTCGATAATCAGGCTGGTTCGTCGCAAGAGCAAGCTGCGCTAAGGAAGGGATAGGAGGAGGGGAAGGGAGCCGCGGGGGTTTGGCGTCGACCTTCAGTCTCCTCATCGAAGATTCGCGCTCCAGGACCGTGCTTGGCAAAGATGGTGATTGTGCAAGGTACGGGAGGCTGGGGCTTCCGATAGTTCGATCGTCATCGTCATATTCGGCGAACATCCATTTTCCAACCGGACTTAGACTCTCCATCGTAGGTGATGCAACTGTAAGACGCGGAGTCTCCGGCGCTTTATTGAGCATCGTGAAGCCGGGCATCGGTTCGTTGGAGTGATCGGCCCTAGTGGGAGAGGATGGGGCAATGGACGGAGAGTACATCGAAGGTGTGGGAGGCGAACTGAGCCCGAGGGCCGATGTGAGCGCTTTCGTTTCGCGTCTTCGTTGTTCTTCTTCGCTCCGTTGTGGCTTTCTGCCCGTGGGACGATAATTCGCGCTCTTGCTGACTTGTAGCGGAGGGACCGATGGTTGATGAGACATCGAAGTGCGGAGTTTACGTGTCGTAGATGCTGGCTTCAGGCTTGGCTTCATTAGACGTGGCATCGGTTCCACAGGTTGAACGGCATACGCGATCTACAAGACACCAGTCAATCATTGACCAATGCTTTTAGCAGATATTCGCACCTCTTTCTCGGACTGAGAGTAAGCAAACGATGGTTCCGTGCGACTTGCACCGATTCTGGTTCCTCTCCCTGCAAGATTGGGTCCAGAAGAACTGCTTCCAAGACTTCCTTTGCTCGATGACGTCATGATCCCCTGACTCTCCGAATAGTTGCTTCCCTTGGACGACGACGGAGGAAGAGCTATCTTCTTTCCTTGTTGTGGGTGATACTGCAAGGTTCCTTCACTGCCGGATGATGAGAACGGATCATCCGAATTGGTGACACGAAGTTGCGGGACGACTCTAGCTCCAGTTTCGACTTTCATCAGTTCAGCCTGCCCTTGATCGAATGCAGCGTCCTGATGTATAGTGAGGAAGTCGGGGAGGACGACTGCCTGTGGCTTCGAGATCTGTAGCGGCAGTTTCGGAGACGAATGCCAAGGGGCGAAGGTAGATTTTTGCGCAGGGACAGGCGCGCGTCTCGGCGGTTCTGGGAAGAGTGAAGCCCAATTCTTGTCTTTCTCGGGATGAGGAACGTTGTTGAACAAGTTGTGGTCTTTCGTGTCGTCACCCCAGAACGGGCTGGATGCACCTGGTAACCCGAGGGCTGGAGAGAAATTTTGCGCTGAATCGCGAGCTCTTTTACGATTGGTGAATAGGCGACGTATGACGAAGATCGCAACTGTCAAGACTCCTAATGCTGCAACTGCGCCAGCGACGATTAAAGCGATGGATGAGCCGGACGAATGAGATGATGCCGTCGGTGCATGAGTTGGCGATACGGAATGAGTCTGGAATGAAGGTGTGGAGCTTGGGATGCTGACAACGATCGGAGAGGTGAGATGATACGCTGAAGATGACATTGGTGGCACATTTCCAAAGGTGGGGATTACGGTCGAGAGCGGGCCCGGGAGAACAGCGCCAGGCGCAGTCGCGTGAATATCCGTGATAGAAAGTACACTCGGGGGAATCAACGAGGCTGAATGCAGTATGGAAGACGGTAAAGATGTAGGCTTTCCAGCAGCCGACGAAGCGGGAGCTGCGACGGGTGCCTTGGTAGAGGTCGCTGCATGGCTCGATGTCTGAGGAACTCCCAAGATGGGCAGGGGCGGTGGCGGATTGGAAGCGTGGACGTCGTCCTGTCTTGTTGATGATGCTGTAGGCTGTTCCTTCTTCGTAGTCTTCTCTTCATTTTTATTGGATTTGGTTTCTGAACGAGCGAAATATCGGGTGGTGTGCCCAGTAGGATGGAGTGTCAATAGCCTAGTTTTGCGCCAAATATCTGAGCTGTGTCGACCTGGTCGCATGGAGATATAATATAGAAAGATAAAATCGGAACGTAATGATCGTCTGGAGTCGTAAAGTCGTGGGCCTGGATGTCGAACGTCGAGCTGAACGTCGAGCTCAAAGAAGAGCGACGCGGTCACGTGCCCTCATCCTGTCTCTTTCTGACTTCCATCTCTGCTGCACCTGGCTTCGACTGGCCTTGATACACGCGTCAAAAGGTGTTCAGTACGATTAGCCAACGCTTCCTTTTTGGTCGAGGTTAATCTCTTCAGCTTTGTCTTTCCCGAGTCCCTTAGCCTTACCTAGCCGCCGGTCGGTCGGTCGGTCGGTGGAGCAACTGATTCACGACACTCACAAATGCCTTTCCGAAGTACTCAATACCGAATCTCTTTCTGGACGAGCTACTCTTGTGGCCAAATCTTTTCTTTCCAGAAGCCCACGCATATATACGCGCTCAAGGATCGACAGTCAGCGTGTTCCCAGGAGCCAAGATACCCAGTGTAATCTCTCCAGAAATCATGCATGATTTGGGATCCTCAAGAGTTCCTACTGTAACCTCCACTGTGGTCATATCTCGGCTGTTCATCCCTACCTAATCGAGTTAATCTGATAAGACAAGGTTCTCACCGTCAAAGTTATCTAGTTACAAAAGGAGCTACAAGAGACTTCTATCTCCTACGACTCTCATTAGGAATTCCGCACGGGGAGCCTCTGAAACTCTAGCTGCTGATCTTGCTCACAGTACGATCATGGATCCTACCTGTGGTCTCCGCCGGCGCAGCTACGTGTATGCATTCGAGGAACGTATCCCGTCAACAACCGTTTATCCTCTTCTGGCGGACAGTACCGGCTGTGGATCTCGACTCTGAGCTTCTCTAAACCCCTGAATTGACAGATCGAAGTCTTGTGGTCTCGGGTCCTTGTAACTCCTGCCGACGTAACTTGGGCAACAAACGACAAGTTAGGTCGTATAACAAGCGAAACTTGGAGTCAGCCTTCCGGACGACCCTGTGACGTCTAGACCTCGCTCGCTGGCTGAGACAATATTCACCGAAACGGCTCTTCATGCAGTCGTGGCTCTGACGGCTGGTGTTCCTCCATCGAGCTCCATCGGTAGGCTTGGAAGTTGCGACCAGCTCAGAAGCACCGGATGGTTTGGTGTGCCGAAAACATAATGATATCCAGATTTCATTTCCCCCTTCACTTCAATAACGTGCCAACGCTTCAGCTTTTAGATAATCGCTTCTAAATCTGTCCAAGAATCTGTCACACCCACTTTGGAACAAGAAGTTGTGCACAGCTCTTGGCTGCGCGTCTCCGCAGATTCTACGTCCTCATCGGTGGACACAGCGGAGACTGGGAAATGTATGGGAATCGAAGGCGATTGCGGGAAAACCGCATTGTGCAAGGTTTCAAACTCCGACGATAAAGTCTGCATCTCTGCAGCTTTCCGCTCTAATGCCGATTACTGGGTACTTTCTAGAGAGCTGCTTTGCTGCTGACTTGGGGCGGGCATCCGTATGCTCGTCTTGCGTGGGGTCGTCTACGTCGTTCTTGCGGGGTGGGAGATGAACAGAAGTCTCCATCATCTCATCCTCACCTTTCCGGTGTCCAGCGTCCAGCGCTCCGAAATTCAAAGTACTGTTTGGCCGCAACATCCGCTCAAGATTGGCTTCATTCAATATTGAAGATAGTTGCGAAGTGTGTCATTGCAGTGTAGGAGGCGACACTTGCCCGATGATCATACGGCAAAAGAAGACTCGGTTCCGCTAGGATTTTAATGGTTCCATGACTACTCGCTTCTAGTTCCCGAGGAGTAGCACCGCCAAGCCCTCTGTTCTGTCGGAAAGGAAGCCTTTTATGGGAGTTTAACTTATCTAATTAAACGATTTATTCCTGATCGTGAGCCTTCGTGGAAATATGGCACAAGCAACAAACTCGTAATCGACCTATCTTCAGAACCGTGTACAGCGCAGCGTAATCACTAATGAAACACGAGGACCTTGGCGTTGGATATTGTCCACACTGTGAACGTGCTCTTTGATGCTCTTTCTCATGGCGCATTTCTCGAAGCTGACGGAGCTCTCAGTCGTGGGGTGTTCGGCCAAGCTATCTTCTGCATCTACAGCGTTCATCTAACACCGCCCTACTAACGAAGTTCGTGACTGTCGGCGTCAGTCCGTATCTTGAGATCGGCGGAGGGCATTACGACTTGGCACCGCTTGTCGCTCTGAACCGTATAAAGGCGTGGCTTGAACCGCGTTTCTTGTCTCCTCACACCACTTCCACCGCTTGCTTTCCTCTCCCTTCCACTTCGCACACCTCTTCTATCCAGATCTTTGTACAATGGTTGCCCCAGAAGTCGTCTCCAACACCTCCGAAGAACAGGTCCTCGTCAATGACGAAACCCAAAAGGTTGCCGGTACCGACGACGTTCACACTAACGGAGTCGAAGAACCCGAGAAGCCTAAGAAATGGGGCATCTTCAAGGGCATTGACCACGGTGACCTGAACATGCCTTTGTCCAAGAAAGCATCTACCCGTCTTCGCCAAATGCTCGCCCGTCCCGGTATCGTGGTAAGTACACTTCCTCGCTCTGCCTCTCGCGCAAGCTTATAACCTTCATCAAGGTTGCTCCCGGTATCTGCGATGGTCTGAGTGCCCGTGTTGCCCTGGAATGTGGATTCGATTGCTTGTACCAAAGGTAAGCCTATACTTTATACTGGTTCCTTCTATCGGCTTTGTCTAATATGCTATTCTCTTAGCGGTGCCGCTACCACTGCCTCCCGTCTCGGCCAACCCGATCTCGCCATCGCTACCCTCAACGACTTCGTCCAGGTAAAGATCTCGAGTGAGCGCCCAAAGACATCCGCTGACGTCATTCATAGAACGCTACTATGGTCGCCGGACTGTCGCCTTCCACTCCTTTAATCGCCGACGCTGATACTGGTTTCGGTGGACCTTCAATGGTTGCCCGTACTCTCACCCAATACGACCGTGCCGGAGTCGCCGCTCTCCATATCGAAGACCAGGTCCAAACTAAGCGATGCGGTCACTTGCTCGGGAAATCAGTTGTTTCAACTGAGGAGTTCCTGGCTCGCATTCGCGCTGCTGTTATCGCACGAGAACGCATTCATGATTCCGACATTGTCATCATCGCTCGTACCGATTCCGCTCAGGTCCTCGGCATGGAAGAGGCCTTGAAGCGACTGAAAGCTGCCGCTGATGTCGGTGCTGATGTTTGCTTCATCGAGGGTGTGAGAACCATCCAGGATCTCAGGAAGACCGTCGAGTACCTCGCACCTACCCCCGTTCTGTGCAACGTCATTGCAGGCGGTCTTACTCCTTCATTCACTTGCAAGGAGGCTGAAGAGACCGGTGCCAAGATCATCAGTAAGTCTTGTAGTCTGCGCATCCTATCTCGGTTGCTTATTCTACTTTTAAGTTTTCTCGTTGGTTTCCGCCGTCGCCATGGTCCACGCTCTCCGCTCCGCCCTCACCTCCTTGAAGAAAACCGGAACCGACTGGTCTTCGGCTCAAGGCATGGACCCCAAATCATTCTTCGAAGTCGTCGGTCTTCAAGAAGTCATCGACATCGACGCTCAAGCTGGTGGCTCCGCATTCGCTGTCGTGTAAAAAGTTATCATACTGTTGTTCTTTTTAATGTTTTCCTTAGATGTGTTTCGCCGGGTCTCATTATCATTGTTTGTGATTTTGGTGTAGAGTTCCGATCCATTTCATCATACATTTCTATAGCTTGTCACACCACCATACATCCTTGTAGCCATCAGAAAGAAATAAAAACCTGCACTGTCAACTATTACTTGTCATATGGAATCACAAATGCACAGTCAACGAGACAACGGCGCGAAGGATGAATCTGGATGATCAACAGATGATTCTCAAAGATAAATTTCATTCAGCTGTAGATGGAAATAGCAAAGAAATCTGTATTAACGAATTTCTGTAGGTACACCAGGTGACTGATACCATCCAATAATATGGGATGCTCAGCCAAAGAGTGCACTGCATCCCTCTTAGGCTTGAACGGCGATGAACGAATTGCATAGAGTATACAGCACTTCGAGCATGTGGTAAGACGTCGCCTGACATCTGTTGAAGAAAAGAATATTCGAACTCCGCGCGGCTGATAACGGGAGCGCTTTAGGGCAGGGCGGAAGTATAAACAGCCTATTCGTTCGGGATCAAATCAGTATCTCGAGGATCTACCTATGCTATGCTGCTTTTCTCTTTCATATCTCTACTTTCTGTCTCTACTTTTTCGTCCTGGCTTGGAGCGCTCTCTGAATAAATGTCCGTCAATCTTTGGCCGCCTGGGACTTGGTAGAAACGATGCTAGACAACAATCGTTCAGCAATCGATGGCGTAGCAGAAAAGAACGAATTACCCAATAGAGTTTGTACCAGATCCACGATAGGCCACAGACTCCGAAGACTATTGGGCCTGTATAGTTCATCGTGTTCGCCGTCACTGGGAGGACTTGTGGCATGACCAATATCCTGCGACACCGGTCAGACAAAGGATCACGATAATGATAGCATGCTATGTAGATACCCAGTCTCAAATAGCGTCCTAGGTAGGCATTTTAGACGAGGATACGCAAGGATGAAGAATCTCGGTACCAAGTGACAGCGTATAAATTGACTAAATAACCCCATCGTCCCATATAGAATGGTCCCGGCTCGAACTTGACGTCTGACTCAGGATTGAAATAAATCCATAGCTTAGCAGCGACAGGTATCTGTTGAAGTTGGGAGTACGTATGAGTGGGTAGGATTTAAAATGAGCGAAGGCTGACCATATATGAAACATCGAGGGCGACTGCGGTGATACTTGTTCGGCGTAAGAGAGACGAGCGCTTCTGCTTCATCCAGAACCCTCACCTGAAAATAGCATTGACCTTATAGTACGACGTGAGCAAAACACTAAGGCTGGAATATACTCGCGACATACCGCCACGAACGAGGCCAGATACAACAAGCCGAATAAAGTCTGGATTATAATCAGAAATATGACAGCATTCACAGGTGTTCCGGTTGTCCGCCAGATCTTTGACAAGATTTTCCTATCTGGGAGAGCATTCTGTCCCGTAGTCAGACTTCCAAAATTTCTGAATGGGTGGTCCCGAGGCTACTGACATCTCGAGACACGGCGTAGATAGCTACAGATTTCCAAGTTAGAAAATTGTCTTTTGTATGCTATTCTAGAACTTACTTCGAACAGCAGCAAGCTGACAAGTTGCTCCCACCATTGTTTGAACGATGATAACGAATGACCACACAACCAGACCGCCGCTTCTTCCCAGGTTGTCCCACAGGATTTGAGAGAAAACCAAGCCGGTGGGCCCCGGCAGCGCAGACAGATCACGGATGCCATAGCATAACGAGATATTGACGAAAAAGCCTAGAACGGCTGTTACTGCCGCAGCCGTGAAGATGGCGACAGGAGCTGCGACGGCTGCGTTCTTGACCTCTTCGGATATGTCTAAATTCGCAAGATGAGACTTTTGTCAAGTTACGATAACACTTAACACCCACGAGCTGCCGCGTCATAATCTGTCTAAGGGAAGTCAGCTGATGGTGTAGCGAAATGTAAGACTACCCGTGCGAACCATGACCCATTGCACGCAGAGCAAGCCGAGTAGAAGCGAAAACCCATTGTTAGACCAACCAGATCGATCGTCAACCTATGCCGATAAGATTCTGTAGCAGAGTTTGACTACGGTTTCACGCACAGATGCCCACACCGATTTGGACGACGCCAAATTACCCCGGCCGGCAGCCGGAATGGCAATGATCACAACCAAAGTTGTCAACATGTTCACCCAGACTGCAACGTTGAAGATTCAGGAGAGTCTTTGTATCGCCTAGAGGAGGAACCTACCGTAGTATTTTGAAACGCGATGGAGGACTTTAGTGGGGAGACTGTTGAGCAGGCCAAGAGCTACATTGATACCGACGTAAAGGCCGAGAAGTTGACCTTTCGAGGCCACAAACGCCCCGTCCGTCCCAATCGTCACCGCCGCGAATATCATCTGCGCAAGTGCAAATGCCACTGACGAAGGGGTCGCTAGTTGACCGACGAAAGTGACCCTGACTAGAGGTGAGATATTGTAGATAGGACTTGGGAGAAAGTTACAGACCACGCTGCAATGAATGTGACGGAGGCACGATATCGGCCTGGTACGACAAAAGCCGTGGAAGTGTAAATTCCGCCGGACTGGTGTTCCATGAGAAGATGCATAGTGTGACATTGCGGAACAACTGACAGTTGGGTACGCTGACACGAGTTCTGGAGGCACAATCAGGATACGACCATAATAAGCGGATGAAGAACTCACCAGAGACCGACGCTGCGATACATAGGCAACCGACAGATCCCAGAAGCCAGGCCCACACGGCTGTCGTAGGTCCACCGAGCAAGATGGGGTTATTGAACGTGGAGGCAATGGTTGCGGCGCATCTACAACACAAGTTCAACCCGCTGCAGTTGACAGTGGCATCAAAATGTGATCACCCCATGATTCCAAAGGCAAAGCTCGTAGTCGAGAAGTTGGTGAACTCCTTCTGCAACTGCAACAACCAATTCAACGAGAGTTCCAGGTACAAACGACGCCTACTCACCTCGCGATGTATGCCCAGAGTCTCCAATCTCTTGTCGTCATTCTCAATAATATCATCCATGATTTCCTTCGAGGTCGAGATTGGGAAGACCGGGCTGTTTGTGGTGCACTTGCGACCCTTCCAGAGCAGCGAGAGAGGACCTTATCTGAAGACGATAACCCAGTCTCTCATCCATGTACTCCGCATGTTATCGTCTGCTCTTCTTCACCGAAATCGACCAATCTGGTCTCACGACCATCCCTGATCTCGCACGCTACAGATTGTAGGCTCCAGAGGGGCAAGACATCCACATGAGTTCCATAATGGAATACTGAGCCTTCAGAATGTATCAGAGTGATGTTCAAGTCGTCTAACCCCTCGGCGTGTGTTCTGCGGATTGCATTAGTTCAGGACGCTACGCTTGCCATTGATGTCGAAATGCTTACTCTCTAGGCCCTATTATGGCTCTGAAAATCAGCCGGTTACATCAGAGAGATAGTTTTCGGAGATGACCCGAGCGAATATTATTGTGGTAGTTTCAGTGGAGAAGGACTGCAGCGAGTTGGGCTATAAATTCAGAGCATAAAACCGTGAGAACTTCTGGCATTTTGAACTCGAGTCTTGAACGTCTGTTGACTGCACCTGGCTTATGCTCAGCGCAGATTGCAGGTTGTGGGCTGCTTTGAAGTATCTATTCCGTGACTAAAACTCGGTGAAATTGGACCCGGTAGGCAGTAACCTAAACGAAGAACCGCTGAATTCATCCGGTTGACTGTGGCACTTTTAGCTAGGGAACGCTCCTCGCAGTCATCGCGCTGCTCAGGTCCACCGAGAGTCTTGGACACCGTGGCCATGTCAAAGAAATCGAAAAGACGCAAGGCCAAAATCACCCCAGATGACGCCGTCCCACACATGAACCAAAAATGTTCCAAATTCTCCACATTTCCTCAATTTCTGAGATTTCCTCTAGAGATTCAGAGGCTGATAGTCGTGGAAGCTTCCCAGCACGAGAACCAGACTACTGCGAGAATGATGCGAGTCTCTCGAGCCTTTCAGGAATGGGCGCGCCCGGCGCTGTACCAATTTCCAGGAATATACTCCCTTACGCCAACTCAACTATGGGACTTTACCTCAGAGGCGGATCCACAAGGCTTTCGCTACATCACGGACCTTATATTGGTCGCCGAAGGATTTCCGTTTTTCGACGCTGGTCTTCTTGACAAATGCGTCAACCTCCGAAACTTCGGAATTTGGAATACGGAAAGAGTCACCCCAGATGGCAGGATGAATCCACTGTCTTTCCCCCGCGAAACTGCAATCTGGGCTTGTAAGTCCAGAGCAGCCCCCAGGCATATTGTTATATTCGATGCCTGCGCATTCGTTCTTCGTCAAATCGACATCCATTGGGATGCTGATTCTGTCTTCCGGAATTGCACTCATCTTCAGGTAATCTTTGCGGACGGCGATCGTTCCGTGTTATCGCGCCGTGCCAAGCCCACATGGCCGTTTCACAGAATGACGAAATTGGCCTATCTCGCTTTACGATTCCATGAACCCGGATCTGTCAGCGGGTCGGTCATTGCACGGCTCAAGGATGATATAATCAATGCATCCCCAAGTCTACAGTACCTTGTCTTGGGCTGGGTTGATGCGAGCCCTTCGCCGGGGCTTTCTAGACCTGTTCGGGACCGAATATGGGATGTATTCTCAGAGGGAGATGGATGTGACAGTGCATGCATGGAAGATTGGATTTACGAACCGTGTCCGAGTGCCCTGAACCCTATTTGGTTGGCAGTGGAAGAGGAAATGGCACGAAGATCTGCAAAATATCCACTGTGATCATGTGGAAGCGGAGGAATCTGGACGAGCTCCAACTTTTTTTTCACTCTAGCTCGATTGACTAACGGATATTTATTATTCGCACAAAGCAATCATTTACAATTAGACATACAAATCCTTCTTCTCATCTGGGGTTTCTACCAGTTTAGATTCGCTCGCCGCCGCCTCCAGCTCCGGAGTCTCTGTTTTCGGACTAAAATCTGACTCTTCGAGCTCAGACAAAAACAGTGACGCCACGAAGGCCGCCGCCGCCCATGGAACCAAAGAAATAAATGCCCATCGGGTACCCTGTCGGAAAGCCTCCCTGACCTGCGCTGCGACATCAGGAGGAAGAGCATTGATAGCTTGAATAGATGCGATGGATCCGCTCGAAAGCTGAGATAAGGCTTTGGCGTCCGCCGTACTGACTGTCCCGGCCGAAACAAGGTCCGATAAATATCGATTAACCCTGGTATTCATCACTGTAGCGCATAAGGCAAGACTTATGGTGCCACCCAGGTTCGTGAACTGTTGCCAGACAGGTTGGTCGCGAGGGATGACAGAGTGAAGAGGCATACGCACGAAGGTGATCAGAGCCTCTACGATTGCTATTCGACTCTCTGGTTGTTTGAACCGGGCTTGAATACTGAGAGGTCCGAACGTTAATCCGACGCCAACTCCAGCCAGCAGCATGAAGCTGACGAAAGCCTTAGTCGCGATCGTCTCGAAGGAGGAAATAGAAAACGTACCCCTTTATTTGAGCGGGCTTATTCGAGTTGATTGCCATTGAGATCAGACCAAGAGCCACGGGAAGAACGACGCCTCCCAGCATGATGGGCAACTTGGGTTGGCGGAGCTTCGAGATGAGAGTCGTCGCAATGCAGACGCCCGTTCCCTGACGAAATCAGCTTACAATGTATCGTAGTATGATGAGAAACTACGTACTATGCCAGGTGAAAACCACAGAAGATCGACTCCAGCCTTTCTGGCGGAGTCTCCCGAAACAATCTGAATTTGGGATGAATCAGGTTGGGTGTAATATCTATCGATTGGAACACGACTTACGGTGAAAAAGATGGCCACGAAATAAAAGCAGACAAACAAGACCATTCCGCCAACAAATCCCGCAAATTGACAGACCACTACATCCACACGCTGGAAGACCGGTATCGGTAGCATCGGTATGATACGACCCACGAGAGGTGTAGAAGTAGTTCCTTTCCTCGAACCGTATCGGTCTAAACACCATTCCCAGACCAAACTCGCGATGACGAGTGTGCCACCCAGAGTAAAGCACAGGATGACCCGCAATGTATTCCACTTGATGTCAGGGCCCCATGTAAGAGCCAGAAGGAAGAGAATCACCCCAGAAACGAAAAGGAAAGCACCGAAGAAGTCGATGGATAGTAACTTTTCGCTGAGGGAGAATTCGCGTTCAGGTATCCCCAGTCTTTCACTGATGGCTCCGTTTTGCGGACCCTTGAGTCTCTTTCCGAGTAAGACATAGACAAGGAACATGCAAATGATCGCGCAAGGAAGGCTGATGAATAGAGTCAGAACCGAAGGAGGGATATGTGAAAGCCACCGACTTGAGAGCGAATACCCATCGGTAGGAGACACCTATCAAAGCACCGCCTATCAACGGCCCCAGAGTAAATCCAGCGGCATACAGTATGATGAACATGACGCTTTGGAAGTTGTTCTCGTCCAGTGACCGTGCGTCTGCCATGATAATTCTGATGACCTGGGAAATCGTAAGATATGGGGTGATTTGTCAGGTTGTAAAGCTTACGGCAACGAGCCCTCCCGCACCAACGCCTGCTACGCCTCTTCCTACCAGCATCATTACCATGCTGGCCGCTCCTGTGCTCACGGCACTTCCGATTACGAAGAAGACTAGGGATATCTGGATTGCCGCATGTCGTCCGAAGGCATTGGCGACCGAAGCAAACAGTGGAAGGAAGACAGTGGCGGTAAGGAGATAAGATGTCCCTATCCAACTACAGATATCACGTCAGGGTGATCTCGTGCGTAGCCATAACCACTTTACCTTTGCAGGTCAAGTCGATTGAAAGTGGACTACATACGTTCATCATCAGCGACACGATGGATTAAGAGTATATGAGAGAAACATACTGCAATATGAGGCTGCGCAGTGGCAACTACGGTGTAATCGAGGGTTTCTAAGAAGATTGGGATAGCTAAAGCAGCTATCAGGCGTAGTCTGAAGTTCCATCCCGTGTATGGATTGATTGGAGGTGCATCATTAGAAGCTTCGCAAACAATTGTGTCTTTCAGTCTTGTTTGGGAGGGAGAAGTCGTCATTTGATTCCGTACGGAAAGGAATGTGTCTCAGGTGGCGGCTCAGCGTGGTCCATAGTATGCTCTGAAGCAGGAGCTTTTATAAGGTCGTGCTCATCGCAACTAAGTAAGATGCTCGGGCAGAGGAATGGATGCCCGAACATCTCAAAGGGCAACATCGACAACGTTCAACACGAAAGTCTGAAAGGAGAATTTTTGTTGCCTGAAAATATCCGAATTGGGATGTCGGCCAGGAATGTCCGAGGCCGAGGTGACGAAGTAAGAGCCGTGAGTCAGTGTGATACTGCAGGCCGACGATCTGAAGCTGCTGGAAGTGGGGATCGAGTTGGCGGATCGAGTCGATCATGAATGTTCTCAAGCGCCGGCCCAGGCACCGCCACGTGGCTCAATTGGCGCTTATCAATTATTTTAAATATTTCTCAATGAGTCAATCATCTTAGCTGGACAACACCACCCTGATATGGCCTTCACAAATACAAATACGTGGACTGGTATTGCTGGAAGTTTGCATGACAAATAAAAACACGAAACAAGAAAAGGAAGGGTAAGCAGGCAATCACAGCGTTTGGCACAGATTTCGGTCTCTGGAGAAAAAAAAAATCCACAACGCAGGGAACAACTTGAAGGCGATTAAGCTAAGCCTTTTCTCTTTTCTCTTCAACACTCCCTGTTGATTCTGGATGTACTTCCGAAGAATGATCATCCCAGAGTTTGTTATGACCTCCCGGCCCTGCATAATTTCGATGCTGATTCGCGTCAGCCACTTTGTCCCAGAAAATATAAGAAAGACTAACCCAATATAGCATGTACCAAAGCCAAGATATGCCACAAACGCCGCCAACTATAGGTCCCGTGTAATTCATAGTTGTACCGTTAACCGGTCGGACTTGAGGCATGATAAGAACCCTAAATACAGACGTCAGGATCCCTAAGCAAGTTAAATTCCAGTTGATTGTACCCAGTCTCGAGAAGAGTCCTACGCCAGAGTATATCAGCCGGGTTCCGAGTTTGTACAGAAATGATACCAACCAGACGAACGCGTAAAGATTGACAAAATACCCGAACGTGCCCATGTTGAACGGCCCCGGACGAAATTTAACCTCTTCGGATTTTGTCAGCCAGATCCATAACTTTGCGCTAACGGGAATCTATTGGTCAATGTCAGGAACGAGGGAGGCCATCGGCATAAGTCGTAGACAAATCGTACCATATATGAGAGGTCCAAGGCAACGGCAGTGATGCTAGAGTATCGCATGAGATAAACGTCAATCAGTTCCTTCGAAGTCCCATCTCACCTGAATACGGCATTGATCTGCAGTAACATATATTCAGAAGAATGAAACGCATATCGAAAAAATAGCACATACAGCAACGATAGACGCGAGAAAGAGTAAACCGAACACGACGGCGATGACGACGACAAAGACGGCAGCAATAACAGGCGTCTTCGTCCTCGGCCATACTTTCGACAAAAGCTTCCGATCTGGAAGTGCATTCTGTAGCGTGACGTCATGTAATTAGCTTCCGCTCGGAGAAATGTTTACGCAAGATAAGCCTACATCTCGGGAGATCGCGTAAATGCCTGGGAGCTGTGTTAGCATGCCAAAGAGAGGTATTGTTGTGTCATACTTCTGATACAAGACAATTGACAAGCCACGCCGGTGACCGCTTGCAATAAAATGACAAAAGACCATAATGCCAAGGCACCTCTTTTTCCAAGGTTATCCCATAGAATCTGAAAGAACGATAGGATGAATTAATTTCAACAAGATCGTGGCTTCGATAGAAGACGCACCTGGGCAAACACAAGGCCTGTGGGACCGGGAAGGGCCGAGAGGTCGCGAATCCCATAGCAGAGCGAAATATTGAGGAAGAACCCCATAACAGCTGTAATAGTAACTCCGGAAACGATCGATACAGGTGCCGTGATAGCTGCGTTCTTCACTTCTTCCGATAAGTCTTGAGAGAGCGAGAATCAATTATCTCCCCCATTAATGATTCTGGAAATGAAGGACTCACGCGCTGCTGCATCGTAGTCTGTCTGTAGATAATGAGTCTTCTCGCCACATTTGCAGATAGCAACAACGTACCATGACCCATTGGACACAGAAGAGGCCTAAGAGGAGCGCGAAGCCACGGTTGTTCCATCCAGATGTATCAACGAGCTATCAAAGTCAGCCAATAAACTAAGAGAACCGAAGAAACCACACACATGACCCCAAACAAAGTTAGAAGGTGCAAGATTCCCAGCTCCAGCAGCCGGAATAGCGATAATACACGCGAGAGTAGTGAAGATATTAATGAAGACTGAATGAAATATGAGCGATTGCACCTTCGGGGAATTGGCGGACAAACCGAAGGACATCGACAATCGATGTAGTGCCTTGGTCGGAAGAGAATTAATCAAGCCCGTTGCGACATTCAAACCGACGTAGAGGCCCAAGATTTGTCCCGTCGAGGCAACAAAAGAACCATCAGTGGCAATGGTCACCGCTGCGAAGATCATTTGTGACAAGGCGAAATTAACACCCGCAGGAGCAGCCAGTTGTCCCACAACAGTAATCCTTGATAAGACGCTCTTTCAATAACAGTGGTGTAACTGTGAGAATAAAAATATACCATGCTGCCACAAAGCTCACACTAGCCCTGTAACGCGGTGGAACGACAAACGCAGTTGTAGTATAGATGCCTCCAGCCTGTACCGGGACATCAGTATTCTGACGGTGCCAGAGTCAGGTACCGTTACAGTAGGGTATGCGGAGATTAATTCTACAGTGCGATAAGAATTAGCGCTGAGTATGGTCACCAAAAAACGGTGTAGTCTGACCGGCAACCGAGGACGCTATGGCCAAACATCCAAAGGAACCCAGGATCCATGAATATATGGCGCTGCCTGGGCCACCCAGAAGAATAGGGGTGTTGAAGGTCGAGGCGACGCTGGCAGAGCACCTATGGATAGCACAACAAGCAGTTTTAGGGGCACTGAATGAGCGCATGAAAGGCGGGTATAGCCTACCCAAGGACACCCAGTGCAAATCCGAGCGTTGACAGCTTTGTAAACTCTTTTCTCAACTCTCTTTGAAGACCGAGCTTGTGAAGAACCTCGTCGTCGTGTGCATCAACCGAATCGATGTCGTCGAAGACTGCATTTTTCTCGTGCGAAGCCATAACTCGAGTTATCAGTCCGATTCAATCCAGGCCGCGCTCAAGTTGTCCTGACAGGAAGACAGGATGAGGAAGGAAATACGAGTCTGAATCCTTGCAATACGAGCGATGGAGCCAAAGTCAAAGCGGGGGCACTTCCACGAACGCCCATTGTCGTCTTTATATCACCAGATGACATGATAGCTCGTGCTGATAAGCCCATTTTTGACAAGAAGCGGACGTTAAGAAGAGGCATATTCCGAAAAATTCTTGAAATTGACATCGAAGCCACTCCCGCGAAACGAGAAAAGAAGTCCACGGTCATGGCGAGACTCCCCCGCTGTCCGGCCACGGTGCATGGCGCCCTCGTGCCAAAGATCTACGCGCAAATCTATACCTAAAGCGTTGGTTTGTAAAAAAATCCAATCAGCGTCAGTTTGGAAACTCTGTATGAATTTCGTCACCTTGACCGAGCTGTCAGACTACACGTTACACATAAATGCCTCGAGCCTCCCGCGACGAGTCAGATTACTGTAAACCCGAGCAAGACTGTTCATTGCTGCGACGGTGCTCCATCTGGATATTCCATGAGTTCGGCAAATCCCGAGCGAGCCTGAGCTTATTTCCTGCCTCCTCGCTAGAGGGTATCTGGCCAACACGACAGACAACGATGGTCCTGCTCAAGGTCTCGGAATTCAACGAGTCTTCTGACTAACCCTTCTTCTTGATCTTGATCTCATTTCGAGCTCCTCATCTTATCGCCGCTATCACCATATGACGACGTTGATGAAAACATGGTCGGCTTTCAGGCGACATGTCTTTGTTGGCGAATTGAACCTCTGCAACTCCGGACTGCGCTTTTGAAATAATATCCTGTGCTGGCTCGCCTGGGGCTCAAAGCAAATGCTATGCTTTGTACTTTCGACACCGGCTAGAACGGCCTGCTGCGGCCCAGTTCCCGTCACGACGACCGGCATCAGACACACGTTCTTATAAGTCGACCCCGTTCACGAAGACTCCGCATCTCACTTCCACGTCTCAGTCTTCCTCGAGTCACTATGATGATCCAAGACATTAAGAAAGGTTCCGACCTCTCCGATTTTGATACCGTGAGTATCAGATGGTGTCTCAAGATCCAGCCACCTAATTGTGTGTCTGCAGAAACGAGCCTTGGAGGTCCAGGAGCACGCAGACCTACCACCAGACTACACACCTAGCGATGCCAGCGCCCAAGCTGGTCCTTCTACGGCACCTACCCTTCCTTCCGAATTCGTGGCAGACGGTCCAGCAACCAATTGGTTGGAGATTGTTCGGGACCATCAAGGAGTCAAAGGCTCATGGAGCATAGATCCTACCCTCAATATCCCTTTCGTCGGTGGATCGCTGCAGGCAGACCGGGTGCCGACGAAAGAACATCCAAACGTTCTCCTCGAGAGCAAGCAGGGCAGCATCAAGGCTGAAGTCGCAATCAGACCAGTAGTTGCCACCGTGACACCGCGCCTCATGATGCGAGCAAAATCTAAGCATGGTTCGGTGCAATATATCCTGGTATGTGGAATAAATCTTGCAGTTGACCATTGATCATCCTCATCGTCCTTTCTCAGAAAAATAAGGGACCTTATTCCGTCTATCTCGAGTGCATCTCAACACACGGAAGTGTCACTCTATACATTCCTCGATCATTTTGTGGTCCAATCAACACCCATACCGAACATGGATCTGTTAAACTATCCGATCAAATTTCCTCAAGCATTGTTGCTCTCTCAGAAACGAAGGGAGATGGTCGCTACTTCTTGGGAAACCTCCAGGGCAGTGGGTACGGCGAGGCTGGAACTTTGTGGGAGGGCGATGAGATCTTTGCTTCTTCGAAACACGGGAGCGTTAGGCTCAATTTCGTGGATGAGCCCGTTTCGGAAATGGCAAATTTCTTGAAAGGCAAATCCAGCCTATGGAAGGCGTACAAACACATTTTCTGATTGAATACCTCGGTACCGATGTTGGACTGGAACCTCAGGTCGCACTTTACAGGTCTGTGTACACTACTAGCTTGGTTTAATTCCCGCTCATCTGCTTTTAATGAACTATATATGTCTCTCATACTCGTCTTGATGTAAACTGTAGCATTAGAAGTCGGCTTCGAGGCGCGCATGCACTTGTCGTGCGAAAACTATGACCGGCCTGGATCACAAGATTCATCTTCTGTCTTTCAGCCAACCGCGTCTTCACGAGCTCGTTTACTCACTGAAAGATGAACACGAACACAGCGCTAGCCCATCGGTCTTATATCCTGCAAGAAACTCTAAGCACGCCCTCGATTTTTAGGGTACAAGGCACGGAAGCCAACTGTGCCTGGCGCTGTCGACTCTTGGAAGGCTCTCGAGCGTCAATTGACGGACCAAAGCTCTAAATCTTCACCTTAACACAATGAATTTCTTATATGACAGATGCCACTAAATAAGAGGTTTTCATCATGTAAGTGCCTTGACATTGTCCCCTCGACTTGACATTGTCCCCTTGTTGGACCAACTGGCAAAGAATCAATATTCATCTCCGGAGGCAGAAAGTCGCCACAGGGGCTCCCTGGAACAGCATTCCTTTCAGGTCATGACATCAGTGAGAACATTGGAAGAAACACTCAAGTCGAGAGCCTGATAGGCACTGCATGGTGGTGCGTGCAATGGCGCACGCGCCTGGCTTGCAGCCTTGCTGTTCATCGGCAAGCCATTTTCTGAGCACGCCAAAATTTTCACCACGATCTCGCGTTTCATTCATCCGATGAAGGTCTAGGACTCAACCTCGAGGTGATCTCGGTTTGACAAGAATCCGTCGATATTCAGCTCGCAAGAAGAATGTGATTCGGCAATTCGCTAGATTCGCCAGTCGATGTCAATAAATACGTGGGATGACGATTTAGCGGGGGTAATCGTCCGCAATTCTATGTCTTTCCCATGATTTCCAATCTCATCATATGCCGTCAACACTGAAACCTAGAGCGAACTCGGTGAAATAAACTATCTTTGAGGTCGTGTTTTGTGTGCCCTTGATTGTGAAAGTACGCTGGCGAACGACCGAGGCCATGATTATCGTGCGTCAGACCCCTGAATAGAATTCGGCCATGAGTATCTGACGATTCTCTCATTTTTCGCTGATCGGTTTCAGGTTCGATCAATGGCATCATGTGTCCAGATTACAGTCGCCGATGCGGCTGTAAGACGTCAAGGCTATATAGGTGGAAATGAACATGTACACTCCAGTTCCAGAAACAACGATACTCATGCATCCCGAAGTAGAATTCGACATAACTATTTGTTTCAGAAAATAGTCAAGTTCTCGTGATGACCCCCATGCAAAAGCGATATTTGCCGGTAGGGAAATGATCCAATCCTCCTACTAGTATTGGTTGAAGTTATAAGTGCGGCGAGATCCTAAAAGTATGTTAAATGGTTTGAATTGGCTGATTACCACTCTAGTAGGTCACTGAACTCCTTTCTTCATTTCGAATCACTCACAACACGTTGTGTCCTTAATCCGAGGCCAGAGTTAATGAAAGCAACCTCTAAAGAATTCTGAGCCGCTTGGTCCGTCGTAAATGGACACTGACACATCAAGAATCGTAATGAGATCATCCGGGACTACTGGAGGTCTGGAACTGTGCCAGCGCCCGTCTCACAGCGTCCGGAGCCAAATCGACGGAGAAGTCGACCCAAAACGTCCTGCAGCCTCATGTCACTTTGTTTTAAATAGTCTCTGGAGAGCTCACGTTCCCCAGCCTCCCTTTTTCCTTCTACATCACCTCTCGCAATACTTATTCTCTCTCTTGTCTTCCTGGCCGCGCCAGACGACGCCCCTCTCCTTAAATACATTATTCCACAGCTTCCTTCATGGCTCCTCGCACTCCTCTCACATCATCTCTCGTGAGGCCGGGGTTTCAGTGTCCCTCGCTTCCTCCGAGGAGCCAACGCCGGAGTAGGGCCTCCTGCCCAGCCTACACCGACACCGCCAACCCCGCAACCCCCGCCATCACTTCCCCACCATCTCTAGCAATCCTCTCTCCTTCAACCCACGTCTCGAGCAGCAGTCTCCGTGCTAACACGAGGTAAGGCACAATGTTGATCATTCTGTGTTGCAACTAACAGTTTCATAGCGGGGAAGAATGAATCATGTTCCTTGACATTGGGACGAGGATTTTTGGTGAGTGTTCTGGTATCGTGCCATCACCTGCAGGCAATTAACGAGTACTTTAGCGCTTCTACTGCGCTCATTCTCACTCCTCTTCCTTAGGGGTTGCTGAGCATCCCTGGTCTGCCGTACTGGGGACGACAGATTGATCTACGTGTTGGCATGAGGATGCGAGCCATCCTGATGGTCTCTCCTTAAAATTACTGCTCTTTGTATGAAGTTAAAAAATCCTTATTGCTGCATATATTCCGACGCGGATAGCAATTCTTTCATCGTACATAGGATGAGTTACCGAAAAAATGTTCGCTTCAAAAGCGAATCCAGATGCTTTGTTTGTCTGTCTTCACTGTGACTTGCATACGGGCCGCCAAATGACTGGGACCGAAATACAATGAGTAGACGTGGCATGCTAGGGCCCATCGCAGAACAAGGTTCTCCTTCCGAAAGCCGAAGGCCATCAATTGAATGCCCTTCGGCTTCGAAAGGCCTTACGTCCTTGCCATCGTGTTACCTGACCATAATGGGGAGCAGTTCTGAGAGACCGATGTGGGGCGGAGTGGAAAGCGAGCCGGGGGAACACCAAAACACAGCCCAGGAGGATACTGATCCCGATCTGAAGCAGGAAACAGCTCTCGAGTGGCACATGCTTCCGTGATGATGATCGCAACGAGAGGTAACTATTAATACAGAGCGTACGAGAGTGTTCCGGACCTAGTTGGTGAGCATGAGATAATTTCCTGAAAACGCTCCACGACAGTACTGGGTCGAAGATTGACATAAAAATTGATGAGCGAGAAGCTAAAATATATTCAGGGGCGATAAACTTGAGGCTGTAATGGTTGTTAGGCCTGCTACTTCCAATAAGCTCAATAAATAGCGCTGACCGTGATTGTTGTTCGTCAGATCAGAATTTCTCCAGCCTGAGGCCCAACCAGCCGCCCAAGTCAGGGAGAGAGACTATGTAAGTGACAGCGTGACATTGACAATCCACTTTGAGAGCGAATGTATTCCGCCATCGTCCAGCGAGAGTTAGCAGTAGATATCGTCGTGGAAGGCGATGTTCTAACTCCGCGGTTAGTGTAAGTAGTTCACGGAGATAGCGTGTAAGACGCTGGAACACCTGTAATGCCGCGCGGCCGATAAATCCGTACGCTTGGCATGCGACCGTGCTATACTTTAATCATTGTTATAAGATCTGGGAACTCTTCCGACAAAGCAGTCGAAGAATTTGACAACGACAACCCCTCAGTCAATGTTGGCCAGCGACCGATCTTTATAGTTTCGGAAAGTGCCGAAAACGACCAGTACGGCTTCAAACCCATTATGTAAGAATTCTCTTGTGAGCGTTGTCCACTACCAGTCTATTCGTTACGCCCTCAAATGAGAGATAACACACGGTTTCTAGGCTTTTACTTCTATTACAAACTCAGCAACTATCGTCTGGCTAGAGATCTTTGTTCTATACATAGAACTTACAGAGCACCATCATCCAGCGGACCCCGACCCGCTGGTTCGGTGTGCGTTCACTGTTCGAGCTTGCGCGTGCGATGATCTAATTTTTCCCGCCAAACTGGCCTATAGCGTGTCTAATAATAGCAGACTCGACCCCCCTTGAGTTCTTGGAACTTTGATCGCCACTCTTGGTCTTGCCGAATCTTGTGCCACCACGCTGATAGCCCTATGTTGCTCATACCGGATCCTACTTTCCCATGTCTGCAATATTGGAACATGTGCTGAGCATCTCGTTTTATTGCTTTCAAGCCGAACCAGTCTCTATGGACCAATCAACGAGCATAAACGTTTCTTTGTGGCTGAGCATCGAATATTGCATCACGCTGTATTGTTAATCTGATACGACGGTTCTGCCCATGGCGTTGGGTTTCGACGAAATGAAAGACTACTATTGGCTGGATCCCGGAGCTCGTCGCTGGAAAAAGGGCTATGCCGTCGATGCTATGTGTATGTACCCTTTGCATCCCTGGGCGACATCGTGAATGAGGTTCATTCCTCGATCCTCTTTCCCACTCGCAACGGCTGTCATTTACACAGGGCTTGTCCACCCATTCGCAAACTGCTATAAAAGCATGAAACAGTAATCTGGAAACCTCACATCGAGGTTTCTCGTTGATCTCTCTCTTTTCTCTCGTCCTCATCGACTCTCATGGCATTCGGAATTTCGGTCATCCTATTGGCGTTCGCCACTGCTGTTCAAGCAGCAAGTTACAAGGTACTATCTCCCACCATTATTATGCGAGTATGAATGGTTGAATGAATCATAGCGAGTTGCTTGTCCTGACGGTGTCCACACGGCCTCCCATCAAGCAGTGAGTAATGAACGATGAATTTTGGAGATGTTTACTTACTTTTTCCTAGTGTTGCGCTTTTTTCGCCCTGAGGGACGACTTGCAGGAAAATTTGTTTGATAATACTTGCGGCGAAGACGTTCACGAGTCTCTTCGTCTGACGTTCCACGATGCCATCGGGTTCTCTGCGTCGGGAAAGTTCAAGGGCACTGGAGCTGACGGCTCTATGATCATCTTCGATGAAATTGAAACTGCCTTCCGTTCGTCTATGATCCCTGGCCTCCCTTCACTTATTGATTTAATTGCAGCTGCTAACAACGGGATCGACGACTCTGTCGACGCTCTTTCGCCTTTCTTGGCCACTCACAACGTCACCGCCGGCGATCTCATTCAGTTTGCCGGCGCCGTCGGTATCACCAACTGCCCGGGTGCTCCTCGCCTCCAATTCTTGGCCGGTCGTCCCAACGCACTCATTCCTGCGGACATTGGTACCGTTCCGGAGCCTCAAGATTCTGTCAACTCGATCTTTGCTCGCATGGCAGATGCCGGATTCAGCCCCAACGATCTCATTCATTTGCTCGCCTCACACAGCATCGCACGCGCCGATCATGTTGATCCATCCATTCAAGCCGTTCCTTTCGACAGCACTCCTTTCACCTTTGATACTCAGATCTTCTTGGAAGTCTTGTTGAAAGGAACTGGAGTTCCTGGTACACCTGGTAACTTGGGAGAATCCCTGTCTCCTCTCCCAGCAGAAGGCGAGCTGCGATTACTGTCTGACTTCGCGCTCGCCCGCGACCCCCGCACTGCTTGTACTTGGCAAGGACTTATCAGTTAGTGGCCGACAACGACAATCCAATGCGGTGACTGACCCCAAACTTAGATCAACAAGAGAAGATGGCCGCCAACTTCGCCGAGGTAATATAAAATCTACACATCCCAACCTCGTCTTATATCGATGAACAATTCAGGTTATGTCACGACTCGCCGTCGTTGGTCAAAACACCAGGAAATTGGTTGACTGTTCTGAAGTCATTCCCATCCCTAAACCCGCTGTCAAGAAACCCGCTACGTAATTACAGTAGTATCAAAGACTGGCCGGACCTGACGTTGATTGTTTGTAGGTACCCGGCCACCAAAACGTTCAGAGATATCGAAAAAGCCTGCCCGTCTCCATTCCCCATCCTCGGTACCGATCGTAAGCATAGACTTTCTTTCGACATCTTGGGCTGGTAATTAATTACGATACATTAGGCGGCGCACAGACTAAGATCCCAGCTTGCCCGAACGGAGACGTCGATATTGAAGACTGTTCTGATTAGTTTACATGTATTTTCTTGGAAATCGTAGTAGCGGCTGGGAATATATTTTCCCTCTTCGTGAACACGCCCATCTGGGAATATCGTCCCTCAAATATCATTAGAATGTGCACACAGAGAATGGGAATTGGTGCTATGAAGAAACAAACAAACGTTTCTTCGGGTATCTTATAGCCGATAAATCCGATCCTCCAGTCATCCAGTTTTGGTCCACCTGACTCCAGCAGGCGCAACTACATCCCAGCTCAATTGAAGGTCTTGACTGGATCCAGGTTCCACGGCGCATGTCCACTCAATGGTGCCTTCCACATTATCATCGCTTCCATCATCGGGAGATGTGCTATCGCTCCCTGCAGTCGGAGCCCATCGAACTTTCAAATTAGGTCCAAGACTAATGTCCTTCGAAGGCCCCCTAGGGACGCTACTTGACTTGGAAACAGTAGCTGCGTCTTCAAGACCTTTTGGTTCCGAGACGACGACTTTGATGCGAGAGTCACTCGAGACAGGGACGTTGTCTTTGACGATGAGTTTCTTCAGGGTGGCTCGGCGATTGTTTTTGAGACTGATGGTTTGAGTGAAGGATGTTGTCGTGACTTTGGATGTGAGGAGTCCTCCGACAGTCTTGACCCATTTACGTTGAGGGTGATATGTAACGCGGACTTCCGGGTCAACGCCGAGGGAGCACGAGAAGCTCTCCTGAGAGCTGACTTGCTGTAATGACAAATCAGTAATGTCTCGCAAGTGCTAAAAGGGGAGGCGCACAGAAATCTCAGATTTAGAGACAAAGTTATTGTCCATGAATATATTTGCTGGGCCTGGAAGCAAAAGATATGGAGAAGTATTCTTTACGCGGCACTGATCACGGCATCAGTATAGAATAGAATTATTTTCGTAGCAGCACAAACCTGGAGGAATGCGCTCGGAAGCTCTTTGGGCACTGCGATCCATTCCAAAGAAACATCGTCGAGCTCAATGACCGCAATGGTCACCTTGTGCGTTTGCGAGTCTTCATCCGTATCGCTCGGGATGCTTGAGAGGCCCTCGATGTTGAAGCTGGCACTGATGGCACTTTCGTTCGCAACCGCTTGGGTATTCTTCATGAAAGCGGGAGGTCCTGCAAAATAGTACGCTTCATCGTCCCCACCATCGCCACCACCACCAACGGCACTGTAGCTCATCGCCATGGGTGCTGCCGGCACGGCAAAGGATGCGCTACGCTCGAGAATCGCCTTCCTGTTCTTGCGGTTACTACTGCGATAGTACACAGGAGTATCTTCTCGAATATAGGCGATCTTCACACCGGGCACTGTGCTGCCCATTTGAGGTGAAGCGGTACTGAGATGCAGATCGACATTATCCCAGTCCTCGCCGGTAGACTGCCATATTGAAGCGCGATATTGTAACGAGATGGATGACTTGGACTTTTCAGAGTTGGAGATGGATGCGCGGAGGTCGTATTGGGGTTTCCATTGAGCCGAGGAAACCACGTAGGAAAGGGACAATTCGGCGGGTCCATCTTCCTCTGCAAGGACGACGACTACGATCTTGACGCCTCGTTTCTGACTCTTTTTATCGGATTTGACAAGCTTCCTTTCTTCCTCAATCTCTTGCTCAGTGTCTTTGAGCGTCTCCTGTAGTTCGAGCAATTGCAGATCCAAAGCGGCCTTTCGTTCCTGGTACAAGGTGAAGAACTCAGCAAGCTTCTGGGAGTCGACATGCTGAGAATCAATGTTGTTCGAGTACGATGTGAGGATGCTATCTTCACGTTCCAATATATGTTGCCGTGAGTCCAAGAGAGCCTTCTTCTTGAGAAGTGCCTTGAGTGTCTCAGAATCGGTGCTCTTCTTTGTTGGCATCGGAGGTTCTGAACATCAACAGTTTAGTGGCACGCTCAGAGTACGTTCTTAATATGCAACACACTGTATATGACATCGAATATCACTGCTTTTCCAATGCCGTCGACTCGAATTGAGTCTTCGTCCAGCACGGATGGAAGATGGATAATCTCGACCTCATTCTGTCCACTTGCAAGGTTGACTTTGATCCTGCGATTTATCTGTAACGTGTATTTGTCAACTTCTTGATAGACAGGTCTGAATATATTGCTAACCTCCGCACGATTGACCTGGTAGACGGTCACCGAATTGACTGGGTGCTCTGACGCGTCATAGGTCACGACTTGCGACATTCTGGATCGATTTATTAGGTGTATGAGTGGAATGTGAGGGGTTCAGAATGCAGCCGGTTGCTGAACCACTGGAATATATAGCGTGAGCGCAGCATGTTCCAGGCGAGTCAGGACTTTGGAGCTTGGCGGCTGTGCTCAGGGGCACTATTTTCGCTAACAACAGCGCCGGCTTGGCTTGGGCTGGGCTATGTTGTGCCTGGCAAATATATTTTGTGCTCTATTTATTGCTGGCAGCGAACATTATGCCGATGCATTGCATAACAATCCAGGAACGGCTGGAATATTCTCGTGTTGATTGTACACTGCATCCAGCGACACGCTAGACTTAGTAAAAGCTCCTCGCTTTGGTTCCAGTACTGTATAATAATCTGCAAGGCCCAGGAGTCCATAACGACACGTATGCTGTTAGCTTGACGTTTTTGTTGCTCGCAGCTTCGAGTCCAGTGACACAGTCGTGTCGGTCGGTCGACCTGCGATACGAGCTGAAGCCAGACAAGCCACGCCTTATGGTTGGACGTCCTTGCAGTTCAGTGAGTTCTATCCTAGATTTGTCTTTGGGACAGGAGATCGTAATCATGGACGCATTAAGTCTAGATAATTATTGACAGATCCACCAATAAAGAGTGCTGCGACTCCAGGGCGACTTTGCTTCTATGTCCGGGAGGTAGAACAATCGCTTGAGCAATAGCGAGACAGCAGCCCAATTCCGGTAGTTGAGCAAGCAAAGAACCGCATGTACGCGAAGACGCTTGAACAGATCAACGAACGAGTGTGTATTCCTCGAATACGTCCGATAATCTGAATGAAAGAAATTTTTCCACAACAACATTAGGCCAAGGAAGACTGCGGTTGGAATGAAAGAGAATGATCTGCTCTTCAACCGAGATGAAAGCTATATACTGAACTGTAAGAACAGTTTGGACAAGCTTTTTTTCGCCAGGGCGTGCTGCCATACACAGATTCCAATGTCGATGAATGACTTTAGGATTGATCCAGGATCTCGTTTCTAGACCGAATGGCGTGCGAGTTGATATAGACATTGGTCCAGGAGCCCGAGCCACCTGGACTGTATGTATTCTCGGATGCGTTGCGAATAGTCCTTGCAACAAGACGCAAGATCCTGTTGAGAATTGACCCTGGAGGCATTTGACAATACCGAGAATTAAAAGACCCAGGTCGACCAACCAGCCAGATAATCGTAAGCATATCCAAGTCGATGAGCGGAAGAGGCAGAAGACCGGAAACCGGAAGAGCTGCGGCACCTTTGGCGGCTTCCCGCGTTCACCACATTTCTATGCAATCCATTCTGAATGCCTTCTCGTGACCTGAGCAAGACAAAGATGATCTCACAAGCATACCTTCTGTTCTCACCAGCTCTCTCTGTGCCGCCATGAGCACCGAAGCAACACCTACGACTGCTCCTCTGAACATCACTGATACGCTGTCGCGGTTCAGACCTCTTCATCAAGCGTTTCAAATTGAGGAAGAGGAAGATGAGCATGATAGAGATTTCATGTCTCTCCAAAGGGTCACTGCGGATGTTGTAAGACCTTTGATCTACACATCCAACAAGGTGGCACTCGACTATCTCCTTCGCTCTCTTGCGTCAGAATTTCTCCAAAATCTGACCGCAGAGGTGGCATCCCAACCGCCATACTATCCGACAGGCGATCAGGCGTGGGTGGAAGCCTTTCCCTACCTTGAAGAGCGCCAGGCTGCCGATAATCGGTTCTATGCCTTACACATCATCAATTTGATGGCAGACACTGTACCTGCTATCGCTCGACAGCTATCCAAAGATATCCTATTCCTGGAGGGGATATTGCGATTGATGTTCTCGACCTACATCAGATTCGCCAACCCCCTCGGCGTCGAGAAAGGCACTCCGCTACATCATCACAATGTCTCAGACTCGTCGGAAGCCAACGTATCGTGGCTTCCACAATGGCGGGTCGCAGTCAGATTCCTGACGTTCGTCGCGGCTGTATACGACCTCGACAATGTGCGTCTTGCATGGGAACGGGTTCAATCGGAGACCAAGAAAGGATCTGAGAAAGTTCAGTCTCGGAACGCGAACCTATTGGAAGTCTTCCAGACTACCATATCCAAACTGGAAGCCAAAGGGGCGGATTCTCTTCACGACAATGAAAGAATGGCCATCGTCGAGCTTACCCAATTCTTGGGATTGGTCATCAGAGGAACCAGCGGGCCTTCGCCGGGTATACTACCAACCCTTCGACAGGAGTTGCTCAAGGGCCGCGATACTCGAGTGGCTTGCGGGGGCTGTGGAACGGTATACGACAAAGAGAATCTTCTACAAGCATGCGATCAATGTGAGCCGCCTTCTTCCTCTTGAGACACCGTTTTGAGCTTAAGGGGACCTAGGTGATATCATGACCTATTGCTCGCCGGACTGTAAGAATGTAACTTGTCTTTGCTCATCAGATTCGAAGCACACCATTGACGATCCATTACAGGTGGATTGGGAGCGTGGTCATAAGACTACTTGCCGATATCGGCTTCCTCACGACGCTGAGGGATCAACGTGAACCTGTATAATCTAAATACGTATTCGTGCGAGACTGCAATGACTATGGTACAAAAGGAGAGACATTTCGCACAAAGAGCTACTATGATACTTGGAAGCTTGTTTGGTACAAGAAATCTGTCAACGGCGGACCCAATTCGGCTAAAGGCTAAAAATGATGATAAGCTATGGACAGGAGGAAAGGGGGAAATTATGCGGCATGTGTACTGATAACTTGGTTATTTGTTCGCGGGTGCTCTACGCCTGGCATCGTCTTCGACTTTGGCCCCGTTGGTAGGGTGAGCAGGATATTGGGCCATGACGTGCTCCGGTCCGGGGCCCGGTCCTGGTACTCCTGCTGGCCCTCCTGGGGGTGGCCAGCTCATATAGGGATTTGGGACAGGAGGTTTTCCGTTCTGTGGACCGGGGACCATATGAGCCAGGTGAGGAGGAGGCATTGGGTGACCTGGTTGTGGATATGGGACGAGCATGGGTTGTTGGGAAGTGAGACGAGCAACAATGGACTCGAGTACCTCAAGCCTACGCCTGAGTTCCTCGTGTTCCTTGTGCGGGACATATTCGTCTTTCCTGTAGTCAACGGCGGTCAGAAAAGAGTGATGAATTATAGAGGGATACGAAGTTCACATTCTGTCGACGGTGGTCCATTTGCATTTGTCTGGTTCGTTTCTCTGCGCGAGGCGTAAGTTGCAGGTTGATAGGGTAAGAAAGGAGGTAGTACCCTGGAGCAAGCACCGCATGGATTTTGTTGGTCACATTTGACCTTTCGACGTTTGCATTCTAAGAAAATGATATGACGATTAACTTCGATGTCTCAGTGGTGGGCGAGGCGGGAGTACTCACCAACACAGCTCAAAGTCTGCCTCTTTCTCTTCTTCTTATTGGGATCATCAAGCTTTCCTTCTGCGTCTGCTTGTTCGGCCAGCCGTTGTGCCATGTCATAGAATGTAACATTTGGGCTTCCCCCGCTCGAAGGTGAGACAGGCGCTGGATGCGCTGTTGGTTGGCTCGGTGGTCGCTGAGGCTCTTGCATCGGGACCATTTGGTGGTCTACACCATCATAGTTGATCTGCTGCGACATCTAAGCACAAAAGAGCGAGAGTATTTGAAAAGGAACGCGAAGCCGACGGGGCGGGCGATGAGATGGATGTTGATGAAGAGCAGCGTCCGTGACTTGCCGGCTGCATTGTGCCTTGCGTTATCGACAGCCCAAATCAGTTATAGGCTTCGCCATGTCTTTTGTGTCGCACTCGAGACCTCCTGGACACCTTTGAGAGACTCCAACTGTGGGCTGCAAAAAGCGGCAGAATTAACTGCGTAAAGCCCGTATTCCCGGGCTCAGGCGATTATCTTGGTCGAAATACTGGCGACCCTGAGATGCGTTCAACAAGTTGGCTCGTTCGACTTGAGCGTTGCTTTCTCCAGTGCTCGTAAATGGGTGACCAGAACAGCTCTTTTTTTCTCGGCCGTAACGGTGATCTTGGTCTATGGGCATCCCACAAGATTGTACAAAACTTTCCTTATGCCGACCATACAAGTGAGTACTGCGCTCGCTGGCTCACAATTGAGGCTTTCTAAAGCCATGATCATTAATCAGAATATCATTGCAGAACTTGATTCCTATCATATCTTTCCAAATTCTGTGTACGGCTATCTCGGACGACATGGAACATCCTGTGGGATTTCTTACCAATCGCACGCGAGCCCCTAGCTTTCTGCGTCACAACCTTGCGTCAACAGTGGTGTTCATCAACAAGATGACTGACTGTAGGTTTTGTGAGCCTTACCTTTGATGTCTTTAATTGCAACCGCGGCATCTCTCTGTCCAGAACACCAAAGGCTGATATTTTGCTACAGTAGTATAGTGGCATTATGGCATGCCTGTCCTGGTCGGGCTCGACTATTTTCTCCTTTGGGGGCCCCCAACATACTGCTCAGTGAATATTGGGCGATACAGGTCACAATCGTCCGATTTCGCCATCGTCCCAGACTTCGGGCCCTCAAGAGTTCGGGCCATCGGGGTTCGCGGTCAAAGCAACGGATAAACCATGCTTGCGCTGTGCAATGATGCCTTCTTTTTTTTCAACCGAATCTGTCGACTCGGAGGTCAACGAAGTCTCATCTGACGAAATTGGCATCTCAGACCTTCTGGTATCCTGGCAATTTAAGGCTCAATTCATCCCTTATATTGTCATCACAAACGACTGTTCTTCTCTAGGCCCCGGAGAACTCTTTTGCGCGTCCTCGAATCATACTGAAGTCCGGCTTTTGAGGCGAAGCGCGCACTACTCTCCCATTCTCCGGCATCAGTGATTCTCAACCAGGAACAGATAATCTCCGATCGCGGTTAATCAAATAGTCTTTACGCGATTCTTCCTATTTCAGGCTTCTTTGGATACAACGGAGCATGAAGCGGACCACTACCAGAAGACATGTTCTCACCTTTGAATACGACCCCTTGACCTGAGGACTTTCGGAGCTCCTGCATGCGTGCCTCCAGGATCCTCGGCAAGGATGATCTCGTGAAAAGAAAGCAGAAATATATTCTGGCTTTGACACTGAAAGAATATGGAATTTATTACCATAACTTGAAGAACACACCGAAGATGCGTAATGTCTGTACTTATTTGCTAATCTAGCCACATTTGGCCGCACAACGGGGAAAAAAATGCAACTCGAATCCGAATTGAAAGGTTTCGTAGTCTTTTCGACCGGACATCAAGCGAGAGGGAACGGTTTTGCAGTAAAGCCGAGTGTTTGAAGACGTTCGATATCAAGCGGCTCACTTGCGCCCTGTCGGAATGGTCGGATGCCGACGCTAGAAGCCGCTCTATCGCGACTGCTCAGGCTCGCTCTGTCTCGAACTCATCAGTGATTATCCTACGAATGGAAAAAGGGACAATTTGCTGTAGTACAGGACACATAACATCCAGAAATGCGGTCATCTCACCGTCGAGGACTTCTAACCGTGAAGTTATTAAAGGAGATCCTTATGAGTCGCGGTGGCAGCAGCGCGCAGGAAGAAGGGGGCTGGGTTTACGTTGGTGAGTGCTAGCCTGTCTGAACATTCTTAAGTTGTGTGTGAATATGTTCTGATCCGCTCAATCGTCTTAGCCAGGGACGAATTAGAGATGCTGTGGATCCAGGAACTGCCGATGTTCCTAGCCTAGGAGCAACATGTATCGCGACCTTGGCGATTTTGATGTAGAAAGCCTTGGCCGTTTGGTACGTAAAGAACTTAATCGCATCTTTGGATCAACTCAGAGGCTCCAGGAGTATAAGAATGGCTGACCGACCGTCTAGGATCACTACACACCCAGCACCGTCTCGAGACAATCTGTCTTACAATGCACCTTTCACTAAGGTCGCTGATATCCTCATTACCTCTCGGGGTGTCGATTCTTCGCTTCTTTGGAGCGGAGGACTCGTCACAACTTCCGTTGGAGAAAGTGGCCATTATTCGGCCACAAGCCATCTCAAATGATACTCAAACCCAAGTCTATGCTCTCGAACTCGGTACGGGCTACGCAGCTCCCGATGGTTACTCACGAAAGTGTGTCGATATTTTCGTGAACTGCGTGCAATAAGCTAATTCGATTCTTAGAGTGATCACTGTTAATGGGAAGCTCGGCGCCCCTCTTATCACGGCATGGAAAGACTACCGGATTCTGGCCAGCGTACACAACTCCATCTACGATAAAGATTTATTCCAGAGTACTTCAATAGTAAGCATTCATCAGTCTCAAAATGAGATGACCATAACGTGAACCTGACAGCACTGGCATGGCATGAACCAACACCGTTCGAATGCTGAGGACGGTGTGGGCTGGGTGACCCAATGTAGAGCTTCAGCCGTCCTACCTGCTTCCATCTTCTCATCTCTCTCTTTGTAGGTCCCATAGTCCCTGGCTTGAGTTTCAACTATGACTTTAGCACCGGTGGCCAGACTGGGTGAGTCGTGATCTCTGGTGTTGCATCTAACTCATCGACTGAACATGATCTATAGATCGTACTGGTATCACAGCCATGTCTCAACACAATATTGCGATGGACTCCGCGGCCCCCTTGTCGTCTACGACCCTGACGACCCCTGGCGCAAAATGTACGATGTCGACAACGGTACGGCCTTCGTTTCATCATGCATTCCCGTATTTATTCGGAATAGAATCGACTGTCATCACGTTGGAGGACTGGCATCACACACCTGCTCTCGCTGATTTCGATGGGAAGACCATTGCTCCGTAAGTGAACTCGGATTTCAGCGCTTCAGCTTCAAGAATTTGGCTAATTGGCTGAAGTGTACCCAATTCCGTCCTCATCAACGGAAAAGGTCGATATGTCAATGAGTCGGACCCAAATTATCGCAAGAACAATAAACTTAGCGTCATAAATGTCAAATATGGATACCGCTATCGGTAAGTTTTCTCCTGTATCCGTCTTCCCGCGTTAATTCCAGTTCCAGTTTCCGAATTATCAATATGTCTTGTCTACTATCTTATAACATCATGATTGATGGCCATCCGTTCTTCTGGGTCATCGAAGCCGACGGCGTAACGACAAATTATGAGCCGGCTGATTCACTTGAAATATTCGCAGGTCAACGTTACTCCATCATACTAGAGACAAACAAGCGCGTTGATAATTATTGTAATTTTCTTCTTCGGTATAATCTCTTCACTCTAAAACCTTTCTCTTAGGGTTCCGTGCCGTTCCGTCGAAGCCGGTCGTAGATCAAGCCAATTCAAGTGCGGTCAACGAAGTTCTCAATATTACGCGCTGACTCGGTAATGAACTAGCCGACCCTGGATTGAATAATGCCATCATCCGCTATGAGGGAGCTCCCGACAGGGAGCCCACTACCGAACCGATCATCATTCGCAGTCCGCTCCAAGAGTCTTCCTTAAGTGTGAGTGTAGCTCCTCCAAATTTGCCGTTCTAGCATTCCTCAATCTGGCTGCAGCCTCACTACGACCCCGGAGCAGAGTACTGCAGAAACGTGCTGCCCGAACATAATATCACGTTGCAAATTGGCCTGGTTCGAGATATCTCAGTACGTGACCGACATTGGGCGTTTCCTCGCTACTCACTCCCTGTACCAGGAGATCAACCATTGGACCTTGAATAATGCTTCATTCGCTCCTCCGCCTCTTCCCGTGCTGTTACAGATCTTAAGCGGAGCTAGGAGGCCCGAGGATCTCTTGCCTAAAGGATCTGTATATGTCGTACCTAAGAATACAGCGATACGGGTCAACATACCTGATACTCACCACATATTTGATGCTCACCCTTTCCATTTGCACGGTGTACGCCGTACTGTTTTGTTCAGCGGGGTTTCATCCCAAGATTCTGACTTTTTCGTTGGTTATCAATAGCACGACTTCGACCTTATAAGACCGGCCGGAAGTTATGAAGCTCATTATAGGTCACCTCCAAGACGCGACGTATGTATCATGCTCTTCGTGTTGTCCTCCTTTATGGCCTGACTTTGTGGCTTCAGGTCGTTGGTGTCAGCGATGGCGGACCTGGGGGACAGGCAGGCCCCTCGGGCGTCAGCTTCTGCTTCAAAACCGACAACCCTGGACCGTGGATTCTGCACTGGTCTGTCTCCCTTTTGTATCTTCTTCGTCAAACATCACTAACAGGGAGTTGTAGCCACATTGATTGGCATTTCGTTCAAGGACTAGCTGTGGTCTTCGCCGAGGCACCCGACGATATTGTATCCGGACCGGACAGCGTTCAAATCCCGCCGGAATTGGAAGATCTTTGCGTCGCATTCAATCATTCGGGGCTTCCCCCAGCTTGATATATGAAACTACCATAATTCATTTGGCCACTTGATACAAATCATGACTTGTTCCGTCCGAAGCTTCGATTCTATGCAATAAGACAAAATCCAATATTCAATACTGCAAGACGGGTTCTTCAAAACCTATTGAACTTCCAATGCAGATTGTACTAGCATGCGGTTCACAGGCTTTGACTAAGAATTGAATATAGTGGGCACAACTGGAGATTTAGCAAATATACTGGTCGCTCTTGAGACAGATGCAATAAAAAGTGACCCAATTCAACTTGTCATTAAATTGGGGGCAGACCCGAAGCGTTGAAAGCAACACAAAGATCATCCAAATCTGGAGGAACGTGGACACTATTGGGGCCCGACACAACAGCAGCTGGGGCTTCAGCCATGACCACTGCAAGACCTTGATTCAAGTGCCAGTCGATGTGACTGCAAATCGACGACATTCAGTATATGCTCGAAGAAGCTGTACGAGATAGAACGAACCAATGAAAGATCCAAGGTCCTGGATTGTTGGTCTGGAAGCAAAAGCTGACACCCGAGGGGCCATCCTGACCAAGAGGGCCACCGTCGCTGACAGCCACAACCTGTCATGATATCACGATACCGCCAATTTACTTGATTGAAAAAATACATACATCGCGCCGCGGAGGATTGACATAGTTTTCGACGTATTGTCCCGCTGAGCGGATGATGTCGAAGTTATGCTGACAAATCATCAATGACAAACCGAGAGGACGCAGGATAGCGACGTACACCATGCAGATGGAACGGATGCGCATCAAATATGCCGTGTGTATCAGGTATGTTGATTCTTATTGCTGTATTTTGGGGCAATGAATACACGGATCCGTTCGGGAGGAAATCAAATGGTTGTCTTGCACCACTCAAGATCTGCAGCAGAACAGGAAGGGGCGGAGGAGTGAATGACGCGTTGTTGATTGTCCAATGATAAACGCCCTGTCGTGCCAGAACATTATGCGTCAGGGTCAATTCCGGGATGCAGCATGAGAATTATCGGCTCACAAACTGATCCTTGTTTAAGTCGATATCCAAGGTGATGTTATTCTCAGGACGAACGTTCTTGCAGTATTGTGCTCCGGGATTGTAGAAGGGCTTCAAGCGAGAGTAGGTTAGGTGGCGTCCGAGGGGTTACCCGACACTCACTATCAACCTGGACTCGTTGAGTGGCTTGCGACTGATGTTGGGAGTAGTCTTCGGCTCTAGGTCTGGAGCGCCTATATATCGGAAGATTGCGTTGTTTAGACCAGCATCAGCTGTGCCACAGATTGTGAGTGTAAGCAAAGGCTCCTGGGTAATTAGTATACTGACTGGAGAGTGCTTGATTGGTGAGATTCTTAGATGGCACGGCACGGAACCCTTATAAATAATAATTCACGACTGAGAAAAAAGCAGGCGAAAAATGGCTTACAATAATTGTCGATAGGCTGATCAGCTTTAACGACAATGGAATACCGTTGGCCGATGAAAATTTCGAGCGAATCGACTAAGAGCGGCTTGTGCGTAACGCCGTCGGCTTCGATGACATAGAACTTATGACGGTCGATTGTCACGTTGTAGGACAATAAGCACGAGTAGTTAATCAAGCGGAAGCTGGGAACGGCAGGTCAGCGAACGAAAATAGGAGAACGTGATGTCAAGAATGTACGAACCGATAGGTGTAACCTCTTCTTACTTTGATCACGCTCAATTTGACGCTTCTTGGATAGCTCGGGTCAACGAGGTTTGCATAACGGCCCTTCCCATTGATAAGAACCGCATCGGGCGTCCTGGAGAGTCATTACATAGATGCTCTCAGTACGACATAGGAATGACCTACGGCGAAATTGTTGTCCCATCGAAATCTGCGAGTGCAGGAACGTGGTGCCAATCTTCCAAGGTAATTACGGTGTTTTCTACCCAGAACTGAGCGGAAGTCATCCCGTGTGAATAGCGTGCATACCGTCGTCAAAATCATACAGGTATTTCATAGGATCGTTTCGGTCGTAAATGACTAGCGCTCCGCGCAATCCATCGCAATATTGAGTTGATACGTGACTGTGATACCAGTACGTCCTGATGATGAATGAGACTGTTGGCGCCAGAAGTGGACGATCGCCAGGCACGTACCCTGTTTGACCAGCCGTGCTGTAATCATAGTTGAAGCCCAGTCCAGGTATGATAGGACCTGATGAAATAATGAGCATTCCGTATAAGGAGGAAGATATATGGACGACTTACATTGGGTGACCCAGCCGACACCGTCCTCAGCATTGGAACGGTGTTGGAACATTCCATGCCAGTGCTAGCCAATCTCAGAACGATGCATTTATGACGAGTAATTCAAACTTACCACGGATGTACTTTGGAAGATCTCGTTGTCATAAATGGAGTTGTGAACACTGGCGAGGATACGGTCGCCTTTCCAGGCGGTAAGCAAAGGAGCGCCGAATTTCCCGTTAACAGTCACGACTCTGAAGCCGACGTCAACACATACAGCGAATGCGAGAGTATTCAAAAACTCACTTTCTCGGAAATCCATCCGGTGCCGCAATGCCTGTTCCTAGCTCCAGGCCATAAACTTGCGTTCCATTTCTGCCTGGAATTTTAGGCTGCTGGATGACCGCGATATCTTCCAGAGGCAATTGAGACGTGTCTTCCGCCCCGAAAAATCGAAGCAGAGATATTCCGAGCGGCAATGAGGCCACTAGTGACCTGAGTGAGAGATGCATAATCCAGGTGGATGCAGCGGTTTGGGGGGCAACGAAGGGTGATATATATAGTTCTGGAGGTCCTCTATAGATACGTGAGAATGAATGCCACAATCCATGCTAGTCCAAGCAGTTACGAGCATCGCTCTGATAACAGAACGCCTCTGGATCCACGGATCTGACGATCCACTCAATGGGACTCATCGTGGCCATTGATCGGATCATCCCACACCTAGACAGCGCTGAAATTTCCATTCCGTGTACGTATAGTTCAATCAAGCCCTGGCCCTGATTGAGCATCGAAGACCTGCCAAAGTCAACAGCATGTACTAGTAGCGATGACGGCAGAAATGGTCTAAGCCACTTCGAAATTGCAGTTGAAGTCTTTTAGGTAGGTCGATATTCTGTAGCAATAGATGGTTAATAATGTTGGCTCATGGACGATGTATGGACTACGACCCACGACAGACAGATTGACAGGCACGGGTGCATGAACGCCCTGCAAGTGGGAGAAGAACGACTCAGCTTCCGAATTGCGCTGCGAGCCCCGATTATGACGGCATTTCTCATTGTTTATTGTTTGACCGAAGTTCCCGTGCCCGAGCTATGTAATCCGTATCCCCGATTCCTGATTTCCCGATTTCCCATTGCCTACCCAGTAGACTACACCGTTAGTAGTTGTCAAGCCTGCCCCGGACTCGTAACGGAGCACAAAAGTACCAAGTCAAAACAAATGGACTATCTGTAGTGTGGCAGTCGCTCGTGAAAGCTGGCACCGTCGTGTAACTGCTTATCTAATAATATTGAATTAATACAAAGTCGTTTAATTGAGCACGTGACCATGTCACTCACGTGCACGGCACACGACGCGGCTGTTTGTATCTGCTTGGGCTGTTCCTCAACTTCCACTGCACGTCTCATCCTTCGCCATCTGAAACTGGTCTCTCCTCCATGTTGCGACAGCCGCTTCGTTCGCGCATCGAGTCTTGAGAACAGGATTGGCCCCTCGTCTAAATTTTTTAAAAATTCAACGCATGAGTCGCTGCGATGTTGCGGAGTCGCAATGCGGACACACTTGAGCATCAGAGTATGTCGTTATATCATCTGTTTCAACGTGCCATCTCATTCACATCTCCTATATCCTTCAGTGTAAACCTGCTGTGCTCCCTCCCTGCGCCCGTTGATACTCCTCATGTCCTCTCGAGCAACGCTTGTCTGATGTCTCCCTGGAGTTCTGCCTTTCATGGATCCTCTTGTTCGTCATGTTCTCGGATCCGCTCCTGTGGTATTCTCTCATCTCCCGCCGACTCTTCATGAACTGTTCCATCCGCTCCAGCATTCTGCTCTTAACGGCGACTGCATCGTCTGTGAATATCGCTGCCGACGTCTCCCTGTCTGCATCTGGTCACCCTCGAGCTATGTTCATTCATGTTGTAGAGACCCCATAATAGATTTTGTTTTATCATTTCTTTCTCTATTTATTTCTGCTTATGTTTTCGACTTCAGACTGTTATCAAGACCTTGTAGATATTTATTTTCAACTTTCTATTTATTTTCCGAGTCATAGAGCAAGCTTACGCGTTGAACAGCCACTTCCGAAGACGCGTAAGCGCCCGCAGCCCTTTTCGTCGTAAGCTTCGTTTTTCATTGGTTTCTTATTATTTTGCCTTTGTTTCTTGACTGTGCTGTAGCTACTGCGTTTGACTGTGCATCCCAAAGCCTCCAGTATTTATAGAGCCGCCTAAATGTACTAGATAGAGCTGCTTCAGAGAATACAAGACGTGCTCTCCAAGACAGAAAGTGTGATCTATTAAGCCAGAGTGCTTCTTGGATTACACTCTTACGACTATTAGTATCGTTTACGACCTCCAGCACCGTAGCCCAACACCTCTTCCTTCGATTCCGACTCCCTCTTACCCTTCGACCTCGCTTCCGAACTCCGATCCGAATCTCAACGTGATCACGTTCATTTGGTGAAACTCGTTGCACTTTCATTTCCTCGACCTCTCAGACGTTCGTTCAAGTTCCCTCAAGCATATATTAGACTTTACAACTGCTATCTACGGCCTATAGTAGGTTGTAAGTTCTATAATGTCTTGTATGCTCTACGCTCTGAATTCAACATCCATCTCTGGCTTCGCGTGATGAAAATAGATGCAAGAATGATATCAGAGTTTATGTTGGGATAAGGTGGTCAACGATGTACATGGGACAAGAGTCGGACAAGTCTATTAGAATAAACTAGGATGTAGACTGCATGCTAAATTAAGCCCAATTCTCCAACGCTGAGTCTGATCGCCCTCCCATGAATCATGCGAAAATTGGTGAAACACATCCGCTGCATTGACATGACTTGCCGGGGGATCCAGCTCGACTCCCGCGAGGTTATCAGGGGGGCCTCGGCGACCAATCCAAGACGAATGGCCTTCGCCTGGGTTATTGGCTGCCTGGGCGTCTCGAATATCTTGCTGCTGCAGTGCTGCCCAGTCCACACCATAAACCTCCAGCTGTTCCTCTGTGAGTGGCTCCTCTGTAGGCTGCCCCAATGGATTGCCTCGAACACCTCGGGCTAACATATCGAATACCCACATGTCCCAAGGGGATCGGCGCGGCCCTGTTTTACTGTCGATTTTGTGTTCATTCCATGATTCGGCGAAGAACCGTAGCTCGGCATTGATGACTGGGAGAAAGAGTGTATGGAGTAAGGCATCCAACGAATATCGGACAAAAGAATACATTCGCGAGTATATTCGCGCGAGTACTCGCCCGGGATCTTCCGGCGAGTACTGAGTTTCAAGATTTCATTTTTCGGTGAGTACGGGTATTAACCGCGAGTACTCACGAGTATCCCGCTAACACTCGTGTTTTAATGAATATTTATATTATTTAATTTAATATTATTTTTATTATTTAAATATTATATATATATATATTATTTACTATAATATTATTTTCAACAGCCAGCATTGAGAATCGAACTCACGACCACAAAATTGTCGCGAGCGCCCAGCATGCCACGAGTAAGCACGCTGAGCTAGATAGTCGAGTTAGAAATGTAGATTTTTTGGTTTCATAGATCGTTGTTGCGCCTAGCACCCTGCCTAGCTAATCGACTCGCTTACATCAGCTGCTGTACAGTACTCGCGAGTCGCGCGTCCTCATCTGCATCCGCCATACTCGCCGCCATGGCTCTCTCCTCATCGTCGCACTCCGCCGTCAACCACATCGATCAACTCCTCATCACTGTCGCGCCAGAACGTTCCCCCCTCAAAGCCAAAGCCAAAGCCGTTGCCGCAGTCCGATTACCTCGCCACACTCCCTCATCAACACGAAATCAGTTGATACTCGCCGAGACGAAAGGCTCTCGAACGACTCCCCTCCATCTGCCCTATCACATCCACCTCCGCCGTCACCGCTCTGCGTTTCTCGTCGTCAACCTCATCCCCGACGATCTCAGGACCGCACAATCCAAAAACGTGCTGACAGCGTAGTAAGTACTCGTTCAAATTCATCTTACAATGTAGCTTACTTTCATTCTTTTCAGATCGCGTTCATTGGCGTTGAGTGATGACAGTGGGTGCTGGAGATGGAGATGGGGCATGGTTATTGAGGTATCAAACAGCAGGTTCGTCATTCATTTAATCGGTCTCGCACTTATCGCTGACTATCTGTTTTACATTCATTCGACTTAATCCTTCGTCCATCAGACTCCATCTGCCCCACAACATCGTCCTCCGCCATCATCATCACCCGTGTTCCTCATCGTCGATCCCGGCATGCCAAGACATCAAGACCGAACGATTTGAGGTCGTTCGTACATTGTAAGTAATCGTTTGATTGGATCGATCGCGTGCTGTACCTTACCTTAGTTCTGGTCAGGTCGCGTTCATCGGCGTTGAATGATGAGACTGCGTGTTGGAGATGGAGATGGAGAATGATCGTTGAGGTATGAAATGCCAGGTGCGTCTTTCCATTCAATCGGTATCATACTCATCGCTAACTATCTGTTTCACATTCGTTTAACTTCAACTTTCGTGCACCCCTCTCGTTTGTAGAACGACCTCGCACACCATCCATCTCTACATCGCACGAGTCATCACCCTCATCTCCTTCGACCATCGCCGTCTACACCATCATCTTCACCACCCTTCTCGTTACTCGCCCCAGTCTCCCGCGTGCATAATCGCACTCTTCGACACTGCCTCGCTACCACATTCTCAACCTCAAAATCCACTCTCGAAAGCTCGCAGTACGGATGGTGAAAGAAGGGTTTGAGGTTGTAGTATGAGATGCGGTCAAATGAAGTGGTCCTGAGATATCATCGGTGCGTTTGCTAGTTATCTTGTTTGTCGAGTGATACTGATCAAACCTTTCTTTTATTGTTTGTCACTCATCATCCTCCCATCCTCCTTCGCCATTGCAGCCTCCATTGTCACCTGCCCTCTCCCTCATCACCGCCACCAGTAGCCTCCTCCCCACCACTGTTCTTGCCGCCGCCGCCCTGGTATCCGTCGTCACCGGGTTTCAACATGGGTACTGGATGAAAACCATCAGCAAAAGAAGAAGAGAGTGAACAAGAAGAAGAAAAACAAAACCAGGTGTCTGGTTCTGAGCGCGTGAAGTGTGATCACTAGTGCTCGAGCACAACAAGTGAACACTTGAGTCCTGTCTGGGCTTGAGTACCACATGTGTGAACAGCAAGTAAAGTGTGAACCGCAAGTACAAGTACTCGAGTCTCACAAGTCGACTCGAGTATGCAAAAATACGAGTACTCCAGTCTTGCAAACAGACTCGAGTACCCATGAATACAAGTACTCGAGTGCTACGAAGACACTCAAGTATGAATACTTAGAAATACTCGTGTGATCATGAGTACTCGCGGATATACACGCGAGTACTCGAGTGTTTCGGCCCGAAAAACTCAAAAAAAAATCGGATGCGAGACCTTCGGCCTCGCATCACGAGTACTCACCAACGAGTACTCGAGTATGGCGAGTATGTATTCGTTGGAAGCCTTAGAGGAGGCTAAGCCGATGCGACTCACAATTCCAGGGATTAAGGCTGGTGGCGTCGATGGAGATGCAATGGTTGGACTCGCAGGGCTGCGCATTCCAACCTGCGAGAGATACGGAGCGAGAATAGCAGACTGTCCGAGAGGACTGGGAACAGTAGGAGTATAAGGGGATTGAGAGCGCAACTCAAACGGAGGTGCAAGAGGCGTGAAGGACGGAGTAGGGGTTGCCGAGCCTGCGTTTGGGACGATAGAGGGAGATGGGGCTATATGAGGATTGGAACCAGATGTAGGAGAGGGACTTGTTATCGCGTTAGCCGTAGGAGAGGAAGTTGAATCACTGCCTGTGATGCCGAGGGCAAGGTTGAGAGAGTTCACAAGTGCTCGCCTCTGGTCCTCGAGAGTTTGAAGCCAGGGAGGTATCGTGCCGTCTGGGGCAGTATTAGCGGATAAGACGCGTTGTACACTTTGAAGGGATTCCATCAATTCGTTCAGATTCTAGGATCAAGTTTGGTCAGCAAACAGCGTTCCCCAGTGCTTAAGGAATGAACGTACGGTGTTACTCATGATGAACGGCTTTCAGAGAGAATGTCGCGAGGGGACTGTAGCAGCGAGAGGGACTTAAATACATAGTCTGCGGTGACGGTGGCGAACGTCTCGAGGATTGTTTCATGTCAGGCCGTCCGTAAAAGGCTAATCCACAGCTTTCTCTTCTGGGACCTAAGTTGCCCCAAAGCGGTAAAGAAACTCGGAAGCTGAGAGGTGGTCTTCCCGGTCTGTCTTCTTTGAAGCGAGTAACCGGCGCAAAATGTCAAGGTTGCCAAGGTCACGAAGCAACAAAGCAATAGCCTGGAAAGGAAATGGATCTAGCAGAACGACGGAGATCTCATCGATCGCATACGTGGCTGCTGGCAGAAGGGCTTCTTTTCATCGAATTTGATCAGTGAATATCCTTTTTAAGAAATAATAAAGAACCAACTCGGAAGAAGACTCAAAGATCTGAAACCATGGACGATCTCGTTGCTGGTTGAAACCAAGACTGGTCATTTTTGGCAAGAGTTCATTGAGATGAGACGTGGTGCGAGATACACGCCATAGAAGGTGACCGTACGTAACGAAACCGCCGTGATCGCGGCGGGGCCCAGCTCGTAGCAAAAAGGCAAATTAGGCAGGCTTGATACTCAAGGCGGGGGTGAACGTGAATGGGGGACATGCATGTTAGTTCAATGGATGATAGTAGCAAAATAGAGTCTATCAACAATCGTGAGCTATCGACCTTAAGAACTCGAAAGGCATCTAGACTTTCGGGCAATGTTCACACATTCATCCAAACCCTCCTGAATAGCCTCGAATCTACGTTTTCGCTGGGTGCCAGTCAGCAACTTAGCTGCGTTGTCCTAGCCCAGAAATCAAGAACTATCAAATTAGTAGAGGCCGGAGTGACTTACCGACTCTCCACTGTGATCGTCTACGGTTCCGGAGTTTTGTGACGTTGATGGTTGATGAGGCGTGTCCTCTGCCACACTGCCAGCACCTGGACGAGGATCCAGACGAGTGATAACTCGCCCTTGTGAGGATGGCACGATATTTACAGACCCCGCGGTGTTTTTGCGTGTGCCGAATGAAGTGTTGATACCTTGCGCCTTGAACCAATCCTTAGCCAGTCTCCTAAACGATCCGTGCATGGTCTTGATGCGTTCATCGTCGTAGAGGTCGAATGTAGTCGGAAGCAGCGCTGCGATCTGGAGTCTTGTCCCCTCTTTCTCCCGGACATAGTCGTAAAGGCCCGTTCCAATCCTGAATGGCACGACGCTAGCGACAAAGGTGACGACGCAGGCTCCAGCATATCTTTCAGCGTATATGTGCTTTGAAAATTTCAGCTAGACGTGATTGGTGTGAAGGAAGAAGAATACTCAACGTTATTCCTGATCTGTCTCATAGCCTCTATGAGAACTCGATCTCTCTCTTCCTCGGTGAGGTTCATCCATGCACGAGGTTTGCATAGGTCGTCCGCAACGTCTTCTGTCCAAAGCGTGGCAATAGCTTCCGCCTGAAGACCAGCCGCTTTCTCCTCAGACATCGACTCGTCGTGAGCGCGTTTCCATAGCAGCAGCGGATGCATTGCTGGCAGTCTAGCAAGATGCTGAGATGAATTGAACAGTGGGGAAGTGGATTTGTGGAATGTGGTGTTATCCTGGACGCTGTCAAGACATGTAGAGGACTAGAATGCTAGCGATGTTGCTCACCATGAGATCCTGCAGTACACGTAGAAGTAATCGTATCTACAGCCTGAGTGTCAACGACACGTCACCCTTACCTTTCGAAGACCTAGACTTATACAAACAAATGCATACATCTACCAGTTGTCTGTGAGGGTCGGGTGCATTGGGGAGAAGGCATGAAGCTAGGTGGACGCCGTCGCGAGTCGAGCCGGTGGTGGTGAAAGCACGTCGGGTCATCGGCGATAAGGGAACTTGCCTCGTCGGGAAAATTGTCTTCCGTTGTGACTTATCGGGAACTGGGAAACGGGACAATTAATAAGCAACGAAAACTACTGTCATACCCGATCAATGGGTTCGAATCCGCGCGAGAGCCATTTTGGCTCAAACCTTAACTGAGTTGTCAACTGACGCCGCCCAAGACACGGCGAGACAAGTAGCCGGCTCAAACAAAGATATTCCCGTCAAGGATTCACAATCTGTCCATCCATAAGGGAAAGGTCATGCTTCGACTTACGTCTTCTGCTTCGCAATGTAGAGGAGCCGCTGTCCCCGTCGGTGACAATCGGTTCAGCAAAACAATTCAAAACTTCTTAGAGTAGCGCAAGTAGGGGAACGAATCTCCAAGAATCTCTACAGATCTGGGCTTGAGGTCTCGCCGCGTCGTCTACTTCAAGTGATGTAAGCCGTGGAAAACTTGTCCAGGGCCCTCGAGGAGGATACTTTGCGGAATCTCGCTGCAACTATGTGATTCGCGGCGCCTTTGTGTACATATACCGTAGACTACCCTCTACTAATTCATCCAAGAGAATTCTAGACAGTGATGTACAGATTCCGAGTCTCTGATGGAGTGTTCTGATTGTGTGGCAGGTAGACCTTAGACAGGTCATTGTGTGGGGTGAGGAGGGGGGGTTCTTCGCTACCGACGGTAATCTTTGCAATGTCACCTATACCCTGCGAGAGATGAGCGCACACGCATCTCCCAGCAAACTTTACCAATCTCAGTCTGCCATAGAGGATCATCCAGCGGAGGGGTCTCGACTTCTTCATCGTCAGATCCAACGCGGAAACCCAGTTCTCTCATTGTCTCGATTATGTCTTCTTCCTTGAAGTCCTCTAAAACGTCTCCACCACAGATATGCACGCGCAAACACCATACAAAATGCTGCCGCAGGAATTCTTTCATAGCCGTATCAAAACGCTGGGTTTGAGCCTGTGACACATGGGACGGAAGGCTTAGGCCTTGCAGATCTAAATCACCAACAAATCGCACGATTCGGAAATCGTCCTGGGGTATCATCAGTGGGACATCAAAGATTATGCACTTTCGCACCTCAACATCAACTCCGATAGTATTGTCTGTGAGGGGCTTCACCAAGTTACGATGAAGATAAATAGCGTTCTGTGGCACGACATAGGGACTGGGATCGAAGTTGAACGATAAATTTTCCGGGAGCTGGGCACGATGTCAGCGAGGTCGAAGAGCGAGCAAAGGATTGTTCATGTCTACACGAAAGGCTTCCGATGGAAGAAATATCCATTCAACAGTCAAGTCCCCATGATTACCCCCGGAGGTACCCGAGAGCTCGCACACCCTGCTTCGTTCAAGTTGTTTCACGGCATCCTTGACATCTGACGGCATCACATTCTTTGGAGGATGAAAAAATGCCGAGGAAGAAAGCCGGAGGACACACATAATCTACCAGAGGTCCAGGAAAATTGGATAAGATATAACTTAAGGACGGTTGACTTTCGAGGCTTCGCAAAATCATGGAATCGGTGGACTTGGGGACTACTCTCCGTTGACTTAGACCAAAGAAGGAACTTATGAATCTGCACTTGCCAATGACCCTCCTTAATATGTCACCTTCATCCTCCGAAGGAGTAATTCCACAATACTCATTATATGCCTCTTGAATAGATTTCGCGTTACGAATCTCGACAGCATGCCTCACAGCTAAGCTCGGGTAATAAGCCCCATAGTCACCAGCAGGCGGTATTTCAGTTGAGGATTCCTGAAGGGCAGGGGATGTGGTATGGACGACGGCGTAGCCAAGAAAAGCGGTCGGAACTGTCTTGATGGTAACTGGTCGCAGTTCGAAAGGGTCTGTGGTACCGGTGACGAGGCGAATCCATCGATACAAAGTGTTAATCGACATGTGAGGGAAAAGCTGCACATTTAATCCTGCATTTGATTCAGTAGGATTCGGAAACGAGGTGAACAATTGACCTCCGTTGAGCGGATTGCCGAGCTCGCCGGCCACAGGATTCCTGTGCCCCCAAAGGAACAGGTTGCGCCCTTGAGCAAGAGATTTCTTTGACAGTTTATGCAGTGGTTCGTACACCGTCGACATCGATCAGAACCAGTCCGCCTCTCCAAGGCGGAATGTCAACTCGAGACTGGAACAAAACTTGACAAAAGACTGTTCAAGAACGCCGAATTGGCCGAATTCGGAACTTCGGACCGCCTAAAGGTCATATTCTGCGGCACCCCTCCTTATTCCATGACTTCACGCAAATCACTTGGCAAATCAAAGAAAAGGGGGAACTTGTGACCAACCTCCTGCACCAAAAGCTATTTGCTTATGTTTTCTTAGATGTGGGAAGAGCGATGTGGACAGCCTGGCGACAGTGAACAACATCAAGCAAGAAGAGTCTTAAAAAACGACGTGGCGGATGAGCATGGTGCATCAGAAGTAGAAAGTAGTTAGCTGCGCGACTCACTGAGGTGCTTCATTTCAATATCCTCAGTTCAATTGCCATATCCACCCGTAGCGTTTCAAATTCAACTAACTTCTGAACCGGTTTTCTCGGTGACCTTGGGGTGGGCAGTCTCCACAGCTTTGACGAAGCAGACGTAGGCGCAGACTTCGTTTTCACGTCCCAGACCGTAGACAAACTCGTGAGCCAGACGAACCAAAGAGTACGGATTGCGAGCCAGCGCAGTGTTGGTCGTGTAAAGGACAGAAATCGGTGCCGGAATTCGGAATTCTCTTCAGCTTTCGAACTATTGACATTACTCGCCGCTTACATCTACAGACGGCCGTCAAAGCCCATCATATCGCTGAGCTAGGTTCATCGACGACGACTTGAGCCAATGCTACGCAGACCAGTGAGCAGCGAAGTCAAGATTGAGTGGGACAGTTGAAGCGCCCTGTGGATGTCAGCGCTAAGATTCAAAGGTGCGTATAGCAGCTTGCCTTGTGGTTACCAACGATCAGCAAGACTCAACCTTTAGTATATAGTATCCATTGATTCCGAGTATTTCTTTGCCATGTCCATGCACACAACCTTTTCCCCTTTCATCCCTATTTCTCAAGGTGAGGGCCTGCAGCACTGAAGATCTATGTCATCAAACAGCAGTGCGGCGCCCGATGAAGGCGAAGGCTTTGCCTTCATCTGAATACCAGTCCTTGGCACCCAAGTGACTCTTTCCACAACTTGTTTGTTGATCACAATATCAGATTCTGAGAGCGAATCTAATGATCGAAGCTTGCAGAGCTCTTCACACGTCTGCATATTACAGACCAGATCTCATTCAAGAGCCTTATATGATGCTATGCGGGATTTGTGGCGCGTCAAAGTGTATTTTGTGAGAAGCAGCCGGATTAGTGTGCATATATGCGGTGATTTTCATTTTGTCTCGGATCTCTCATGCCACTGGCTCAAGGCATCCCCAAGCAGAGTCATATAATGAGCGGTCATAGACACGCATTCTGTTTCATGAAAAACCCTGCATCAACTGTTCTTGGATCCAATCTTTTATAGATCCTGCTTCAAATCTAGGTGATCGACACTTTGGCACTTTGAAGAGCTATCTGGGGAACCGCCCATATATTTTCCATGAGTCTCCGAGGTCTCCTTTCAATCACTCTCCGAACTTCAACGTCGACCTTTTTTTTTTTCCGAAAATTCGCAGCTACATTTACTTCCGATTTCCGATCCATCGGCTATCTCGGCGACGCAATATTCAACCAGAAACGGCTTATTTGTACTTTTTGCATCTCCGCCGGTTCGTCTGCGCCCACAAGGAAATACAAGAGATACCGAATAGGAAAGCCTGGAACAGGTAAGTCATGGCTCGCTTCGATAAATCCGATAAATTCATGCGACTAGGAGTAGTTGGCTTCGCGAAAATGGCTGGCTCTGTCTTCACGAAGCAAAGTTGGCAAGAAAGATCTGTCAGGAAACACTGATATTCAATGTTCAATATTGTGTACGGCGTGGACGCGTTGTCTACTGATACAAGAGTATGAAGAATACGTCCCTGACGCTTTCTTCATTAGTTCGTCTCCCTCGAGCTGTCTACACACTTAGTCACACTGGTAACGAAGTCACGGATCGAAACGGCGCTGCATCCACGAATTCATGAAGCGTACCTCACGAAGGTCACGCTCCGTCAGCACGTCGTCCGGATTTATCGGGACGCTAAAAGTGCCTCGACCTCCGTCACTCTAAGGCTCCGTGATATGTACCAAAACGGGAGTCTTCGAATGTGATGCCTTCTCCGAGGTACCTGGTAGTCCAGGTGTAAGGACCTCGATCGCAAAGGTACTGAGGGATGGGAGGCGGTTGAAAATCGATGACAAGCCCTATCTCGATGGACTGATCCGAAAGCGTTCGAATGGTCACCGTGCGCTTGTCAGGGTCTTCTGCGCCGATCCCATAATCACTTGCGAGATCGGTCCTCGACAGGCGAGTCAAAGCTAAAACTACATTGATGAACCAGATGGGCTTTTCGTGCCATGAATGTGATTCGGACGATATGATTTCTCCGTCGCTTTTGCGGTACCAGATCTGGGCTTGATCGTTTTTGAAGAGGAGACCCATCCGTGCTGGGCCTTCATCGATGTCGTCGAGATCGATAGTCTGATTCTGGGGTTCCGGCGCCTTTGGTATCTCAGGTATCGGACTACTTGACCCGCCGATAATCTCAACGGCGGTCTCAAATGTACTCCAGATAAATGATTCATTCGGTTCGCGGACGACTGTTGAAGAGAAGGGAGCATCTTCGACTTCCGAGTCGGCCACATCAACGCAGACTTGATCACTGGGTCCTCTGCTGCCTTCGCGAACTGCGAGCTGCCAATCTCTGGTGGCGATGCGATGTTCATTGTCGATGCCAGGCCATGAAATTGTGGCGAAGAGGACTGCGCAAATGGCGGTGATGAAGTTCGGGGATCGAGCGTCGATTCCATCATAGAATGTCATGACCATCGGGTCGAAGAGTCTCACTCCATCGACACTGAGTCGTTCCAGCTGAATATTCAGGCAGCGTAGAGCGTCTTCGGTTTCTTTGATTGCGTGGTACAGTATCGGCCGCAGGACCGATGGGATCTGTTCAACGACGACCTGCATCGATAGTGAGCTTTCGAAAAACAATCTAGTATGTCATGGAGGAGCGCACCGGGGGTTCTCCCTCTTCATCTTCGGATACGTCTCCTCTGTCGTGATAGATCGGATGGTTTGCGATGGCCATGGATGCTTCCAGGACCTCGACGTCTTGTTCTAGTTCCTGCGCGAGGAGAGATAGTAATTCGGTGTTGCTGGAAGGAGGGCGCATTTTTAAAGTCTGGGATTGAGGATGATGTTTGTATTGAGAGAATCCATCTGCTATGGCGAGCGATTATATGCGGTGCGCTCGGGCTCATAACAACACGTGTTGCTGACCAGCAAAATAGTGGCAGCACCGACTCCTTCCCTAATCCGGGATGTCCGTGCTTCTCGCCTTGTTCCTATCCGGGTGCGTGAGACTATTTGGGATCACAGTCATCTACACATCACCACTTGGCTCCGTTCGGCTGCAGTTTCGTAGGGAGCTGATGCGGGTTTCCAGGTATTCTCATGTGTGCCTATGCACGCGCTTGTTATCCCTCAAGATCGATCCTTGTACTTTCTTATTGTACGCTTAAGACGAATGCTGCAATCGATGGTTGTCACAACGTCCTGTCCGAGTCAAGATAGCGGCATCAAATGGTTTTGTTCCCCAAACTATGAGAAGCTCACCATGATCGCGGTAGGAGCGCTACGTTTGTCAGCTTATTCTGCTATTGTTTTCACTCATCTTGGACAGCGTCGGTGCCGTTTCATGAGGCCTATCTGTTTTTGACTCCCGTTCCTCGATTCAGCAAACAGGTGCCGGCATGGTTGAGCAGGGTCCTACGGCAAAATCCCCGAGATGCCCGATGCTCTAACTCCGACGCACAAAGCCACGTGCGGGAAAACTTTGACGCCTGGAGTGGGCCCTATGACAGGACCATCGATGACGGCGCCAACTCCACGCTCTATGGGGCTGTCTGTCAAGGCAGGGCCCACTTTCCGTCAACTATCTCTCTTCCTTCCATGAAGTTACTTCAAACTATTGTAGCTGTTGTCCTGGTGGCGACACAGGTTTCAGGATTTTCTTGGGAGTTTGAATCGACTCCCACGCAATGTGCTAACACGACAGTGACATGGAACGGAGGTAGATTCCTTATCGCTAAGCAACGCTATAGAGAATGACTTTTTTCTTCTTCTCCTAGGAAATCCGCCCTATGAATTGGTTCTTGTTCCTGTCGGATCGCTTGATCCTGAAATTCGCAAAATCATCTCAGTCACACAGAACTCAGGCACCTCACTATCCTTCACTCTCAACTTCCCCGCCGAATCCAAGTTTGTTGCAGTCCTCAGCGATAATTCGGGCTTTGGCTCTGGCGGCACCACTTTCGTCACTAATGTAGCCTCGTCCTCCGATTCCTCCTGCCTCAACAAATCCCCAGTCTCTCCAGAATTCTTCTTCTACATGTCGCCCACCTCGGTGCAGCAATGTACCAACGTGGCATTTACGTGGAGCAATACTGCTCAGCCTCCCGTTAACATCATGGGCATCATACCTGGAGGCCAATCTTTCCAGATCGGTAGTTCGAGCGATGGCGGAGGGACTATCAATTGGAATGGAGATGTGCGAAATGAGCCTACCATGATGGTGCTTGCGGGCGATAAGAATGGACCTGGGACGGGAGGAAGCTCTGATTTGATGGGTGTTAGTGGAGGAGATGCAAATTGTCTAAATGACAATTCCCCTAGTTCTACCCCCGGACCTGCTGCCGGAGGCGTGGCTACTTTCACCGCGTCTTCGTCTTCGTCTTCATCGTCGAGTTCAAGCTCGTCTTCCAGCTCTGCCTCATCCTCCTCCGCATCTTCGTCTTCTTCGTCGAACGCCGCTTCCTCAACGTCATCTGGTTCACAATCTGCAAGTTCGACATCAGGGACATCATCCTCTGGATCATCGTCCAGCTCAGGTTCAAGCCCCACAGCTACTGATTCATCTTCTAACTCTAATGCGACCATCCCTAACGGCTCTTCGAACGATGTAGCAGGGTAAGTCGTTCGCAAACATATTCCAATTTCTGTATTTCAATTTCGTTTGTTCCCAGGGCACATCACATCTCTGGTGGAGCGATAGCTGGGATCGTCATCGGAGCGATCGCCGGTCTCATTATCCTCCTTCTCCTGCTTCTTCTGTGCCTGCGCCGCCGACAGAAGCCTAAACGACCCTCGCCGGGTGGTGCTGCATACTCCAGCACTGATCTCGCGGCCAGTCCGTCCACAAATCAAGAGTGGGCCACATTCCATGGCGGAAGCCCGGGCATTCCCTCCATGTATCAAACCGAGCCGTTCATTCTTCCAGAATCGCATTCACATATCGACGATGCCAGCACTCGAGAGAAAGGACCACGACAATATAACAATCAGTACCAGCAGCAGGAGCCGCTTATGATTGAGCAAGATGACGACACGACTTCTCATGACTGGTCACACGACTTATCGAGTCAGGGGATGCAACCGAGTTCAAGCGACGGCGCGGGAGCCGGGCTTTATAGACGAAGATCGATGGATAAAACGGACACGCCTGCGACGAGCATGCCTACGAGTCCGACTGGATTAACGACACCCTCCTCAGCCATGTCTCATTCACCGTTCCGTGTGAATGTCGATGACGCATTGGGAAGTGGCGGAGATGCTCCTCCGTCGTATGCCGCTGTACGGAGAAAGTCGGCGATGCGGTCAACGAGTGGCCCTCGACGAACGCTCCGTGTGGTTTGAGAGCTTCTCTTCGGATATGACAATACAGACACGCGCCGGACGTGGGACAACACAGCTAAGTTCTCAACACATGATAAGGATTTCATCTGCGATATTCCCATCCGGGCACTGTATCGATATAGAACGATTTTCAATTTCTAACACGCTGGATTACTTGTAGGAATAAATGAAACGGAGGGTAGTCGACTTGTATCCATTATACGATTTTGTAGTACTTGTATTCCATTTTGTAATGCATTCTCCCTTGTGTAACACTTTTGAGCCAAAGTTTCGCGCGCGAAGCGGCGCCGCGGGTGTCAGTTGGATCCGAATAGTGATGATAAGCTAAGGCCGCTCGACTAGGACTGCTCCTTTCTTCTGCTACACTGAAGCAGCGCGTTGCGATAGACGACAACCAAGAGCTCGACGATGTCTAGAGGAGAAGCCCTGAGTCTAATCCTAGGCTATTGCTCAATTGGATGCTGGCTCGGTGCTCAGTTTCCGTCAGTCGCTCGCCATCATCTCCCACGTCCACCCATTACTCAATCGTCATATTTTATTTTCAAACTATAGGCAATGCATTAAGAATTATCAGCGGCGATCAGTCGACGGCCTTGCTTTACCATTCTTATTCAACTGGTTATTAGGTGAGTGCATGAGCGATGGTCGATGACTCGCGTTCTGACGAGGGTGAAAGGGGATACGTCCAATCTAATCGGATGCATCTTAACACATCAACTACCTTTCCAGACATATCTGGCGATCTACTTTTGCATGGTCGACGGGACACTGCTTGGGCAGTACTGGATGTATTACCGTAATACACCCCCCGCCACCATCTCCACCCATCGCCATACACATAAGCGCGGTCTTTCATCATCCTCAACACATCCAACTTCACCTCTTCTCGGAGACAATTCCTCTCCACAATACACCTCCCCTATATCCGATGTCCCCAATCTCCGTGCAATCACTGAGATTTCCAATACGGCAGCAAATGTCGTAGCTGCAGCTTCGGCTCTGCGTTCGCAAGAAGAAGGCGAAGCAGGCCTTGATGAAGATGATCAGCTTGATGCCATGACTGCAAGTTTCCATTCTGATCTTACGGGAACGGGGAAGAGCAGACGGAAGCATGTCTCGTGGAGTCAAGATCGCGGAGGGAGTGTTGGTCGGGCGGAACGCGCATCATTACGATCCAGTCTGCACTTGACTATGTCCCGAGGACGACCCTTGACGCGCGATACGAGTCCATATCGAGATCAAGTCGAGAGAGAGAATGAGCTTGGGATTGATGAGTCTGGGATGGAGGAGGTCAGGAGAACGCGACCAATTTCCCTTGGACGAAGTGAGAGCGCAGCGAGGCGGACGTCTAGAGCGAGCAGAAGAAGTGCGTCGATCGTGTTCATGGGCGTATGGGCCTTGTTCGGAATTGGATCCTTTGCCAACCGACAGCTATACCCTGCATCTTCTCCGACCACCCTCGCCTCTTTAAACCCTCTCTCGTCGCCTTCAGGACATGTTCTCGTTCACGTACCGACTTCTTCCTCGGAATTTGCTGCACCCTCTTTCATCCCATCCGCTTCCGACCCTACTCAAGACGAACCTGTCATAATCCCTCCGCCGCCACCTGAAGATGACACCAATGGTCCATCAACGGAGCGTATCATTGGAAGAATATCCGCATGGATTTGTACTACCCTCTACCTTACCTCCCGCCTGCCTCAGATCTGGACAAATGTACGTACTGCTTGATCTGTTCTCGTTGTACATCAATCTGAAGTTGGGCGTCTTAGTACGTCCGCAAATCTGTGGAAGGTCTTTCAATATACCTTTTCATCTTCGCATTCCTTGGCAACTTCTTCTATGTCCTCTCTATCATGACGTCACCGAACCTCGATCTGCCACAAGCAGAAGCAACAGCTTTCATTCGAGAGAGTATCCCGTACGTCCATCAGAACTTCTTCGCCCAATCACTTCATTGATCAACATCCTGCTGTAGATACCTCTTAGGATCCGGCGGCACCCTCATGTTTGATGTTACAATCGTTTGCCAAGCCATCGTATATCGTGGTCGTAAACCTCGACGACCGTCATCCATGCATCGACATCATAGCCGCAATTCATCTACACTCAGTCACGCTGGATATCAACATCCGCCTCCTCATTCTACAACTCAATCATATCCCCAGTACGAGCAGACTCATCGAAGTCTCAGCCGACAGCCATCTACATCCCGAGGGCGAAGATCGATTGGTCCCAATGGACCTACACATGGTCACGCCCGTGATGAAGAGCGACGTGGCCTTCTCTCAGAGTCTCCTGGTCCTGCCGCACGTTGACCGTCGAGCACTTGCTAGATTCTCCTTCTACACCCACCTTCTTTTGTGTCGAACATCCTTGATATACTGTCACTTCAATCCTCATCGATATAACGGCTGGAAATTACACTGTAGCGTACATAATGCATATTTGCTGTCCTTTTCCAAGACTAAGATATGCTTCGGCTTTAAGCCGGAGCACCGAACAATGCCACGCGGCGATACTCCGGTAGCTCCTTTGATACCCGCCTTTGTTTGTCTAGTCTTTTCCTTGTTTTGTCCTTCGCCTTTCTTCACTCAACCACTCGAGATGAACATCCCGCAATATGTATTCCCTGTGAATCCAGATCAATTATCAGAGCTGGAATTGAATATGTGGATGGCCAATGATGTCCAGCTGAGTTTGTCACCTTCAAGGAGAGATTTCGCGATTTGGAGACGTTCTACACTTAATATTGCGGAGATGCGGAGAGCTTTGGAAAACGCGATCGGAGCGCCGTGCATGTTAATGTATCAAGTCGAAGAAAGTGAGTGGAGATCTTAATGTTTTACACAACATATCACTCACCACTGTGGCTTCAGACGACGAAAACCAGGTGCGTCAGTGGCGGTTATACTTGAGGAAGGTTATGAGACGATACATAGATTTATCGGGCCAGTTTGAATACTGGACATCACTATCTCATAAAAATGGAGTTCTCTAAACCTGTGACTGCATGGTTCGGGAATGGTTTTAAGGGTTTGGAGGATTTATACCGGTCTCGACTTCCATGGAGAGTCAAGTCAGAGGTGATATAAATTCTAAATCAAATCGAATAACAACCTAACCAGTTTATTTAGATCTCTACTATGAGATATATAAGAACAATGACAAGTCTCTACGTTCCGAAAGTAATTGATGCAAACAGCGACCCCAATAATCCGACGGGAGCGCCTTACATTGTTATGGACCAGGCGAGTTAGTTTTTTATTCACTGAGGCATGCTTTCTGATGAAAAAATCTGTGTGTATAGATCGAGGGCGTTTCTCTGTCGTCTTTGTGGCTTCGTCTAGCTCCTTTTGAACGGACAACGGCAGTTCTTTCGATGGTGTCGGCGGTTGCACGACTGTTCAATCTCGAATTTGATTCGTTAGGAAGCCTCATTGAAAGCAAGAATGGAAAGATCGTCGTTGGCCCCATGTTGAGCAGATCGACTATCGGGCATGGTGAATACGATATTGTCGATCAGGGACCGTGGAGATCTTCGAAGGAATATCTTCGGGCTCTCGCTCATCGCGAATTATCCTGGTTACGCTCCGATCTGGGGAAGTCCATCTACCTGCGAGAGAGAGTTCGCTATCCTCTGTTCGAAAATCCCGCCAAGAGCGGGAATTCAGACCCTATGGTGTGGTACGATGCATTTGTGGCAATTCAAGAATATGTCTTTCAAGTGGCATCACAACTTGATGAGGCTTTCCCGAGGCATGCATCATTATCTCGACCGACCCTGACACATCCACGGACAGACATAGCAAGCATGATTGTCTCTGAACATGATCCGACCACAGTGTCAGGACTTATCAACTGGCAGGACAGCGCTGTAGTACCTCTCTGGTCCGCGTTCATGGCGCCAATTGGGATAGGCCCTAGGCCCGCAGAAGGATCGATGGATCGTGCGTTATGGCACCGTCTTCAAGTCATTTACAAAGAGCAGCTTGCCATCGCTTGCCCAAATCTCAGAAAACTCCCAGTTCAAGACTGCCAGGTTTTGGCGTCTCTAGAGTGCCTGGCTTGCAAGCGCATGTCGATCTCGGCAACCCTCGAGGCTGTACAGCGAGAATTACGCATCGTACAGGCTGGAGTACAGAGTCAGAAGATCAAGGCCGATCTCAGCATAGCTATTGCTCTGTTAGACTACTAGTAGTACAGTTGAGGAAGACATAGTGTAAGAAGGCTTCGGAGACTTGATTATCTTGTCTCTTCACCCAGAATGGCAACTTAGACATGTAAATTGCGCGTCAAATGACATGTTACGAGTTGGAAGAAAGGTGTAGGATTAAAATTATGCTCGTCAATTCTCGAGGAAGTTCCCATCCAGGGTGTATCACTCTGCAAACCCGTCTTTCTTTGGCCACGGATGCATCCATGCCGTGACATCGTGATCAGGGATAGATTTCAGGAGCTCCTCGGCTTTCTCCGAACGTACACTGAGTGCGGTCTTGAAAGCTTTCGGGTGTCTAAGGAATTTCAAAAACATCCGTCATATGATGTCCAGCATTCATGCCATTGCAGAGACTCACGCAATTATTCCAGGTTCGTGCTCGTATGGTGAAGGTTCTTGTCCCTCGATAGCGTTGATATTGAAAACCGAAAGAGCCATAGCCGCTGATAGCCAGATAGAGAGCTCCGCTAGATGTTGTCCTGGACAACTCCTGAGGCAGGAGAGTCAATGTCTGCACAGCACGTGATTACATAAGAGCATCACCTCTTTCCATAGCCAAAGTTAATCTTGCGAGGATCGAGTGGAAGGTCATCCTCCGTCTCACAGTCGCCTCCCTGAGCTTTCGTCAAGAATCTTTCAGGTCGGAAAGTGTCAGGGCTCGGGTATATAGCTGGGTCGCGGCTGATTCCCCTTGAAGATTAAATCAGAGAATGAAGGGATAATGTCCTTATTGTCAGCTCTCTCCTTACCATAGGTTTGCGATTATAAAGGAGCCTTTGGGTATTCTCCATCCTCGATATTCGTCCTCCTCTCGTATGACATGCGGTATACTCGCCGGAACAACGGGTGCCCATCGAGTGACTTCTTTCACAAGAGCGTCTAAGTAGGGGAAGGTGCCGTTTTGGCGATCCTGCAACGTGGGTAGCCTATCTCCGTTCAACACTTGGTCTAGTTCGAGTTGAGCTCGGTTCTGTATTCCGGGGTGCAAAGTCATCAACAGGAAAAAGGAATAAATGAGCGCCACAGAGGTATCTGAACCTCCGCCGTATAGCGAGTTTGCAGCCCACATTATGTCAGATTCCTCTTGTGCGCTAACTTGAGGGCCGGCCTCTTCTAATAAGTCGCGGGTAAATGAGAAAGGCGCAATGCCTTGGATCTGGGCGAGAACAGAACATGACTGATTAAAACTACCGCTGTCTTCAGATGTTGGTGAACTGACGATTTGTTTCTTCACAAAGTCTAGGGGACTCCGAGTGACGGTTACCGTGAGTGCGCTCCACTGCTTGCCGAGTTCCTTGAATGAGGTAAATGGGAACCAGCTTGGGAGATGTCTGACTTCAAAAGGCACGAAATGTCAGCGTTATATCGAGCCACAGCCTCGGACACAACACCCATCGACTTACGAGCAGGTATGAAGTCAACAGCCCAGACACCAGGGGTGATTGCCTGAGAAAATGCATCCATTGCCTTTCCTATGGTGTCTATTAGGTGGTCATCTTTTTCGGCAACAGGATATCCGTCTGAGGGGAATGAGTGAAAGCTCAGTGAGCGGTCAAGAAAAGCCGGAGTGACGACAACATACATGCGATTCTAAGAATGACTGCCCCTGCGTTCCATCTGATTCTCTCCGCCAATTTATTTCCCTCGTGATCTCCGTCTTTCAAGTCATTGTAAACCTTGCGAAGAAATCTTCTCGTCATATGTTCCTCCACGTCCCACAGATGTGTCGAGGAGCGAGTTCCCATAACGAGACTAAACCACCGTCGTATGTTTCTCAGCCGAAGATCATATTGGGAGAGAGCCACTGTCGGTTCCCAACCAACCCTAGAAAGAGGTTTGAAGCTGCATATGGATACTCTTCGAAGAACGTACACTTTCCCAGCCATTGTGAATTCAGGCCTGTCAGATGCAATTGCTGCTCTCTTTACTAGCATGTCCAAGGCTGCGTCATGCGATCCTAGGACTACAATGGACTGCCCCAAAACAGATATGTGAACGACATCGCCTTAGATCATTTAAATATTCAATCAGCGTGTCTGACTTTTAGCCTGTGACTCACCATATTTTTTATTCCACTCATGATATGTGTACCATTCGTAGAATTTCGGCATATCCAGGATATTTCCAACCAAAGGAAGAGGTCTCGGACCTGGAGGGAGTGGAAGACGATTCCAAGCACGAAACACTCGATGGACGAGATAGATTGACAATGATAATAGAGCGAGATAGGTGACACTCAGATTAGCCGACATCTTGTTCACTTTAGCTAGACGTCGAGAGTAGGACAGAAGGAAGGCGATTCTTGAGCCGCCAGCGTGGTCTCGTGAGTGACCTCATACGCTCTCGGCTGTATAAGTATATATGGTTACAAAATTAAGCGAGCGGTGTATAGGACTGATGGACATAATTATCAGGTTCTACGGGTTCGAGGATCATTGGCTTCAAGTTCTAGTTCAGTGACTCGGACCAGGGCTCGGAGTTGAGGCCTTGTTGAGGGAAGAAGATGGGAGTCGGAAGCAACTTGAAGCGTTCCGATCCGATAGTCCGAAGCTATGATTATGGACCCTAGCTCGACCGTATTCCTACATGTATATTGCATCTTTGAAGGAAGTTCTATCTACACATCCGGGTTTATCGACGTAAAATAGATAATGACTCAGCTCGTTATATTAGGTCCTAACGAGTCGAACTGCTTAAAAGTCTTAACTCCGAAAACTTTCTCCTGCCTGCAGCCGGCTCTCAAGCCATAGGATACATATGCATTCGGGCACATATATGGCAGAACAGTCTATTCATCTGATTTGACACTGGATTCCTGAATTGCCGACGTGCGCGTCAACACTGTAGCTGGACATTTACTCAACCGATGCCTGTTTCCTTGGAGGCGGGTGCATCCAAACCGTGACATCATGATCAGGTATGCTGTTAATCAATTCTTCTGCATGTGGAGAGCGGACGCTGATTTCACACTTGAATAGTTTGGGGTGTCTAGACATATAAGGCATCGAAGTCAAGCTATGTACAATAATCGGAAGGAGATAGACGTACGCAATGATGCCGGCATCGTAATCATGGAGCACGGGCTCGTGGCCGCTGATAGCATTGACCTTGTACACCGATAAGGTCATAGCTATTGATATCCAAATCGAAAGTTCTGCCAAATGCTGTCCTGGACTCCTGGACAGCTTCTGAAAGGAGAAGTGAATCAGACATAAATAATTTCGAACACTTGGCCCGCACCTCTTTCCATATCCAAATACGATCTTACTGGGATCAAGGGGGATATCGCCCGCTGTGGCACAATTGCCTCCTTGCGCATGGGTCAGGAACCGCTCTGGTTGAAAATCATCTGGATTTGGATACAAGGTAGGATCTCGCGTAATTCCCCTATTCCGTCAATCAGTCAAGATTGACGAATACAAGAAAAACATCACCCGTACTAGGGATAGCAACGAATACCGCAAAAATACAGGTACTCGTGGGTACTCAAGTACAGGTACCTGCTTACTAAGCAAACACGAGTCCAGATACGGCCCGCTCTGGGAAAAAAATTCAAAATACAGGTACCCGTAGGCAGGTACCTGTGTTTTTTGGCAGAGGGACTCGCGGGTACCTGAGTACGAGTCCACCATTTTGGCCCAAAATCAGAGGCAGATACGAGTCCACGGCCTGAAAAAAAACCGCAGGTACCTGCGCACAGGTACCTGAGTCCACGAGTATATACTCGTTGCTATCCTTAAC